>JAQIUQ010001644.1:0-600000 GCA_030378365.1 Hybognathus amarus | reverse complement strand
TGTGTATTTTTATCAAAAAATTGCAGCCTTAGTGAGCAGAAGAGACTTCTTTTAAAAACATAAAAAATCTTAAACTTTTGACCGATCATGTAAAATATATATCACTTTTATATATCAATCATGTATTCCTGTGATGGCAAATTTTCAGTAGCCATTACTAGTTACAGTCATTACAATCTTCAGAGTCACATGATTCTTCAGAAAACATTATGCGCTTTTAGAAACATTTCTTATTATTATCAATGTTGAAAGATTGCCAATACCAGAGTACAAAATGAAAACTTTTGATCAAATCCTTCTATTATTGTGGCATCAATCCCAGCTTGTGTGTAGCTGAAAATCAGCAGAGACCTGCGAATAGGAAAGCTCTGGCACCATGCAAAACACTAGGCCGAGCTGACAGTGGAAGTGACATCGTCGTTGTGCACTCACCCCGAAGAGCCCGTGCTCTTGCACACGCCAAGGAGGGGCCGTTCTGCAGCGAAGCTGTCAGTGTTGAGGGAACCTGCAGCCGGAGGGACAGAAAGGGGAAAATTAACCACTGACCCACATAAAGAGGGACATTCATTAGCCACACGCATATGAGGCCCGTTGTGTCTCTGCCAAAGCCACCCACCCTTCGAACTCAAGCTTTAACAAAAAACTACAGCAACAGGAAGCGTACTGATTGCATTACAAGAGTTCTGAAATTAAAAATGATGCCTTGAAAATGTCCACAACAAAAAAAATTTAAAACAAAGCGGGCACCTCTTTCCTGTCAGCCCTTGATATTCACACACTGTTACCACCAAAAAAATAATGCCCTGGTCCTCACGGAGACTTTGAAATTGAAATACCAGCATGCAAGACATTAAACTCAGACAGAGAACAGAAACGCCACTCAGCGCAATGTGTTGAACGAAAACCATTTCTCCTCTGACTCTAATAAAGAAAAAGCCTTCAAAGCTGTAGAAGGAGTCTTCTGTCTCACTGGCATTCATTTCAAGGCTTCGGAGAGAATTACAGAATGGCAAAAGGCCGGTAGGCATATTTTCGGTGGAGAAAACATGTCAGCGTAAGTTTACAGATCCCATATTTATCTAATTCTCTTGGTTTCCATTCATGTCCGGATAGAAGAAGATGTTAGCCTTTGTGAGAGCTGTAATTTGTGCAGTCATTGCCATGACACTAATCAGCTCCAGAAAAGTATGGTGCCTGTGGCATGGCGTGATACAGAGAATGTGTCATTCTCAAACCTTAACACTTTAAAGGGCCTCTCCTCCATCTTCACATCTCTGTCATCAGACATTGCCACTGGTCACGATATCCAATCATAATGCAAATACAACAGGCCTCTAAAAGACAACAGCTGCCTTTTATTTAAAAGAACAATCAAGGTGCAGAAAACCAAGCCGTGCTCCATCTCCGGCCTGTCAGCGATGTGCCTAGAAAACGGCTGGTCTTTAAAACAAGTGGTTTTCATTTGTATTTTCCAATGTCTGCTTTCAACTCATGCCGAGTAGAATTAATAAGATTGTTTTCTGGAAGACATAACAAATTTCCTGCATTTCAGTAAAATAAATAATATCAGTTGATAGGAGGGCCATTTAAGCGGAGAGGAACCAATGGCATATTTTTTTGGTCAGCTGTGGATATGAGCCGTCACCTAGAAATGAATCATTTCAAAAACATAACGGATGTGAAAAAAGTCAGTTTGCCTCTTTAGAGAAAGCAGAACTTCCTCCTTTATTCCTGGGAAAGACCTTCCCTTATTAAAATTGACACCTATTTTCAGGACTTTCCAAATCCGCCCACCCAGCTAAAACAATTACTCTTTTTATAATCCCACTACAGTGTGACACTGTTTGCGCCAAACAGATCGCAATGCAGTTTACCCCACTTGTACAATTCATTTGATTTAGCTGAGAAGCGCTCTCCTCATGTGTTGGCCGTCTGCTGCTCTTTATTATGACAATTCTCTTTTATCCAAATCCAGCCGGCGTTCAATGCCTTTATTGTGCATTGTTTAAATCTGCAGAAAGGACAGAACGCAGATTCGGCACATAAATGTCACACTATGACTGCATTTTCTATTCCTTTTGTTTTTACATTTGATTATGCCCATGACACTTTATTCAGCGAAGCATAAACAAAACAAAAATACTTTAACTGATTTCAGAATTTAATAAACGTTAATAATCTGTTTCAGACACAGAAAGTATGGAAAATCATAAATCCGGAAGAAGAAATTAAAATGGGAAGAGTTTGACAAAACATCGATATTTAAATCACACCTGAATTGGGTTGCATGTATTTTAGTTTAGTAAGATGTAGCGTGCATTCTTTTGTCAGGAGGATTCATTTTCGTCCTTTAACAAATGGAATGAAAGCAGGCATGCGATGGCCAATGAGCGAGCCGTGATGAAAGAGAAGGAAAATCTCAGAAGTCTGCAGTTCCTCTCTGCCAGAGCAGCGTGTGAAAGTCCAGGCAGCCAGCTGACAACAAGCCAACATAATCATAGAAGGACTGATTTTAATATTATGATGGGAGAACAGCGGGGCTCTGGCAAGCGCTCTGCACTATTAAGAAACAGGAGGCAGTCTTTAATTTAAACATGATATATGGAAAAGCCAGTAAGGAAGAGACATGGAATTTTATAAATTGCCACATCTCGGTTTAACTTGAATTCGAAAAAGCATGTAACTGCCAAAAGCTGATTTTACTTCCTGCAAATTTCTAGACAAATAACAGTGGCAAACATGACATGTCTATTTATGTAACATATGACGTGAAATAAATCTAAGCGTAGCGGGAGATCACACTCTGTCAACGCATATTTCAATTTGAGGGTGGACACTTGTTCCTGACAAGCTGAAAATCAAGATGTCACTGGAATGTAGAATTTGTAATAATATTTAGCAGCAGATTTAAATGCCAGTGATGAAAAGAATTCTGTCAGGGGCTTCATGACCTCAAAATGGGTTAGGTTTATTCTGGAAAACAGTGGGGTGGGGGAATGCTAAAAATGCAATAAAAAATATATTTTATTATTTTTATATTTATTTTTCAGGGGTGGCATACTTAGGAATGGCAAAACTAAATGGCTTAACAACTGGCTTTACAACAAGAAGGGAAAAGCACTATGTGAAATTAATTGTCTTGCAATTCAGTTAACAAAGGCACAGATGCTACCGTTCAAAAGTTTAATGTTGGTAAGATTGTTTTAGAGTTTTTCAAAGAGGTCGCTTATGCTCACCAAAGCTGTATGTATTTGAACAAAAATACAATAAAAACAGTAATATTGTGAAAATATTATTAAAAATTAAAATAAGTATTTCTATTTGAATATATTTTAAATGTAATTTATTCCTGTGGTGCAAAACTGATTTTCATCAGCCATTACTCCAGTCTTCAGTGTCACATGATCCTTAAGAAATCATCCTAATACGCTGATTTGGTGCTTAAGAAACATTTCTTATTATTACCAATGTTAAAAAAATAGTTGTTGCATAATAGTCATGTAGAAACCCTAATACACATTTTTCTATGTATTTTGATGCATTTAAATAGAAAAATATTAAGTAAAAATAGATCAATTTTTGCATGTTAAAATGCAAAAATAATTTGTCACTTTTGATCAATGTACTGCATCCTTGTTTAATAAAACTTAATTTATTTATTTTTAATTGAAAAAAAATTACTGACCACAAAATTTTGAATGGTAGTATATGTAAAAAAAATGTAATGATAGTATATGTACACATTTTGAATGGAAGTTTATGTCAAGTTAACAATTTTACCATTATCATTATTATGAAACATTAATACATTTAATTTTTTTGATTTCAAGGACAAAAGTGTTGGGTGGGAAAACTAGTTCTAGAACACAGTACCTCAAATATATACACAGTGGGCCCCAAAATAATTGTTGTTTCAGAGAGCACATTCATCTTCATGCATTTTTAAGTGGTACCCCAAATGTTTTAAGGGATACTTTTAATAGACGAAGTAGATGCATGTATGTGCGGCCATGCGATGGCTCTATAGAAGGAGAGAGACAGAGCAGATGGGGTGTCTGATACTGACTGATATGTGGAGCAGGGCAGGAATCCTCAGCAGTTCGCACAGCCCGGACTCTGACACAGAGAAGACAGCTGCTCTGGTGCTTCTACGTTCAGCTGCACAGAGAAGAAGAAACAAAGTAAAGAAAACTTAAAAAACAACAGACAGTCTATTAAAGGGAACTAGACAATGAAAGCATTCAAAAACACAGAAAGAGGACAGTGGGTGCGTGAATGTGGTGAAATGACATCATGCTTGAGGTGTATCTGGGTTTGTACCAGAACAACATCACACAGCTTATCAGGCCAGGGACAAAAAGGCATCCATAAAACTGCACTAGAGTTGACGAGGCTCCAACATTTTATCTTTTATTTGCACATCAGCTAACACATTCTGTTAGAAAGCGTTAACACAGAGTCTCCGACAGAGAAACACCCATGATGAATGTCCTGCAATACTGTGCATCCCTGACATCAAAGTACTTGACTGTAAATCACACAATGCTCTGTTTGGTCTGCAGTGGCTGTGATGATGGTTTGATAATGAGTCACCCAACAGACTGGAAGATAGACACTCAGACATCTGTGGACAAAGCAAAGCAAGACACTGAAAAAAACACTGCCATGTGTGATGTTATCTGGCCTTTGCGGACTGAACAGGGAGACTGGATGAAGCCGCGACACTCAAATAGCCTTCAAGTCACTGACAAACATGCTCTTGAGGCAGGCATACACTGTGTGACTTAGGAAGCAAGCGCAATGCACACACTGCCAAGACACTTAACCTGCTATAGTTTTAAACATGTTTAAAATTTATCAGGGAGGTCAAAGGGTGCTCGATAATGTACTCAGCTTCGGCTCGTGATTCCAGCTCACACAATGCGACCGCAACTATAGCAAACATCAAAGATTTCCACATGACTTCTCTCAAGAAAAAGAGAGCTTGTATGAGCTGCAAAAAGAAAAAAAAGCCTGGCATCACATGACACTTGTGTTGTTTTAAAAGCTAATGTGTGTTTTTTCATAGTTAAATATCCTATTCTAGTTGAAAGGAACAAGTTCAATCAAAAATTTAAATCGTGGGTGAATCATTTACTGAGCCCTCATGTTGTTCCAAACCCTGTATCACTCCACTTCAGTGGAGCACAAAGCCATGAAGATGTTTAATCGATTTGAGGCTATCATCTTCAATATGATGAATGTGAATGGGGACTCGGGGCTGTAAAGTTCCAAAGAGTGAGAAAAAAAGCCCCATGAAGCTTTTAGAAATTTGGTAAAATGATGAGACTTTAAAGAACTGTTACTTTTACGCATATTATAACTATTATTTCGAACTCAATTATAACTCAGTAATTGGACTTCAACTATTTGCCTTTCTGAAACCATAAAAAGTAAAACATTTTTGGGGTCTCTTCTTAGACTACTAGGATATAGTTGCTATCTCAAAATTTTGATACTCTTCTGTTGGAGGACATGTGGCTAGCAATGAGAACACTCACGTTCTATTCACAGTTGGATCAGTTCTTTTGAATCTATATAGGACCATTTTTTTTTTTTTTTTTTTTTTGTTTTTAGTAAAGGTTCTCTTGGCCAAGTATGGGAGCCCGGGTTTCTATATGAGAACCCAGAGGAACCCTTTTTGACAGTGCTATGGGAACCTTTCAGGGTTCCAAATGCGATGCGCGACTGATGGAAACCTTTAAGGTTTCTATATCGAGGCTACTTTCTTCTAAAAGTGCTGTCTTTCTGCACCGCCTGTGGTAAAGAACCAGCTTCACTCGGAGTCTGAATTAAACCGAGACCATGCAAGGGGTGAAGTCAGAAGTAGAGACCAAGAGGTGGATAACCTAAGGTTGGATCTCAACAAGACTTCAAATATCTTGAGATATGTGTAAAATCTTTGGTGAGTGAAATGGAATTGGCACCATTACTCGGACAGTAAACACTCAGAGCAAATATACCAGGGCTTTGACATTCTAACTTTTTGAGGGCACTTGTCCTTGCGACAGAGTAAATTTATATAAAAAAAGTTTTCACTTGTCCATGCACAAAAGTCACTTGTCACGGGTAGAGATTTAGTAATTTATCTGTAGGGCTGCTACCGATGTAGGAAAATGCCATATTGTGATTATTGAGGTCAATATCGTGGTTGTGATATGCGATTGCGATATAATAAACAAATGGTTTCATGAGTCAGCTTGTTTGAGTTCTAAACCAAATGCACACACAGATTAGGGATAATTCTCTCACGAGTCACAACTCTTTATGTCCATCATGAGACTGCTCTTATGTTATGAAGACACTTGACAGATGACATTTTGGATCAACTGTGTGTTGTAGATGTTGTGTTCAAGCGCGGAAAAGGAACTTTCTGGCGCGCGTGCTATGATGCGCATTACTACTGGCACGCGTCTTTCTGTTGAGTCACATTCAGGACATTCACTGGCAGCGCAGAAAATGTGTTCGTTTCAAATCGGTAAAATTATGATATTGTAAAATAGACGTAACAAGTGGCACATAAGGTGAAGTAACATGGCATTTTATTTTGTTTGAAATTTAACTTGTACGATTCGGACAAACTATATTCTACTTTCTACTTTGTCCTACAAAAAATTCACTTGTACCCGGCACAAGCGGACTAGCCTTAATGTGTTAGAGCCCTGTATACCATGGAATCATGTTACGCTAATGGTAAAGGCCAGCATAATGGTGTAAAGATGATTTTATTATAATTTGTGACTTACAATTATTACAATCAGTAAGTGTTCTTTCACAGAACATTACTGCACACGAATTATATGTGGCTCTTATATGCAAACTGATTTATGGATAATTAGCAGACATTTTGACAACTACATAGTTAAGCTCGAGGCTCCACATCACATCTGACCTGAGTACCTGCTGCATTTGCGGTGCACAGACATTATGAGTTTCAGGTCGTGCACAGTTCTACGCAAGAAGTCAACAATCATTGGACGTTTCAATCAGAACAATAATTTAAAGAAATATAAATATACAGTAATAATGAATGACATATTTTGAATGGGACTCGAGTGGACTCGGGAATAAGTAGGAACCTACTGATATGTTAAAGTTCGAAGATCAATTCAGAGTAAAATGCACACGTCCATGACAAGGACCATTAAATATGAGTTTTCATAGTACACAACATAATCTTCTACTGTGCAACCAATTATAAAGTTTTAAGGGAACTGTTTTCAAGATTGTAATTTTTTTTTTTTTTTTGGAGTATGGTCTGTTGAGGTTAGTAAGCCTTTCCTGCCCTTGCCCATGTTAGAGAACTCAAAACTGCTGATGAATTCAATGCCATTCAGGGCAAGAATGTGGTTGTGGAAGTAGAAGAACCAATGGGAGGCAAACGTAAAGAGAGTTTGTTCACAGAGAAGGACAAATCAGAGGAAAACTGACAGAAACAAACTTCTCATGAAAGATGGAGGAATGAGCAAACAACTAAACCATAAAGCTAAGAGCAACCATGTTCTCTCGTCAATGTGCTACCAAAAAAGCTCTGCCATGACCATGACTAACTGGCCCAAGGCAGAATATTCAACACTGAGCAAACAGCTACATTTGATAGATATGTAATATTAATACAAACAAAAAACGAATTAGCCTTAATCACGTAATTCTCGTGCGGACACTGAATAGCTGCTGGAAGATCCAGATATCTGAAACTAGGAAGCTGGGAGTGGCATATCACAGTCGCAAGGACGGAAATATTTTGATCGCGACACCATTAGCCTTCAGCCTTTATGCAAGCTTTTTGTTTAGAATTAAGCACTGCTGAATGTGACTCTCTATGTGTGAATTACAGAAGACGTCCTTTATCACATTACTGGACATAATCCATGTGTCTCAAGCCAATAAGCCCACAGAGGATGATCGCTCTTTTGCACAATTTGTAGCTTTTCTCAAAATGCAGGATCAGTCATGTTTTTATTAAAGTGCTCAGTGCAGACTTGAAACTGCCAAGTCAGGAGATTAATATGGCATCTACAGCACGGTACATTCGATGTGAGAGGAGACAGAAGGGAGAAAGCAGAGAGAGAGGCAATGCACGGCGGGCCACCACAAAACAAAACCCCGAGCTGGCAAATCGGGCAGCAAAATAATGAAGTTGACGGATTATGAGGTTACATTAATGCGACTGTCATTGTGCATTACCAGACTGCTCATCCTCGCTTTACGCAGCTTCAGTGATAGCATCCATCACCAACCTCTCAGCTATTACAGTACTATTTATCAGCAGCAATATGCAAAATTGAGGCTCTTGCGTATGTTTGCCCCTCTTGTTTCATTCACTGGATACAGTGTCAGATGAGTTTGTTAATCTCCAGCCACTCTGTGTGATGAATTCAGCAGATCAGAGTGAATCAACGGCATCTGGAGCTGAGAGACGGCAGCTCCGGTTTGTATACTTAGAAAGCCGGAGGCATCTGAAAGCAGAGCAACAACGACAATATCCCACATTCGGCAAGATGTATTGGTGACCTCTCTGTCTCCTGGTATACAGGGCTCTTGATATGATAGAAAATAATAGATATGAACTCCTGATCTGCTTTCTATACACTGTAACCAACAATTCAGGTCTTTTAGAATGGTCTTCAGACTTTAAAATGTTCAACACAATTATTATTTGTTTCTGTAAAGGGAATTGAATATTTCATCTGAGAATAAGAGACCAGTAATAAAGAGCATGTGCTCTGACGTTATGCATTTTATGGCATTAAAAAACAATATAAGACATAAATAAAATGGGTTTTAAAATAAAATGAAATTTATCTGTATATATATATATATATATATATATATATATTTTTTTTTTAAACAATAAATGTGCATGACAAGCTAATACTAAAGAAAATGTGGGATTTGGATAATACAATAATATCTAAATGGCCATAAATCTTCATCTAATAATTAAAATTATATATTAAAACGTAAGCCTATATACTAAGCAGATAATTGGTTTTCATGTTATGGCAGATAAAGTTTGAAAATGTATATCATTTTTACCATTTTCTATTGATAAATTCAGAAATAAAGCAAAATAAAAACGAAAACCTGAAATCAATTGTATTACATGCAGCAGTTAAGTATTGTATTTAAATGAGATTTTGTTAAAAAATATGTTTAATGGTGTTTATCAAATCTTTTATTGATTTTAAAGTGATGTTATTTTTTTAAGTAATTTTAAAGATCAAATTTAAATAAAGTGAGTAGATAGACAAAGAGATGTAATAAATAAATAAATAAGGGAAAAATAACAATTTAATACCTAATAAATCAGTCTCATTTAATACACATTTAACTGGGACAGATGTGTTAGAAGACTAAAAATTACACATATCACTCTTTACATATGGCATAAACCAGGCAAACCCTATTCAAACAGTGAAATGCATCAGGCTGCTTTAATAATAACAGCAGAGCAGACACCTCCAATGTACTGCATGTGCATTCCCTTTACTCCAACACCACTTCAATTAGCCCTATCTAATCTTCATGCTATCTCCTGCGAGCCAGCAACACCTCCATCAAAGATTCCGCTCCACCGAGATGCTAATGCACAGGACGCAGAAATGTACCGGCTAGTGCCACTCCTGCTCCTCCCTTCAACGCCATTACAGAAGGTGTCGATCTAACAACTGTCACAAACGCTTTGCAGGCAACTCACGGCCAGACAATGTAACACTTTCAATACTTTCTTAAAAAAAAAAAGTCTAATATTAATTTTTGCATTTTCCAAATAGTGAGCCCATGTCCTGTGATGATATGATGCTCAACTGCATCCTAAATTCATTTAATAAAGAAGCAACTCCTTTCTGAGATGAACACTATCAAGTAGCATTTACTAAAAATAAATGCAGAAGTCAGGTTCTGAGACGTAACATCATCTGATGGATATGCTTGATCTATATTACCATGAGAAACACCTGAGAGTCAAAATGCTGACATTTTCACTATTTTATCGGGAAAAGTGATATAATTTGTAGTTACTATTTGACATTGATTCAGAGCTTAGTGTGTGTCTTCACATCATGGTACCCAACTTCAATAATAAAATCTCTCTATTCTTCTAGGGCACAGCCTTACCTTTGTCTATGGCGGCACCGAGTGGTGATAAAGAGTAGTAGCATTACACAAAAAATAAACAGCAGCAAGTCAGCAATATCAAGCGAGTCAAAAATATCAATCTTAATGTCCTTTGTAGGTCAAATTTGAGTGAACAATATATTTCAATACAAAATTAGCCACAAAGATTTCAAAATCTCTATTCAATTAAAAACTGAAGACAAATAATACAGTTTACACCAGGTAGTATGAGTCAGTCAGTGCTGGATTTACCACTGACTTTCACCGTCTACTATCACTGTCACCAAAATGACTGGTTTCTGATTGGTTTGCCAATCCTAAACATTGTGTGTGTGGACATCCCCTGATAGCAGTCATACAGAAAGTCTAGTCCAGGGAAAACACACACTGTAAAAATAAAGTAAAATATTTTCAAGATTTGTTATCACAACATATTTTCTTTTGTCAAATCAACTTTATAATAATTTATTTAGTTGAGATAACTTCTTATTTTTTTAGTTTCTGATGATTAAATTAATCTCCTTCATTGTATTAACTCACTTTTTCCAGTTCAATCAACTTAAAATTAAGGCAACCCAGGTTACTTACTTTTTTAAGATAAACCAACACTATTTTTTTACAGTGTAGTAATCACAACATTTTTTCTTTTGTCAAATCAACTTAAATAATTTATTTAGTTCAGATAACATATAATTTTGAGTTTCTGATGGTTAAATCATTCTTCTTCATTGTATTAACTCATTTTCCAGTTCAATGAACTTAAAATTAAGGCAACCAGGTTACTTACTTTTTTAAGTTAAACCATCAATATTTTTTTACAGTGTAATGGCTGTGTCTGAAATCTTATTTTTAAAAGGATGTTTTATTTAGTAGCAATGTGTGTAGTATGAATGCAATCGCATACTGTAGTATGATTAGTATATGATTGCATTCCTACTAAATAGAACATGTGTCATGTGATAGACCTGTGACTACATTTGTCATGTGATAGACAGTGTCAGTTGCATCGCTTCACTGCCATTCACAACTTCTCTCTAGTAGCCTCATGGGATAGTAAATTGTCCATTGTATGTGTATTTTGGAATCTTGTAGAGTAAGCTCATCCGGGTACTTTTTGGCCTACAGTTCAAATACTGTAAATTCTGACATGCTCTTTCCACATTCTGTTTTTCGTTTACTACTGTAGTTAACTACATCGACGTATGCGCATTCGGTTGCCACCAGTGTGGTGAAGTTTATAATGCACTCACTGATATGCTCCAAATCTGCATTCCATCAGTGTAGCCAATCATTCAAGCAGAGAGGCGGGGCTCAGTGCCTGCTGCCGTGCATCTCTTGGAACTCTGGTAGGCGGGACACATCTGGACACAGGACAGGAAACACTCATTGTCAGCGTTACAGACATGAAACAGAAAACAGCAAGTTAAGTCTTGGCATAAGTGTTAAACAATCGCAACAAACAAACAAGACACAGATGATCAGAACAACAGAATGCATTAAGTAATGATTCAAAAGTTGGGGAAATCTATCACCTTTCTGATTGCTACTGTTTATTCTTCTGATGAAATGAAAAAGTAAAAGCAAATCTCATGGCTAGGTTGTCAATACAACTCTTCTGCAGTTAAGCAAGACGTGTCATTTGTTCTATCAAAGTTCTGCTGTAGTGTGGGATTAAAGCTATGGATGCTAACAGGCTAAATAAACTCATGAAGAAAACTGGCTGTAACAGAGTTGTCACTGAGAGGAAAAATTATGTCTAAACTTCTGCCAGTCATCTTATCCACATGTTTTCTGCACAGCATTTGGCTGACATAGCATTGGTGCAATAAAAACTTGTTTAGCCCAATATGGCAAGATAAATATGAACTACTGTGAACTATGTTTAGGATTTCTTACTGCTTCTTACACTGACTTTTAAAAGTTTGGGGTCAGTCAGCAAGGATGCAAAAGTGACAATGAACATTGAATAATAAACTGAAACTTTTTAAATGGTAGTTTACTTTGGAAAGGTTTCTTCTGCCGTGTAAAAACACAATATCAAACTTTGGTGGCTTGCCTTAAAAATAAATAAAAAACGGTTCACAAAAATGTGTTTTATGCAGAATGCTGTCAATTTAACATGACAAAACAAAATATCTTTTTCCCATAACATCTGAAAACAAAAATAGAATTAACTCACCATTGATGTCTGTTTTTTTAAAATTGGACCTATACGATCTTTTCTTTTTCATCATTTGGAGGTGTCCCAGTGTACGCCTGAAATTTCAAAGACACATTAATAAATCTTTCTTAACCCTAACAATCAATTCATTTTCATCTTAACTTTTTAAATGCTCTGAAGTTATACAACAGGAATATACAAACACCTGAATTTTCCATAGTATCGAACATGTCAGGTACATTAAATGATAATAATAAAGGAGACACACAAAAAACGCATTTACCTGAGGGACTACATCCTGCAAGAACGTGACTACGCTCTCCATGTATGACTGTCTCTCTGCAAGAGTAAACCCAATCGTCAAGAACAAAAATAACCACACAAGAAGAGACCAGACAATACTGATAGCTTGATCAGCGACAAAATATTTTGTCCCTTTTATGTTTGTGACATCTTAATATTTACAATTCTGAACATTTGGCTTTACAAATTAAAAAAAAAACAGAAATTTAATTTCACAAACGATTCATGATGCTCTTACGTTGCAGCCTGGGCTCGAACCACAACCCCACCAGCACAGCGGCTCGGTCTGCGCGGGGAGTCAGACGCCATGGCCAACCACTCAGTATCCTGCTGGACCAGAGTATGAGAAGATATGGTCATACTTTTTACATGCTTATTACTCTAAACTTTACTGCAGAGATGCCTCCCTTTTAAGTACAGCTTATCATTGTTCATTCTGATGTCTATTAACGTTACCCCAAATTCAACAGAAGTGTTAGGCTACAAATGATCACTGCAGATCATCCACCTTGCAGATGAATGCAAACAAATAAGGCAAAGATGTGCCTGGATCAGTTTAATCTGCACCATAGGCACATTCCTATTAAGCATTGATCCTGTAAATGTTTAGAACACATAATAGCAACAGACATCTGCGCGAGATGAACAAAAGAAAACACTGAAGCAATATTTACTAATAACCAAACTATGGGATGTAAATACATTTCTTGCCAGTATAACACCGTGAGTAACTCTTGATTTTGTTATATTTTACCATAAATTTCAAATAATTTATAGAGAAACAATGTCCAAAGAGAGCTCAATAGTGTGTCAGCTGTCAGTTGTGTCAGTACAAGACATTTCATCATATCAACTATTTCCAGTTTGTCTGTTAGCTTAGCCAGTAACGTTAACGTTACCGCTGTCATCACAAACTGAGCAATGACAATAACTTTTAAGACTTCCTGAAAGAAATATATACATAAGGTATGCTAGAGACGTGCAGGTGAATGATTAAAGAAGAGAAGAGACATTTTTACTAACCAGAGGTTTTGTGTTTTGAATTCGGATCAACAGAGGTCCTCACAAAACGCTACAGTGAAGCTGACATGCAGCGGAAACAACAGATGCTTCAGCCAATCAGAGATGATCGTCGTAGACAAATAGCCAATAGACTTACGACAAAGGCGGGTATTTAGTAATTTCTGACCAATCGGGGGCGACAGGAGCTGTTAAGGTTTTTTGTTCCCTGAACGATTTGATGTGTCGTTAAAATTAACATTCACAACATGGTGGAGTGTTTTAGAAAGGTTTATTTGGTTCGCGGTCTTACGAATATTTCGACGTTTAAGCAATTCAGTCGCAGAGCAGCCTGAGTAAACGTAACCTGCATGTTACCTCACGTCACGCTGATGTGTTTATTTACATCGAAATATCGCGTGATGATCACTAGCGGAGCTACTTCGTTCATCCTCGGCTTTTTCCGGAAAAAATGGGGCTCTGGATCTGTTTATAGATGGAAATCGGAAATCAAAATTGGTCCGTTGCTACCAACGGATTTTCGTTTTGAAAGGAAAAAAACGAAAAATGGCCCGTTTCTCAAACCATTAGTAGCCTAAATAGGAAAACAAAAAACGGAAAACAACCCATTTTTCATTCTGATATTAAAAAACGAAAACGAAAAATAATCTCGTTATCCGATTGTCCTTGATCGTTTATAGGTGAAAGTCGGAATCAAATACGACCCATAAATTAGGTATGTGACAAAAAAATAAATATGATAAAATTCATATATAATCATTACCATATGATAGATAATAAAAATACCTTAAAATGGTTTTTAAATGATTAAAATCGGATAATATTTAAGAAAGTTATGGAATTTTTAAATTCCGAAATTAGGGGTCATTTTTGTACCTAATTAAAACAATAAAACAATGAAAAACTGTGACCTCTTCTGCTTGAACAAACACTTCAAAATATCATAACTTCCACATTTCTTGGTCTATTTGTATAATTCAAACACCACAGTGTAGGTAATTAAAAGCCCAACATGATTAAGATGACCTCTTTTTAAAAGGAATAGATACACATTTATTATTTCTATTAACCCCTTCCTCTGATGAAACCGAGAGCATCAATCTACACATAGTTTTAGAATTTTCATTGTAATTTTGAATGATTTTAAACTCATTTGACACTTAAAATGTATATTACAATTGGCAATTCAATTATTTTCATTTTAAAATATAAAGAACTTGTAAGCCTAAAAAGTATTTTTAAAGTATTTCTGTAAAAGGCTAGGGACAGAAAAATGAACATTTCCGATAGAATGGCCCATATGAAATAAAAATGATGTATCTGAATCAGAGAGATAAGACTTAAAGTCCCTATAAAGGCAATTCTACAAAAAAAGTTCTAAACACATTATAAATATTATATATGTATTGCTAAAACATATTACAAAGCCTGAGAACTGTGAAGTACTGAAATGTGCAATTAGACCGTTAAACAGGGCTCGAACAGCTTTCACGCGAGTGGGCGTGGCTTCCACGCAGCGCTTGAGAACAGAGGTAACTGCTAACTTTTTCAAGATTTTGATAGCTTATTTTATGTACTTGTCGGCTTTTTTTATCATTCAAATTTGGCTGGGTGGCTAATAACACATTTTTCTGTGGTGTGACAAACTCAGAAAACATACTTAATTTTGACTTTACAGGGACTTTAAAACAGAAGCAGACTGGAGGGCTTACATTTTTTTTTCCATTTTCAAGAAAAAAGAAACAAGCTTCCATGGTAAAGTGGTGTGCAGAACATGAAATCCACAGGGAGGAGTCAGATCCAGATCCAACTCCTCCCACTCCTCCACATGGGAGGAGTCGGATCCAGATCCAACTCCTCCCACTCCTCCACATGGCTAAAAGTAAAAAATCTAAAAGTACTAAATTGCGCATAACTCCTAGACCGTTTGAGCTAGAATCACGATTTTCGCATCACTGCGATCCCTGGCTCAAGCCGAACAAGATGTATATCTCCGATTTCCATTTCGGGGACCATGGCGCCCGCCCGAGGCCACACTGAAAGGGGAGCAAGGGCGGGCGCCATGGGGACCATGGCGCCCGCCCGAGGCCACACTGAAAGGGGAGCAAGGGCGGGCGCCATGGGGACCATGGCGCCCGCCCGAGGCCACACTGAAAGGGGAGCAAGGGCGGGCGCCATGGTCCTCAAACTGGATGGATGGATGGATGGATGTTTAATTTTTAAAAAAAATATTTTTTTTACCTCCGGCCTCCAGTCCTCCGGCCTCCAGTCCTCCGGCCTCCAGTCCTCCGAAACAAAATATCTTACTTCCATCCGTCCATCCGTCCGTCCTTCCGTCACATTAAAAGATCATAAAAAGAAGACCTAAAAAGAAGACTAAAGTCATAATGTGTTGGTTTTTAATGAATGAATCTACAGCACTGAGGCTACACAGAGATCCTGCTTGAGCAGGAACCATCAGAACATTTCCCTCCGCAGGAAGAGCTGGCGAAAACTGCAGAGATACCTGGAACAAGGACCAACATGCTGTAGGACACACACACACCAACATTCCCAAATTGAAAAATAGCCACATCATACAGTACATGGTTCTGGAAACACATATCAGTGTCAAACGGCAAATTAGCAGCAACTAAGATTCTCACCGGGACTAAACCAGAAACAAAGCGCTTTAGGTTAAGGCCTCAGATCTGTCATTGAACTGCACATACAGAACAACTTACCATATTTTTTCACCTCAAAAACTTGGGAGACTTCTCGGTCTGCAATAAAAGCCTTTAGGGTGTACATCCCCATCTGAGCCTCTGGGTTCAATATCAGCTCCGTTGAGGAAACATTTGTCCACTGACCAATCCGTTTATTATCTTTGTCCTATTAAAACAAATTAACAGCTCAGAGAAAATCTGCAAAGAAAGAAAAGTGCAAAAAGCTGCATTGGCTCCATTCAAAGTCTTACACCGAAGCAAACTCAGACTGGATGGATGGATGACTGCACTGCAAGACAGACAGGAATAATAATAAACATTTAAAAGCAGTCATTGAAGTTGAAATTTCTGCATCTTAAAAGAACCTGCACTTAATTTGCTTTTAATTTATGGTTCGAACACTCAAAATGGTGAAACATCTGGTCTTACCATTTGATCAAAAGGCACAAATTTGGGATCCATGGAGACAACTCTGAAAATAACTGCAAAGACACCAACAAACTCACATATATTGCATAATGCATTTGAAGATGATAGCTTCAACCAAGGGTCATTCACAGCTCACCTGTTTGTCCTGGATTGTAAATAAGTTTGTCTGTTTGGATGAAGGTCAAAGGTAACGGCTGAACATGATTTTGCTCTCTTCAGTCGCTCTGAAGACCTTCCTTGAACAAAGAGGAAGATTTATAAATTATAACCACAGCCAACCCCTCCCGTTCAGTGATCCAATAAAAAAGACAACACAAACTACTCACATACAAAAGATTTTACACTTGTAAAACAAAAGTACATATTCATAAACCAAAGCAACAAACACTTTTACTCAGAAACAAAATTAACTCAGTTTAGACAGAACTCAAAACAATAAAAATATAGTTACGTCTACAAGAGCCATTAAATTGAGACCCACGCAAAGCAGCAGTGCGGTCACCGGTTAGCAGGTTTAAATCCTGCCCTCAAATAAATCACAGGAACCCTTGGACATCGTCACACCTGCCAAAGATAAAAAAAAACATTTACTTAGAATTAAAAACAAACTAAATTAACTTAAAACCATACATACCACAGGAGGTTTGCAGCACTGTACTACACATCGTCACTTGCCTCATGAGAATGCAGCCACTTACGAAACAACACACTGAAAACATACAAGCAATTCAGTCTCCCGTTAACCAAGAAAACTCTTTAAAATACAGAAACTTACCTGGCAGCTATCGCAAGGCTAGTGCACACCAGAGAGAAAACCAGAGGATGTATCAAACTCTCCTGCCGTGTTGGGGAAGCTACTCTGAAACTGTAGTTTGACAAGTTACAAGCTACTCATAAGTTAAAGTAGTTTAACTACAGTCAAGCTACCCGTTTAGAAAAGTAGTTTGCTACACTACAAGTTACAATCAAAACGTAGCTAGCTACATTGAAACTACTTTTGCTTTTTGAACAACGTATATTCTAAATAACTGAATTAGTGTCTGAGGAATGTTTTAAGTAAAATATTTAGTGTTTAAAACAAGGCAATGCAATTACGATTTCAAAGAGCATTGTTTTATTAGGCCCCGTTTACACGAATGGGAAAACGCAGATATTTCTCTGCGTTTTGCCCTCTCATTTACACGAAAACGCCGTTTTTATCACTGAAAACGATTATTTAAACTCTGGGCAAAGTGGAGATTTTTGAAACACCGGATATTTGTTGTCGTGTAAACTGGTTCGCAGCACGTGACAAGCCGTCCGTTAAAGATGACGTGATAGTATGTCCCAAAGCTTGCCTACTCTTTTTGCTGCACACTCAAAAGTATATACATTTTCTTCACAAAAAGAGTACATACTTTTAGGGCGTTGTATAAGTAGGCGAATTGGGACGCAGCATTAGTGTGGTTTTGGTGGGATTAGGAGGATATTAGTGTTAAAAATGAACCAGAAGAAAAACATGATTTAAGAGTTAATAAATAAATGTAATAAATGTAATCTATTTTGTAATTAATAAGATTACATTTATTTAATTGAACATGAAAAAAATATGCTTATTCTTATGCTCTATACTTCATTCTCTTTGCTTATCCTTGGCATTGTCATCCTCATTTATATTCCCAGGGTTCCACTTTTGCTATTTTACTTTATATATATTTTGGTGTTTGCTGATAATTATTCTCTAACAATACTCTAGTCCTCCATCTCTCACCTATTTTTTGTTGTTGTTTACTTTATAAATCCAAGGTTTTAAGAGCCATTCCCCCCTGCAAAAATGTACACAACTGTGAGGGGGGTATGAGCAGTAGCAGTGCCCATTCTGCCAGTACACCAGCATGCCATATGGCTGATGTATTACCACATCAAAAATAATGTTCTATCCTAATCTATCTATTCATCTCTGTGTGCCTATCTATCTTTACCTATCTGTCATACCCATACATCTGTCTGTGCTTGATAAACTATATTGCCCTCAAAACTTTTAGGATGGGCTTGCTCAAGCCAAATTAAAGTTTTTATTTAGAGTTTATATTCTTCATAAACAATTAAGTCTCTTAGGTACTTAGGTACTACAGACAAAGCCAATAACACTCAAGTGTATCTTGTCTAACATTTTCCTATATAACATGTTTAACATGTATAAAAAAGAAATTCCTTGTATGACTCTGTCTCAACCATAGACTGTAAAAATTGTTCTCAACCCTATGTTCTCAGCTTTTAAAGCATTACTCTCCTGCCTCTAATACTTTACTGAAATCATTCATTTAAAAATTTTAATTGAATGTTCATTACAACAAAAATAAAGAAAAAAATCCCACTATAAAGTAAAAATTAAGTGTCTTTCAAAATAATAAAAATATTTTACCCTGTTTAATATTTTGTGATTAAATATAAAATTAATATTAAAGATGTTCATTTGGCCGAGTTCACACAAACTATTAATCATTTGTTTTGGTCATGTTTCTATACTGAACTATGGACAAATTGACGTATGTATTAAAGATAATACCCAGCAAGATGTATCCGTAAACAATAAAACATTATTTTTGGATACTTTGATTTTGACCCTGCTAAAAACAAAGCTTCCTTTTAATTTAATTCATTTTCTTAGCAAATTTTATACATAAATGTAAATTCAAAAACAGCAAACCAGTTTCTTTTTATAAATAAGAATTTAAAATGTACCATAACATTATTTTATCCTCAGTTAATGTGAAAGTAAAAACAACCTCAATTTGTAATGACTTTTGTACATTTTAACTGTTGTATAAAATAATATCTTACCCTCGTGGTCTCCTAAAATATTTCTTTTATTTACCGAATAATTAACTTCTTTTAATTCTATATGTTCAAATGACATTAAAAAGACGCTTCATTGTATTGTTATATTGTATTCAAGATATTGTTGATATTTTTTGTATAGGATGCAAAGTTGTATGTCATCTCTATACAGTTTGCAAGCATAATAAAAAAAACAGTTTTTGTTGTAAAAAAAAATTTATTGACCTGTTTAGCATAGCAGCACCTTCAGTTTAGAATGTTTTTTTCTCTGATGGGAGAATTTGTCAAAGTTAATAAAATACTTGGAAACATTCAAATAAGCGTAATGTTTAAAATCCATAATGCATAATTAATAAAGTTCATGCTTGCATATAACATTAAACCTTATGACAGAGGGTTAAGACATCAGGGAACACTACACATGATCCACCATTCTTCTTATTCAGTAAAACCATGTACACAAAAAACAATAGCATTGATCCCAAGCAGATGAACTGTTTTTTTGAAACAGGTGACATGTAAGCTGCAGGGAATTATCTTCTCAGAAGATACCGTTTCTTTTTTGGTCATTTTTCACAAACTTCCCATCTTCCAAAAAAGACTGCACAAATTCAACTTAAAGTGCAAAAATCCCTAGTTGACCAATCATGCCTACCTGACAGACCTGAAGTATTACAAAAATGGAGGAAAAACTAAAACTCGTTTAAAATCTAACAAAACACGTTTCGTTTCATTAGTCTTCAAAATCTGAAGTAAAACATACATAAAACACACTAAAATATGAGTGTTGTGAATGGAAGTTAGTGATTTTTCTTTTGACATGATTACTTGCTTCAGGATTTGGTTTCTCAGTAGCTTGTATGAACTATATGAATAAAGTCTGACTATCCAGCATGAAAGTACAGATTGCATTGCAATAGGACCACAAATGTCAGCAAACACACACAGTAGTCTTCCCATGCTGCTGAAGCAGCGTCTGGACATTTTCAGACTGTTTTTGACCATTACTTTCGCCGTCGCTCCTCGCAGAGGACTGTGTGCTCGGTTTCTGTGAGGATGTACATGAGGACTCATGTACAGGGGACTGGGACAAACTACGACGTGGTTTCTTCAGCACAGGCGAGGAGGAATCCTCTAGCATCCGTTTGCCTGTAGGCACTCTATCACAATTGGCCTCATTTTCCAGTGAGTCATTACAAGGCAGGTCCTCATAGCTTATAAGGCTTTCAGGAGATGATTCAAATATTGCGCTTGTATCACAGCTGCCATTTTTCTTCTCTGGGATGTGCTGTCCTTGAGTATCAGGGACCTAAAAAGAAGGAACTACATATGAAGCTTGAGTGTGGGGTTATTTTTCATCTTAATCTACACTACTGTTGTATTGTCAATTAGAAAATCATAAGCATTCCTAACCTGAGTTGGCAAAGAGTCAGTGCAAGATTCGGGAATAGAGCCACACTCTGGTCCCTGTAGATTATACACACAATCTCATAAGGTGGCAAGCACTCACTGCATGTTCCCGAACGGCTCCAAACAGATAACAATGGCACTGGTATTATCAGCACGGAGCATGCGTTGACGCCATCTCAGTAAGGCATGGTTCACAAGCAGAACTGCATTCGAAACATTTTCCTTTTGGTTCTTCGCCTGTTGGAATAAACATTCAGGTGAGCAAATGTTTTTAAAAGACATTATTCACGTTATTCAATTTACATTATTCACCTTGGCATTGTCATTGTCCTGACAAATAGACACAGCCTCCTGCGGCGATACCATGTTCCATAACCCATCACTGCCTAAGATGATGTAACGGTGCTGCTTCAAATCTAGCTTGATAAACAGCAGTATCAGGCTCTGGTGACACTACAAACTCTCCGCTGTAGAAGTCGTAACTCCACAGATCACCTGAAGACATGTACATTATTACTGGATATGAATAACAACAAAAAAACTGATGTAAATATCACATATTTACTCAGTTAAAGGGACAGTTTTCCTAAAATTCTGTCATTAATGGCTCACCCTCATGTCACTCCAAACCCTTTATTTATAGATAGATTTATCAGATATAAATATTCATCAACACACTTCAGTTGTGAACAATGAACCTTTGGTCTGATGAAACATCGGTACCTAGTCAATTTCTCTGAGATTTGTTTTTCATGATAATCGAATGTAAAGAGTTTTATCTCTGAAAACTGATTAGCGTGTAATGCTAGCACGGGGGCATTGACTAAGTAAAAGAATCGCCAGTTCTATACCACTACAAGGCTCAAATAGCCCACACTAACACAGTAACATATGAGTGCTCCATACACGCAAAATCAAGCATTGAGAACTTTGTACCGTGTTACAGACGGTTAATAAGAAGATAGCGTTATAAAGACAGTTCACTTCATATATACAACAGGAGCCATCTTGAGAAAGTAAGTCTCAAAAGTCGAACCACGAACGTTGTGCCTGAGTGAGCTGAACTGTATGAAGTTCAGCGAACTTCTGAACTGTATGAACGGCGTTCGGGGATCGACTTATCGAGACTATTTTCTAAGATGGCTCCTGTCTGTATACATGAAGTGAACCGTCATTATAACGTATCTTCTTATTAAACTGTCTGTACACTTACAAAGTTCTCAATGCTTTGTTTTGCATGTATGGACCCTCATTATGTTACTGTGTTAGTGTGGGGCTATTTTGAGCCTTGTTAGTGGTATAAACTAGCAATTTCTTTTACTTAGTAAATACCCCAGTGCTAGCACTGTGCTAGCATTATACGCTAAACAGTTTTTAGAGATAAAACTCTTTACATTCGATTATCATGAAAATAAATCTCAGAGAACGATTGACTAGGTACCAATGTTTTATTAGACCAAAGGTTCATTGTTCTGACGAGTTCTCCTTTAAGAATGTTTGCTTGACGTGCCGAGAACCAATGGTATATTCTCATGTTACGGCAGGCAAGTTTGAACTTCTGCAGGTTTGTACTTATTTTGTTCTCACGTGCTCAAACAAATTCTGTTAAGCTTCTGCTCATGTTCGCTGATCAGCATTTATGTGAATAAAAGCCTAAATTAAATCTGTTCATCATATAAAGCGATCGTCTCTTCAGAAAATTTGGACTAAACTGCTCAATTCATATGGATTAGTTTTACAATCTCTTTATGAATTTTTTTAATTTATGAATTTTTCGTCAAAGTGGTAGTTGCATAGGCCGTCGAATGGAGGAACAGAAAGCTCTTAGATTTCATAAAAAAGATTTTCGGAAAATCTTACTGGTTTGGAACAACATGAGTGTGAGTAATTAATGACATCCCCCATTTTTTGGGGTCAACTATCCCTTTTCATTTTTGATTTGCATAATAATGTCTATAAAACCTAGGTAGGTACTTAACAGTAGTATTGTTCAGGTTAGAAATCCTACACAAATTAAATAAAGTAATCAACTGTAAATTCACAAATTTGACAAATCTTTTTTTTATATGTAATATTGTAGTGTTTATTATGAAATGATTTATCTGTGCACTTCATTATTTTTTTTTTAATTCATGTACCCTTATAATCTTTAATCAAATACATTACCCTTCCCTCCCCCATCGAAACGACCTCACTTTCTATTTCGATCATGTGCAATGGACAAAGGGTGCAGCCAGATCGCGATGAGGGTGCGGCTATCGGTGCACCGCCTCTCAGAGAATCACATTCAAATCTGCCTCCATTTTGTTTGCAACGCCCAACCTCCAACGATCCAATCAATTCCCGAAAGACGACATCAAACCCTGCCCTACATTTCTTTCTTAATTTTAGAAGCAGTTTCACTCTGGATATATGTCACAACAAGAAAAAAATGACAATCTCACGCCGACTTTAAAACCTAATGCTGGGATCTAATATATTGAGATCTATTTTTTCCTAATTGTTCACGGGCATGTTGATGATACAATCGTGTATGTATTTTGTCCATTCAAGTGTGATGAAAACTCCATTAACTGTCCAGAGCATCATTCACGCTGGCCCCAGGCAATTATTGCCGAGCCCTGACAACCTTGCTAAACCTCTAATCAGCCAGTGTTGCAATTCCACATTCTGTTTGTTGTTGCTAAAGAACAGTTTATCATGGTGGCGTGTTGCAATTTGTAGGACAGTACACGGACTCTGCTGACTTGTCAGACGCATTGAAACTACAACATTGTCACTGTTTTTCCAAAGATGATCATGTTACAAAATAGCTTAACCATCATGTGCACCTTACCAAGAGCTCGGGCCACAGCCAAAAATGGGATCTGATCGATGACGGTGCTCCTTCTCACTGGCCCATTGTGGGTGAGTCTTGGGTCTCTTCCACACGACCCTGATTGACTCTCAGACTTTTTAATGACACTAGAAGAAGAGATGGGACAATGATCAGTTGTGGAATCTCATCATAGTTTAAACTAGAGCTAGATCCGATATATTGGCGGGCAGATATTGACTTGGCCGATGTTAGGCGTTTTCACAAACAATCGGTATCAGCGAATACCGATAAATACATTAACTAATGTTAACTTATGAACCTTATTGTAAAGTGTTACCCATATTATTTCAGTTAAAACTCATAAATAACTACAAATTACTAATGTTAAGGAAAATCTGCACTGTAAAAATTAATATGCTTTATCTAATCAATAGAATTGTGGCAACAGATTACAAGCAATATTAGTAATTCAATTTAACAAATTAGAATTGAGTAATAATTAATCAAATTATTCCTTAAAAGTTAACCATTTAAAATGAGTAAAGTTTACACCAAAAAAAAAAAATATCTCACTAACAGACAGACGTCAAAGATTAATTAAGAACTCTTTATTTTAAATTGCCAACATTGAAGACACCTGATGTTAACAAGCAGAATCACTGAAGGAGAAAACCGTAATTTTAAAACAAACCTAAAACAAACACAGATCACCATAATGGTGACTTCAGTTTGTTTTTTTGGTTGTTGTTGTAAGTTTTACTCATTCTAAATGGTTAACTTTTAAGGAATTAATTTGATTAATTATTACTCAATTCTAATTTGTTACATTTAATTAATAATATTGCTTGTAATCTGTTGCCACAATTTTTTTGATAAGATAAAGCATATTCATTTTTACAGTGTGTTAATGTTTTGTTGCAAGTTTCTGAAATAATAATTAAAAAAATAAAATAAATAAATACCGGTCGATATCTCGGATTTTAAAACCAATAAAATATTTGTATTGGGATCAGCCTTCAAAATCCTTTATTGTTCGGGCTATTAGTTTAAAGGTACACTATGCAAAAATTCCGTTTTTGTCGTTACTGTTGTAATAGTATACAATACTACATTGTCTTTAATTTCTCATTTAATGGGATCTAATATATGTTGTTAGGGGTGAGAATTTTCACATGATTAAATACATAGATTCGACTATTATCCCAATGTACTTTAATGGTCCAGTGACAGAACTTTTGTTTAGGTTCTATCAAGCTAAACTTATAGGGCGAGACGCCACCATTGAACCCGAAAGAAGTCATAGAACCATTTCAATATCTTCGAAGCTGTTCAGTTAAGCTAAAAAATGGCATAGTGTCCCTTTAATACAACCACAAAAAAAATGCTGACTAAAAATATCCATACCTTGCACTAGCCAAAACTAAGCCTCAAATAAAATTTGTTCACTAAAAAGTTTAAACATTACTCTAAGCCATTATTTAAAAACATTTTTTTTTTTAAATATTAGACATTAATATTGAATGTTGGTCTATATCGTGTATCGTGCCTAAAAGACAAAGAAAGACGTGTGAGCTAGATTATGTAAATGAGAACAAATGTGAGAGCGTGTCTGGTAATGTTGTCCCATTTTTAAAGCTCCGGCTGCACAAACAAAAACCAGTCTGACCACTGCAGAAACACATGGATGAAGTTTGTGTTTTCTTGATGAGTGTTGTCATAAAACAAAAGGATGATGAAGGTTGCATGTTAAGGTTAACCCAAAAGGGCAAAACATGAAAGTCTACCATCAAATCACAAAGTAATCTCTTCCATCTGTGTGGCTAACACATGCCTCTACACATCTTTTATCAAAAGCAGAAGGTACCAAAAGTGCGTGAATACAGTTTGTTCTAGATATTAGTTGTGTGTGACTTTGAATGCTTGAATGAACAAATCACCTGCCACCGAGCCTCTATTCTCTGCCTTTCCTTCGGGAGGTCAGGTTTGTGGTCCTGCGTAATTTCCACCGCTCCAATCACCTCGTTTAAAGGGGTCATCTTGCACCCCCAACACTACTGCTGAGTCCCCAACGTGGGCAACATACATTCGGTCACGTCGTATTACGACGATACTTGCAGTTGTGCCTGATGTGCTAGGAAGTCCTGGTAACCGTCTTTGGCCATTCCGCTATAAGAAAGCAGATTATATTTTTCAAAACAGATCAGTTCTGTTTTAAAAACAGATGCACAAATGAAGATTTTGTTGTAGATGTGGAAGAAAAATGAAATAAGTCCAAGCTTGCGTTGTTTTTCCCTTTTCACAATGACTTGCTTAATTTAGTCCTGAATTTGCTAAGTCGCTTTGAATAAAGCTTCTGCTAAATGACTAATGTATATAAGCAACGGCAGTCCAGGAACACCCATGCTAGACATTCAGCTTCAACTCTTCATGTTCCATGTAAGAAAACCACTCAGGTTTGGAATGATGAGGGTGAAATAAATTAGGAACATTTTTAGCTGAACTATCCCTTTAAGTTCAGAGTGATTATATGACCTTAATTATTTGGACGAATTGTAAAATTGATTCATATTAATTGATTCTGCATTTGAAGGATAATTCAACCAGAAATGTTCCTAATTTTTTCACCCTCATCATTCCAAACCTGAGTGGTTTTCTTACATGGAACATTTCTGGTTCAAATTATCCTTTTAATGCAGTAGCAATTAGATATAGAATCAATTTTACAATTGGTCAAAATAATTAAGGTCATATAATCACTCTGAACTTAAAGGGATAGTTCACCTAAAAATGAAAATCCATCATCATTTACTGACCCTCTAAGTTGTTCCAAACCTGTAAGAATTTCTTTCTTCTGCCAAACACACATTTATTTTATTTTTTCCAAAGAATATGGGTAACTAAAACAGTTGACTCAAAAAATACTATAGAAGTCAATGGGGAGAATTTTCATTTTTGGGTTGTGTATTTAATACATATACTGTGTTGTCCTTACATTGTTTGGTTTACTTTTTCTTTTGCTATTGCATGACACCCTATTGATGTATAGTCAACATGAGGGCATTTGGCAGGTTTTTTTTTTTTTTTTAACTGATACAATATTACAGTATTCATATTATGCGAATGTACATGTGTGAATGTGAAAACATCTGTTCATTTCTTTGAGTAAAAAAATGCTATGTGTGCATCTAGAAAGTGTCAGGGGTGTTGAGCTGTGATTTCTGCCTGTAAGCATGATACTATCTTTTGATATATCACTTAAGTTCAGATGTTTAGAAATTAATCGGTGTGACCTGCAGGGGTTGTGCAACTTATTTTGGCGGGATGTATCTGCAGTTGTAGTCCTCATTCAAAATGTGCTCCGACTCTCTCCCTTGCAATGCACGTCCAAAATGGCAGGGACTTAACCCAGCAGCGTTAAACGAGAGCTGTATGTATATGCATGTAAACTAACGTTCAATATCACAACTTACGTAATTTTTTCCACATGGCATGGTGACAAGAGATGAATCCCTTTCGCAAAGCCGCGCACACCTCGTCGTCGTCATCAGACCAAAAGCCTCTTTGTTTTTTGATGTGGCCCCACAAATGGTCGCGAGCAAAGCGCGCGGCGTCCGGTACTCCCGTGTCCGTCGAACACGGCGAACATAGATACAGCCCGCGGACAACGGGGACGAGCGGAGACGAGGTGGGCATCGACGCCTGCTGAAGAGTAGAGCTAGGATCATCATCTTGAACATAGGTAACAGTGATAGATCCAGGAATGGAGTCTTGGATTGAGGCGTCGTGGTTTTGGTCTTTTGCTGGTTCCGCGATCTCGCCACGTTCTGCGGCGTCCAGTTCATCCTCACTCGGCTCATCCTCCTGCTTCATCGTCACTAAATCCTCCATGTATTTCCTACCGCCTTGGTCATAATAAATACTGGCTCGGCATGAAAATATAACATCCATGTTTTGATCAGGTAGAAAGGCCGATAGAAGAGCAGCGTTTAATGTTTTAGGAGGACTCAGGCCGGGTGCGCGTTTTCCTTTGTTTACCTTCGATGTTGTGGGCATGCGCAGAGCCACCATGGTAATTCACAGGTCACTGGAAGTCTTTGTTTATCCTTTGGTTTGACAGAGAATAGCCATTGATCGCTATAACATAAAAAGGTATTACAATATTAACAAATACAATAAATAATAAACATATATATATATATATATATATATATATATATATATATATATATATATATATATATATATATATATATATATATATATATATATATATGTATTAGAGCTGTCAAAAGATTAATTGCGATTAATCGCATCCAAAATAAAAGTTTTTGTTTACATAATATATGTGGGTGCATTGTGTATAATTATTTTATATATATAAATACACACACATGCTTGTATATATTTAAAACATATTTTCATTTATATACTGTTTATAGATTTATATGTAATTTATATTATATATATAAATATATATATTTTACATATAAATAATATTTTTTTCTTAAATATACATGCATGTGTCTGTATTTATATATATACAAAATAATTATACACAGTGCACCCAAATATATTATGTAAACACAAACTTTTATTTTGGATGCGATTAATTCGCGATTAATCTTTTGACAGCCCTAATATGTATATATATATATATATATATATATATATATATATAATATATATATATATATATATATATATATATATATATATATATATATATATATATATATATCTTAGGTTATATGGCAAACATGAAAAGCAAATCACACATACTGAAATATTCATTTAATTTCTTCCAGCGCCTGTATTGCAGTAATTTTGACATGGGAGATTTTGTATTGACTTCCCAGTCTGTCCCATATGGGGTACGGTCTGCACACACACGTGTTTAATAAGTATTTGGGGATGGATGGATGGATCTGCTTTGGGAATCCTTGCTGAGATAGATATATCTGCTTTGGGAATCCTCGCTGTTTCCAGCAGATGGAGCTGTAACCCTAAAAGACTCAGTACCATGATCTTCTTAACCATTTTTTCATATTTTATGTCTATATTCAGAATTTCATATTTATAATGTTTACAAATTTGTTTATGATACTGGTGTTTATAAAAGCAAATATTTTAATAGTTTTCCACAGTCAATATGACAATGTTCTACTTATCACACTTTTAAAGAACATCTTAAGAATAATCAAATGAGTAAACATTTTTCTTAGTAATTTTTGTGATGTGTTTTTATGTATTGTGTTTTTAGTTGAGCCTTGTGTGTAGTGAGTTTGTTATTGTGTGTACCTGCATAAGGACTACAGACGTAAATTTAGGCCTACTGCTCTAATTCCAGCTTGTTTACATCTTGTTATATTTGTATAAATGTTCATCAACATGCTTTGTCACTTAAAAAAAAAATAAATAATAAGACTTTATAGTAAGTAATTCAGTGTATATTTATTTTATTAATTATAATTAATGAATTGTATTTTTTCCCCTTACTGTTTCTGCTTTTCTCTACCAGGTGTAGCAAATCAAATCGGTCAAATACATACGATACATACACAGTAAAAAAAAGTCAAATCCCACACTAAATGACTTTTATTTTGCAATTCCGCCTCTTTTTTGACGCTCACATCATCTGGAAGTGGAAGCTAATGTTAACGGAAGTAGATTGAGTAATCGGTCTCCCTTGATCGAGTGCACTTTACAAGCCACTTTTAGGGGCGCTGCACTTGCCAGAGGTAAAACAATGCCAATTTGTTCAGGTCTAATACATGGATGTATATATGCTGGATTGTGCCTCTATGTAATTGTCAATTGCCTTTTTGTTTTACTGAAAAATAAAAAAAAACGACTTGAGCATGGCTGCTGAATAGGGCACATAGTCACTTGGCGGCTTCTCTGATGATATTGATACATTGTGATAGTCCACACATTTCATTCAGAAACATTGTTTACTGTGAACGCACTGCCATTGTATACAGACGTTTAGCTCTCATGTTCTAGTGTTGTGTTCTCACTAATACGCTTATGCGGGGATTTATATAGTCTGTGTTCATAAGAGGGTTTTATCGATGATGCCAACCTCTCTAAATATTGTGTGATTTGAATGGGGTCGTGATCACGCATTCAGTTATATTTGCAAAAAAAAATAAATAATAATAATAATAGTTGTGGTGGGCGCCATTGCATAATCTAATTTTGGTCTCTTCCCGTTTAGGTATAGAAGTTTCTTCATCTGTCTACTTTTTGTTTTAGGACAGGCTTCCAGCCATGGTGAGGTCTAAACATCAAAACTCAATCATACAAAATGTTGTTGAAATGTTTCTTGATCACCAAATCAGCATAAGAATGATTTCTGAAGGATCTTATGACATTTGCCACAAGAATAACACACACACACACACACATACACATATATATAAATTAATTATGTTTGTATTATTATATGAATTGATTATATAATGATATTTAATGTTAAGCATAATCAATAATATGCCAATTCCTGGACAAATTACTTCCCAGTTGCAGATCTGGTGTAAATATATCGAAAATATCAACCCAGTGTTTTAACACTGCAGACGAAAGAAAACGTAATCACATAGTTGATTCCTGTCTCGTGTATTGGCTGCAGTTGTGTGACATCTCTCTCTTCTCGTTTGGTCAGTCTGCTGTGGTGGATCTAAAAACAAAGGAGGAAGAAAGATGCTGAGTTAGACAAAAGGATTGAAGCTCTAAGGAAGAAGAATGAGGCTTTGGTCAAGAGATATCAGGTGAATTTGGATACTGAAATTTGATAGTCTGCTGTCACTTTGCCAATTAGTTTATTTTGTGTTCTCATAATTATTTATTTTGACTTGAAGATTTGGCTGTGGTTGGTATTCGTCTGTACTTAACATTCAGCCCTTGAGATGCTCAGATTCAAAGCTTTTAACTTGATCAGATTTTATTAATTCATTTAGTTTACTTTTCTTTCTCTTGTTTCACCAGGAAATACAGGAAGATAAGAAAAAGGCTGAACAGGAGGGTACTCGCTGTGACAACAACTCGCAAAGCCCGCCCTCATGAGCCTGAGTCGGATCGGAGAAAGACGGAGAAGGAGAACTTCTCCGTGACCGTTGGACTTGTCTAAACCAGCTGGGGTAAAGACAGATGGCTGAGTGATTTCATAGAATGACCATTTACCACAATGTGCCATGGTTAAATATATTACGTTATCATTGATTTTCCATCAGATGCGATCTCTCGTGCATTTTGCCAAATTTTTTATCTGATTTAAACTCATGAGAAATACTGTATAAGAACTTCTGTTTATTTAGATGACCTGCTTCATTAACTGAATTGTAGGAAATAACTATATTGAGACTGGTGTTCGATTCAATATTGTCAAATCAAGTCAACTTTACTTATATAGTGCTTTATACAATATATAGATTTTCAAGCAGCTTTACAGTGATAACAGAACAATAATAGCATTGAATATTAAGTATTGTGAAAAAAAGAATTAGTTCTTGTTTTATATTGACAAAAAAGGTAAAAAAGTATAACTTGGATGTATTTAGACTGCTTAATACAGATCATAGGAGGCATGAATGCATTTAAACTGCAATTACATTTTCGTACATAATACTATGATCATTTGCATATGAAAATATGAAAGATTAAAAAAATACAACTAAAAGCACCAGTAGTGACTGCAAGTCTCCATCTTAAAGAGTGAGTCATTTTAATCAACCAGGTCATTTGAACAGCTGATTCATTGAATCACTGACTCATCCCAATTAGTTCTAAAAAAGTGGATTTATTATTATTTTTTCAACATATTGTAGATGAGACATATTTCACACCCCTACAAAGAACTGTGATATATCTTCAAAGCCCTAAAGTCCATAGTTCATCAAAGAGATGCCCATTTAAAACTAAAATATTAATATGGAAGCTGGATACATGAGAATGTTTTGGATAAGTACCTATGTTTCTTCATTCAAGTTTGATTTTGAAGACTGCTAATGATTTGCATCAGCTTTAATAGTGAAGAAGAGCCTGTAAAAGTTAATTGCCACTCCCATTCCTCACAGCTTTTAATTTCCCACCTGGGGAAGGCTGAGACAGGCTGTAGAGCATTTTAATCAATACCTGTAGAGTTTCAGTGGATCACAGATGGCCCATGCAGCTGTGATTGAGCCTCCTATCATGGTCTGTGAAGGTCGTGCCTTTCAGTAACTGAAAAGTGAGGCATAAGAGAATTTTCTTAGAAAATAAACTTGTTAAATGAGAAAGATGGACATGGGAGTCGACTGCCCTGTAAAAGAATCTGATTCACAGATATTGTCTATGGTAATATGTTATAGGCTGTTTTGTAATTAAAAATAGTTGTGAATTGAAACAAATCTTAAATATAAATATTAGACTTTAAAAACGTAAGAAATAGTGAAAAATTAGAAATGGTGTCTTGGCAACTACAAGGCTACTGTGCTTAAACTTTAAGTTTAAAATGAAAACTGAAATTATGAAAGCTAATTCAAAATATTTATTATTATATATATATATATATATATATATATATATATACACACACACACACACACACACACACACACACACACACACACACACACACACACACACACACACACACACACACACACACACACGCACACACACACACACACGCGCACGACACACACACACACACACGCACACACACACACACACACGCACACACACTACTGGTCAAAAGTTTTAAGATCGGTAAGATTTTTATGTTTTTAAAAGAAGTCTCTTCTGCTCACCAAGGCTGCAATTTTTTGATAAAAAATACACAAATACAGTAATATTGTGAAATATTATGACAATTTAAAATGACTTTTTTATGTTCATATATATTAATGTAAATTGTAATTGTAAATGTAATTTATTTCTCTGAAAAAAGCTGAATTTTCAGCATCATTACTCCAGTCTTCAGTGTCACATGATCCTTCACAAATCACTCTAATATGATGATTTTATTCTCCAAAAACATGTATGATTATTATCCATGTTGAAAACAGTTTTTTACATTTTATTTCAGGATTCTTTGATGAATAGAAAGTTCAAAAGAACAGCATTTATTTAATTAGAATCTTTTCTAACATTATAAATGTCTTTACTGTAACTTTTGATCAATGTAACTCATCCTTGATGAATAGAAGTATTGATTTCTTATTTATTTCCCCCAAAAATAAATACAAATTCTTACTGACCCCAAACTTTTTAAAGGGTAGTGTTTAATGTAACAAAAGCTTTCCATTTCAGATAAAAGCTGTTATTTTGAACTTTCTATTCATCAAAGAATCCTGAAATAAAAATGTAAAAAACTGTTTTCAACATGGATAATAATCATACATGTTTTTGGAGAATAAAATCATCATATTAGAGTGATTTGTGAAGGATCATGTGACACTGAAGACTGGAGTAATGATGCTGAAAATTCAGCTTTTTTCAGAAGAATAAATTACATTTTAATATATATATTAACATAAATAAAGTAATTTTAAATTGTCATAATATTTCACAATATTACTGTGCTTTTTGTGTATTTCTCAAAAAATTGCAGCCTTGGTGAGCAGAAGAGACTTCTTTTAAAAACATAAACAATCTTACCGATCTTAAACTAAAAAAAATAATAAATACTGTATTGGTATATAAAAAATACTAAAATTATGCTGCCTTATGAATGTATCCAGGGAAAAAAAACAGGTCATTAGCTTTAAACTCATGGACTAGAATCCACAAAAACTTTCCACTGCCTTTCTAGGATAAGCGTATTGGTGAATGACAGGAAACCAGCTGGTAATCGTGGTGACCAGGGTCCAGAAGAAGAAGAGTCTGCTTGGCCTCGCTGTGAGAGTCCCCCCAACAGAACCGGATCAGGCCGGCTGAGCAGAGGTGGCCACCGTGGGGGAAGAAGAGAGCCTCGTCCAAACAAAGGCGAACCGTGGCCAGAAAGGCAATCTCAGGATGGTGAAGGTGGAGAGGGTCCTCCCCGTATTGAACACTCCTTTAGAGCAGGGCGGAGAGGAGGAAGAGGAGGAACACAAGGAGGAGGAAGAGGAGGAACACAAGGAGGATTAGTCTCAGACAGAAAATCAAAGGTTACTATTGACATGTTCTATATCATTTTGTGGTTGAGATTGTAGAACATTGTTGTAATACATTTACTTGCAAAGTCATTTGGATGTGTGCAAAATGTACAGAAAGGAGAATGCAAAATGTATTATTTATACACAGCGGTGCTTCTTCAAGCATATATTATATTGTTGTAAGAGGAAACATTGCTGTTTAAATAAATATAAGGAATTTTCCAGTGCTGAGTATTCTTTTATGAATGTTCTTTTTGAATATTTTAGATCTTTGAAAACAGTAACAAAGATTTAGTATCTAGACAGAAGCATTTTTTTATGAGTTGATATCCGTTGATATCCAATTTCTCTTCTTCAGGAGTGGGAGGAGAAAGAAGACAGAATATAGAGAAGATGAATGAGGAGATGGAAAAGATTGCTGAATATGAGAGAGGTCAAAAGGTATGTTTCGAATACACTCAATGTTTTACTATTAATGTAGCAGCCGTTATCTATCTGAGATATTCACACACATTTATCTTTTGCAGGCTGAGGGAGAGAAAAACCCCATCAGGAACTTCCTTGATGACCCTCGGCGCAGTGGGCCAATCCCAGACATTGACCGCAAGGAGGGAAGCCGACGACATGTGCGCAACTGGGGTGGAGTTGACTTTGACAATGTGAAGATTGGTGCAGAGGTTGAGAAAGAATGGACGGTACTGAACATTTTAATTTCTTTGGTTTAGCTTAATACACAAGAATACCGTTCAAAGGATTTGGGTCAGTAAGACCCCATTAATACTTTTATTTAGTAGGATGCATTAAACTGATCAAAAGTGACAGACTGTTTGTACAACATTGCTACAAAAAGAAATTTTGAACTTAAAAAAATATCACTGTTTCCAGAAAAACATTAAGCAGCAACTGTTTCCAATATTTATAATAATATATTATTATAATATAATAACCAAATCACCATATTAGAATAATTGTATTCTTATTTGATTATTTTTATTTTTAAAAATTCTAATACATTTAGAAAAAACTATATATTTTTAATCGTAAAAATATTCCTTTTTCACTGTATTTTTAAATCAAATTAAGAAAGCAAAAGAACTTTCATTCAAAAACATTAAAAAAATCTACCAACTTTTTTAATAGTAGTGTAAAGAGACCAAAATATCAATTATACACCACCCAAGTCGGACCCCTTAGCAACTGCATAGAAACACCCTGGCAACTACCTACAATACCCTAACATTATGAAGGGTTTTCACTTTCTTCAGAAACTGTTTTACTGGGTTTCTTTTTTCTTGTCAAACTCCCCTTCTCTTTCAATCTAATAGCAGAATCGTAGGCCAAGTGGTAGAGGCTCAGTGGATATGACATTGTCCATGAACGGGTAGAGAAAGAGCCGAGTATCTCCGCTGGAAACAGGAGCGAGAAAAGATTGATGAAGAACGACTGGCTCGTCACCGTAACGCCACCGGCCAATGGAAACGAGAGTGGGATGCACAGAAAACAGATACAATGTAAGTGTCAAAGGCATAAATGCTGACTATTATATCAATGAATATGCTATAGACTAGAGTCATTGAACTCTTAAAGGGCCAGTTCACTCAAATTTTATTCCTGTCGTTTTGCTCCACTTCATTTTGTTCCAATCCTATATGTCTTACTTTCTTCTGTTGAACAGAAAAGAATACGTTAATGCTGCACATTCACTTATGGTGAAAAGAGACCAGTACAATATTTAACATTTCTCCTTTTTTATTCATCAGAATATTATCATTCAGGTTTGGAATTATGTAAATTATGACAGAATTATTATTTTGTGGTGAATTATCCCTTTAATTTAAGCTCTGACAATTTTATTTCTGTCGCACTGCTAAAAAGAGAGACAGAGAAAGACTCTGGTTGGGAGTAATGCATACTGACTGGGTGAGAAAAAGACGGCCAGTGACCCTGAGGTGTTTTCACAGGTTCAAGGAGGACTCAGCTGTGGCCGGAGAGGGCACACAAGAACAAAGCAACAGGAGAGGTAAATCACACACACACAGAGTGACCACCTGACACCTGTTCTGCAAAAAACATGTTTGTAACCCCATGTTTTCTGGAGTGTGTAATATTTTATACAGCCAATCAATAGTCTGTCATACCACATCAGACAGTATAGAGTAGTTACATATACACATTTATGACATTTTTGCTTTGTGAAACTTGTCTTTTTGGCTGTTTGGTGATGTTCTGTGCTGTGGTCTCTTAGCAGTTAGGGGTGCAATGCCCATGTACATCAATGATGTGTGTGTGTGTCTTTACCCTTCTTCACATTGGCCCTAGTCTGAGTGCAAGCAAACTGCTGTTCCTGCACTGATAGCTTCTAATTGCATTACATTCCTTCATAATAAATTATAATGGGTGGGTGTGTATCTGATTGGATTATCTCAAGATGCAGTTCTCTGGATGGCTCTGTTAGGGGGTAACAGCTTAAGGACCCAGAGCCAGATATGATGAAATATGACCAGAAGTCGTGAGGTTCAATCAAATAGATACAAATTTACTGAATAGTTTGCAGTTTCATCGGTAAAACTGAGCGTCAAAGTCTCACGAGGAGGTCGAAAGCCAACTCTACCGTACACAATCTTACAAAATTTGATTGGTTAAGAGAACATAAAGTCTAAAGTTTGCACACATAGATGGATACGGGGGTATATCGCCATTATTCAAGATAGTTGTCGTCCGATTCCTAGGTTTAAGTCTGTGGTGACCTCGCAGGACGCAGGTTGAAGAAAGGCGTCTGTTGGTCTGTATGTGGTATATGTCCAGAACCTACATAGAATGCCAAACACACAAAGCACTAACGAAAACATTTCTCCTCAAGGCTGAAGAGAGCTTGAGCTCTTTATTATCAGTACAGTCAACAAAAACAGGCTGATAAATCAGAAAGAGGTGCAGATAATATACACCTTGCTCCCTAGAGAAATACACATGAAAGAGGTACAATTCTGTAAATCAGGTGAAGTCACGTATAGTTGGACACCTCTAACCTTAACTTGTCAGCTATAAAACAGATTATTAGATGTTGAGGGTCACCTCAGAATGTACCTAAAAGCAGCTGGTTAAAACTCACAGCAAATGTGATTATAAGTATATTCTTTGAGTTATTAAAATAACTCAAATAATATAGAAATGATTATGTGATCATGCATATCTTGATTAGTAATTTTTATAGGAATAATGTAAGAACTCAAAAGGATATATATAAAAAACATAAGAGACAAGGGATTCTGACCCACCCCTTTTCAGCTCATAAATGTTTTCTGCCAGTTGCATAGCCATTATTACCAACTTGCTTCCCAGTCATTTTGCTGAGCAGAAAGCATGCACCCAGCTTTGTTCTTGACTTGATTGAGCTTTTCTTCTTTAAAAACAGTAAAAGCTGAGATGATACTGTCATGTAATTAGAAAAACTGTAGATGAAGTGTTCCTATAAATTAACTATTAATTGAACTATATTCTTGGTCTGACTCATGTAAAAACGCGTTAAGATAACTCAAATGCACTTACAAAATTTAAGACTAAAATATCCTAAAACGTATCATAAAAAAAATCTTTAATTTGTGGATGGAAAGACAGGAGATGCTTCAGGTCTCAACAGTCTGAATTAGTTTGTTTCTGCCTGCCTGATCAGGCCTGTAGTTTTTATGTGAGTTTTTTTTTAATGGCCCCAACATTTTACACTTTATATTTATATATTTTTACAGGTGTTAATAATGCTTATTTAATATTTATTATTACACTATTTAAAAATTATACAATTAGTTTTGACTTTGACTAATTATAGAATTGGTTTTAAATGTTTTCTTTGCAGTTAAAACTCTTATATTTCTTTAATTTAAACACACTCTTAACAATTTGGAGATACCATGTAGGCCCTGCATCCTCTGGAGATGTTTTAAATGAGGCCATCTGCAGAACACCTAAAATAAAAAGTTGTATTATTTTTACATGTGTGTGTGTGTATATATATACACACACACACTTTGGAACTGGAGCTATTAATATGGTTACTTCAGTAAAACATGTACATTCAGCAAAACAATTTGTCCAAAGCAACTTTACATATTTTAACTTTAACCAATTGGCTTAAACTCAAGCTACATTTCCCCTTATGAGGCACAGTCTTCTAACTTACATCACCCTTGCCCTAACATTGTCATTCTCACACTGTCTCCTGAACATTCACATTCAAAAGCTGTCACTCAAAACATACCAAAAGTACCCCTTTTGCGCTGAAGAAAGTCTTGCTGCTTCAGACACATGCTTGTTTGCTGTTATCTTGGTTTAAGTCTCGTCACATTGCTGTCAAATCAAAGGCACATTTGCATGCTTTTCTCATCCGTTCCCCCCTTATCCTGAAAGGCGATTCCTAGAGCGTCAATCCAGAATGACAGGTGGCCATCTGTTACTGTGTGCCCAGGGTCATCTCTTACCACAGATTTCCATATGCAGAATTGTTTTGTAAGGTCTTGCTTAGCCCCATTACACCCTTCAAGGATGAATATCGCTCTAATCTCTGTTATGCAGAAGACAGCAAGAGGCCGCCCAAGACACCAACCTTTGGCGAGTTCTTGGGCCAAGTCAAACCCAGACAGGGAGGCCGTGGACGAGGGATGGGCCGCGGTCAGGGCAAAAGCTACAGGTATGCAATAGTTCTCCTCATTGTGGAGAAATAATTTTTTCGGGGGGGGGGAATTTGGGGGGTTTGGGAAGGTCATTTTAATTTGTTTAAAATATTTATATAATAGAATATGTTCAAGTGAAAATATTAGTTAAACAAACTACAAAACCGATCCATCCAAATACGGCATTTCCATCAGATTTCCTTTTGCAGCGTTGAACATTTAAACCAATTCGCACACGTGTCCATTGCGTTTATGAGTGTGAGGACCAATCAGAGGTGTTAGGGCAGATTAGTCATCGCTGAAACGAATAGTTGCGCTGACTGAATTCTTCTGACTTCCGTCATAAACAACAAAGTGCAGATTCGATGTAAGAGATCGCCGCACGTTTCTGTGATTATTTTTTTTACGGAGTTTTGTGCGTGTTTAAACTCGTGCTAGAACCAAGTTATGGACAGCCTCACAATCGTTCCTGGCACTGCGTATCTAGGCCTATACCTATGGCGCTAAATTGCTTATTGGATGCACGTAAAACGACATTTATACGTAAAAGGTCATTTATGCGTATAAAGAGCATGCAAAGCATGGTCACATTCTCTGCTCCCTTTCTGTGGACAGTTAATATACTTTATTCATCATGCTGATAAGATTGAGTAGTCTTCATTTTGAATGCGTAAAAAGCATTAATATAATTCATAAATGCTTCTTAGGTTGTTTTATCTGTGTAGCCATAAAATGATGTGCAGTTTACCAAAACACACAAAAAAATAAAAACATTTTATGTTGCCTATTCCTATTGTAGAAGTTTGAGAGGAATTTTATTATTGCCCTTACATTCTCCCCAAAGATAAGTTAAGACGTCCTGTTTTGTATCACTAGAAATAATTTATAGCTGTTAAATATATTTCCATGTGTGTCACTCATCATAGTTCCTGGTAGTCCATACAGCAAATGGCTGATTCAGGTGTTTAAAAAGTAAAAAGTGCTTTATGCTGAGTCTTTCTTGCTTTTTTTCACTCGCACAATCACATCCCTGCAAAATGTTTTAGACACCCTCTATTTAGCCACATGCAATTGCTATTTGGGGCAGGCGGCATTGTTGGTAGAGAAATTATCGTTCTAGAGAGCATTTCCTGAAACAACATTTATTGAGCAACACGATTTTCCTAAAGCATGCATGATAATCGGTGGGAAGGAGACCATGAAGAGGAGAAAGGAAGAAAAGAGGAGCAAGAGAAGGAGACGAATGAAAAGGACAAAGGGAAAGAAAACGAGAGTGAGGACGGCACCCCTAAAGGCTCCATTGTCAGACAAGGTGAGATGCCCAACAACACTTAATAGGTATATAATATTATGGTACCAAGAGTTCTTTTGAATGAAAGTTGATTTTAATTAGTCTGTTTCATTTATTCTCTGACCGTCTCCTGCTGTGCAGAAGAGAGATGAAGGCCTTGCTGAAGAGGATGAAGATGAGTGGGAGGATGCCAGTGATGGTGAAGAGGAAAATGCGGAAGAAGATGAAAAAGCAGATCACGAAGGAATACTCGAAAGATGCTAAACCAACAGAAAAGACCTCTCCTGCACCCTCAACTCCCAGCCCAAAAGAGAAACGCACCCCAAGACCTAAAGTCCACATACCTTCCCCACAGGAGACACTCCGTACACCAGAAGGGCCCAAACCCCTTAGCCCTTTCTCCCCACTGGACAGCCACCAGCCGGTGTCTGATTGGGGTGAAGAAATGGAGATGCATTCTCCTAAGAGCAGTCTGGGCGAGAGCCCTCTGAGGCCCAGCAGCACTGAAAGCAGTCCAGCCAAACAAAAGAGCAACCAGGCCGAACAAAACACATCCACCACCCCCAGCCAGCCAGAAGAACCAGAAAGAAACGAAAGTACATCTACAGGTGAAATAATCATGGTTTTTACTTAATACACAGTTTCTCTCTTTAGTGGTGCTGGTTAAGACTAGGGTTGGGTATCGTTTGAATTTGAACGATTCTGATTTCGATTCCTTGTTTCGATTCCAGTTCCCAACGATTGTCGATTCCGATTCTTTTAAGAGACAGGGTCAAAAAAGTTTAGCTAACTTTGCTAACCAATGGTCTTTCTGAAGGAAATACTCCTTCTGTCGCTCAAAAGGAAATACTCCTTTTGTCACAAATTTAGCATTTTGCCGAGATTTCGTTATTTTTAGAAAAGTAAAGCCACACTTTGGAGCACCGACGTAAGCTACTCATGTTGACTTGCGCGGTTATGCCAAGACTTCCGGTAGACGCTTCTTCGTTGGTGTTGTTCAGCGGTTTCTTCTTCTGGTCGGCAGACTGTGAATATCGAAACTAGGAATCGAAATTTTAACTTTTAAAATCGATTTCGGGAAAAACTAAAAGTTAGTCCCGGTTCCAATCAGATTTTCGATTCTCGAGACCCAACCTAGTTAAGACAAAGCCTGGGGTATGTTTTGTTTTTCCACCTACCATTACATCTCACACATGGTCAAGCATTCTAGTCTTTCAACTTAGACTAGACAAACTTATACAGACGGGGTACCGTTGTGTTCTTCTAATCTTTCAGTCAAGTTGTACAATTACATGGCACGTTTCCATTACAGATTTGGGCAAAACTTTTGCGATATTTTCTAAATGTCGATAAAAAACTATTGCGAAATGACGTGTTTCCATTAACCGATGTTATGCGACTAAAATGTCTTTTTTTTCCTCTCGCGATAAGTCATTCCAAAAATCATGGCAACGGACTTTGTTAGGTTTATAACCTATTTCACAGCCATGCACCGCACTCGACATTATTATTAATGGAAGGTGACGTGGTGTGTTATCCAAACATTAATGGCAGGGAAAGATACGGAGTTCTTGGGTGTTTCTCCCTTATTTCTACTTCGATGTCTTGATGGCATTTCTTTGAGGTTTGGAGAGGCTATTCCTGTAATTATTGTTTCTTTTTTTTTAAATGAATTTAATAAAGAACTCTATCTTTTTGTATTATGTCCAAACGGTCGTTGCAAAACGAAAAATGAACGGTGGTTGTATTTTTAAAACGCAAAGTTGAACACCAACATTTTAGTTTAACCACACCAATGCTGCGCTATATAGGCTACATCTCAACGAATTTTCAGATATTTGTTTATGACTTTTTGTCCCTTTAAAACATTTAAAATATTCACAAATTAATATGGGAAAAAATGTTAGATTTTACTGGTTTTCTAAGGCCAAATTAGAACCTGGATATTTATGATATTTTTCCCGCAGTGCTGTATAGGTGAGTTATTATAAATGCGTCTGAAAAATAACGAGCTAAAAACATAATCTCCGGATGCACATTTAGAGAGAACTGCACCTTTCATACGGATTACATAATCAGAAGGTATTAGTTTACGATTCAAATTTGTTCTTTTTAAAGTGCACATTTAAAGCTTTAGTCTATAAAGGCTATTGTTTCAGTTCTCGCGCTCCAGTTCATGAAGATCATAAAGCGCGCCTGATTGTTTTATTTTATTATACAAAAGCACAACGTTTTCTTGTTATTGTGACGTTACACAAATAAAAGTAGTTGCGAATAATGTATTATTATTTTCTGTATAACCAGAAATGATAGAGTATTTTAAATTGATTCCACTGTTGATGGGAAAATGAAAGTGTTAACGGCACGCCCGCGCCTGTCTGCCATCCAGTGCGTGCTCCAAACTCCGCACACACTCTTGGATATTGGTCAAAATCGAGTGTTTATTTATGATAATCTTAGCCCTATTATTATTATTGTCCAACCTGTTCTATGAATGAGATGTGACGAATTGCTTTGTTCCTTTTTTGGATAATAGCGTCTTCTACATGTAGCCTAATAAATGTTATAATAGGCTAATGATGATAATTATTATTATTATTTGCGGACACAGACCTAAAACACACTCTGTCTTCTAAGTCAGCTGACTGTAAATGCGCAAAACCCAATTCCACTGCAGTTTTGCAAAAAAATCCTTTTCGAATTGCCTGAAAAACCTCCTCATGTGAGCGTAAAAACTGTTTTGCGATAAACGAGAGTTTTTGCGAAATTGTCGTTTCAATTAAGCGTATTTTCATTTCGCAATTTTAATTTGCGCAAATTGAAGGGTAATGGAAACGCAGCTACTGGTACCTTTTGACCTTCTCGTCTATTGAAAATACAAACTGAAAATGAAGCATATTTTAGGGTTTAAGTATCACATCCATAGTAACACACTGAAAGAACAACCACATAGCAAATCTCTAACTAAAACTATTAAAAATAGTTTTTGGTAATTGAAATAAAACTTAAGCCCACTGATTATCTTTTAAAAAAATGTTTTTTAGCATTGTCCAAGTTTCTGTGATGTCTTAAAAGTGAAACTTAAGTGTCTTTTCACATTCAGTGGTGGGGTCAACTCCCTGTGAAACACAAGAGTTGGTACCTGCTGAATCTGCCGACCGTACCACCCCGAGCAGCCATGACACAGCAGATTCTGAAGTGCTGCCCACCCCAGACACCAACCAGAGCAGTATGTCAAAACATTTCATTAACACACAAAATTCAAAATATGATTTCCTCCCAAATACAGAATTAATTGTAATATCTTATTGATGCAGAGGACAGCGACGTCCCATTTTAGAGCCGGGTCAGAGTGATTCTGAAACGAAGCCTGGGAGGAAACGTCAGTGGATTCTTCAGAGCAACCGTCCTCAGGTGCTGTTCTTATTACCAGCTTTGAGACTGTGGCTTTTTGCAAGAAGTCCCTTCGGCTGACTTCTAACAACTAATCAACGTCCTCCTTCTTTCGGTCTTTAGTCTTTGTGGTCTTTCTGTGTCTCTCCCTCCCTGTTCACTACACTCATGTCTCCTTTATGTCCATCTGTCTCATGGCATGAGATGGTGTCTGCTATCTGGCTTTTCTCTATCGACTGACGTATGAGAATGCAGCTCCTCAGGCTGACAGTCTTTCCCTCCTCTGGGACCGACTGCCTCTGTCTGCAGCTTCACACTGGCTGTCATTTTCCACTGTGAACCTTGCACACCTCCTCCAGCACGACTAATATCCCACAATTACTGTGCTCCGGATCCCTCATTGTTCATGCACCTCTTTGATTTTGCACCTCTCCCTGGATGACGTGTTTGGATATGGGTTCTGGCTTTTTCCCTTTCCATGCATGCAACAAACTGCTTGAGCAAATAAACATTCATTTGATTTTATTCCATTTTTGCAAAAGCATTTATAAATGTGAGAGATTGTGGACTGTAAATGGGAATGATCTATAACATCATCCCAACAGGATCCCGTTTGATTGTCATTGTGAGGGAAAACTGTTTGGCATTTCTCCCAGAGCATTTATATAAATTATACAGGGTAAACCAAATGTGGTTCCAGAGACTGTATGGCAGCTTATTAGATTTCATGTCATTTTAATCATGTATTTATCATGTGTGAATGTCTATCAAGCCACACAGAATGAATGTACTAAGTTCACCAGTGTGCAAATCAGGGTACGTTTTACATGTATCCATTCCTTGTTCATATAGATGAAAATAAGTCGTCTGAAATGATCAATGTTCCCACAGTCTTATAAAACATGGAAATAGTAAGACATTTTAAAAAGATGCTTTTCAGGCATAGAAAATTAATTAAATCTTCAAAATCATGGTAATTTGTGAGTAATCTTCTAGTTATTTAATCGGCTAAACTTTAGTCTTTTTACTCGCTTTGATTAACAGTTTTGACTCGTTTGTGCCCAAAACACATTCAAATCTAATTTTTTTGTGGTAATTTCTATCTTGCACTTAAATTCGCCCCAGTAATCTTGTAAGTACGTAATTATTTTGAAAGATTACACATCCAGTAATTGTAAACAACTGTAAACATTGAAATTCGTTGCTCAAAAGGAGCAGGAACCCACACTCTCAGGAAAAAAGGTACAAAAACTGGTGCTCTACCTTTTCAAAAGGTAAACTTTTGTCCATTTTAGGTGCTAATATGTACATTTTAAGTGTTAATATGTACATTTATGTGCTAATAAGTACATTTTAGGTACTAATAAGTACATTTTAGGTGCTAATATGTACATTTTAGTTGCTGATATGTACATTTTAGGTGCTGATGTCCATTTTAGGTACTAATATGTACATTTTAGGTGGTAATAAGTACATTTTAGGTACTAGTATGTACATTTTATGTGCTTTTGTACATTTTAGGTACTAGTATGTACATTTTAGGTGCTTTTGTACATTTTTAGGTGCTAATATGTACCACTAAGGTACCAATATGCAGCCTTTGGGTACAAAAGTGTACCTTTTGAAAAGGTACATCCCTAGTGACAGTTTTGTACCTTTTTTCTGAGAGTGCACGATCGCACTCTATTCCTGGTTTTATAACAGCAAAAATGAAACAGGATTTTGAAAAAAAACACAATTTGAAATATATATTTAATAATTCAATATATATTTGAAAAACACAAATATACATCTTGCTCAAAACAGTTTTGCTTTAAATAAATATAACCAGAAATTATGAAAGAAATGAAATTGGTGGCCTTTATACTCCAGTTAGTTTGTTTTTAAAGTCTGAAACTCTCGTTATAAGGTGTCGTCACATTGACTGTTATTCAGTGGATTTTAGCAGGAATCCACACAATCTGAAATTTTGCGTTTTCTCACACAGATTTTCCAATGGGTTTAAATTGGTCACGCAATTGACCAACATAAAACTTCTTGGTTTAAAAGCTTTTGTGTGAGCAGTGCTTTATATCTCGCTAAACTATTGACTAAAGACAATGGAGCTTTTGTGCCTCTTTTGGGCTCTGTCTGTAGGATGTTTTACTTTTTACACAAGTGATGAATTTGTAGTTTACACTGTTGACATTTGGCATGATGCTGGAATGGCAAATAAATATTGCGCTGCTTTTTACTGATTGTCTTCCCTTTTCCTTTGAGCCAATTTGAATTGAGGAACCACTCCCAGTGTTTTGTGAATGTTTGTCATATCCTCTCCGATGGCTTCACTGTCCTTCTCCTGCTTATTCTCATTACATCATCCCAGTTCACTAACTGCTCATTAGCAACTAATGAGTGGATGTGATTTGTGGCCTATTCCCTCTTTCAGATTTCCGTCAAATCAACAAACGCTAATGGCTCAATAACAAGATTCTTGTATTTCCTATAATTCAGTTACTATACAACATTTAGCATCTTTAAAAGGTGGAAAATGCTATTTTTTCTGTATATTATTGCTAAAAAGCTTTTATGAGGAAACCGCAGCCAACATTCAGATCAGAACGGTAATTGAACCCTTAAACTTTTTGTCTTTTAGTTTCACATTAGGAGGCACTTTAATGAAGCGATACACTTGCTCTTTTTGTCAACCAAACCAACTTAAATGGTGGTTTAGCATCATCTTCTTACTATTAGATCACTTGTACTGAGTGTTTTCATGTTAATCTTTTCATCCTGACTACTTTTATGTATGTCAACAGGCTGAGGACTAAAATGCAGTAGGTGAACTGAGTGGTCCACAGACTGAGAGAGGAGGTAAGCAGAGGAAAGAGGAGACATCAGGTGTAATGGACTACTGTTGACTAAATTAAAGGGGTCGAAGGAAAGCGTTTTTGGATGCGCAACTCGCTGCATTGTTGAATTATTCCTCATTGGTTGGGACTCTATGCTGTTGTCGAGTTGTGTTGCTGCTCTTTTCTCACGTTTACCTTGATAAACAGTAAAGCATGTCTCTCAAACAGCAAGATTACATTTTATGGCACTGTTCCCCAGCGTTGTTTTATCCAAAATTTGGCACAACAGCACTCAAGATGCATAATATCTGAGTTTAGATTTACATTTGAGGGTTGATAGGGAACATAAAGTGTTTTATTGCTGAGAGTGGCATGCTTGAATTTTTGCAATCCCTTTGTAAACTAGGGCATTACTGTTTTGTTTTATTTTTGTCAGGGCTACTTTTGAAATGATTACATAGATGAAATTCTCAAATTACATTTTACTATTATTTTCATGAGGATGAGCTGTAGATTGCAAGTTTTCTATAAACAACTGATGCCCTAGACATTATGTGCACACTTACCAAAGAAAAAAATCATGGTGAATTCTTGGGTTTGAATGAGGAAAATTAACAATTGGGGCATCAGATAATGTGTACATCATTGCTATCAAATCTAATATTAGTTTGTTCATTTTTAGTGGTTTGTTTATTCATCATGTTTGTTTAATCTTATGCATTTATCACAGGTGTATTTGTGTTCCTGAATTTAAATGAATTGAGCAGGAACTTTTAAACTGACAGACATTCCAATGCTTTTTGCGAGTGCTTGTTTCTCTCTTCACATGTGAGTTATATATCCCTGTTTTTCAATTGAGCTTATGGAGCAGAAAGAATCATGACATTTGTGATTGTATCGTACCTGCTGCATCTCCCTGCAGACGAAATGTCTTCCTGTTTGGGGTAATTATATATATAATTTGGTTTGCCTCTTGTAGGAGGATTGGCTTTTCAAATGTGCATGTAGCATGATACTGAAGTGTTCGTAGGATTTTCTTCATGAGTTTGCTTTTAAGACTACATGCAATCTTTTTTTTTATATTGTTTTAGATTACTGGAGATATTGTTTGGTTACTTTTATCACCATATTATAATGTGAACTGTAAGTAAGCAGTGCAAATGTTTCTGTCCTTTGTAAGCTGTCATATCAAATAAATGACATCTTTGCCTTATGTATTAAGTCAAATTTGGCTCAAGATGTTGTCTTCAGTCATTTTATCAGTAGCACTTTATTTAACCTCTTAACTGTCACCCCCCCCCCCTTTTTTTGAATAGACATGAAAATGCAAATTTCAAACTTAAATGGTTGTAATTCAAGAATGCTTTGGAATATAGACATATGATTGGTCTTGTTTTAAAGAAGACATTTGGCAGATTTTTGTAGAAGTGAAATAAATTAAGAAAGTTAAACAGAAAAAAAGTTATAGAAGTTTGAGTTTATGGAAATGTACAATGTAAAAATATTAATTATTTATATTTTACATAAAATATATATTTTCAAAACCTGGGCTACTCTAAAACTGCAGAAAAATCAAAGCCAAAAATCTGAACAAGTTGTGTTTCAAATTTTAGGTTAATATCTCAAAAAATTAGCTTTCAGTAAGATTTTGTTTGAGCGCAGTACCAAACTTTTTCACTAGGGCACAATCAGACTCTATTGCTGCCCATATAAGGGCGCCTCCATTATTTTTTTTTCTTGATATTTCAAACTTTTCAGTCCTTTTTTTCCAAAATAATTGTATTGATGCTATCTTTAGAACTTTTGGCATGAAAACAAACTGAGGTATCTACCATTTTTTCATGATATTTCATGTTCTCTGCTATTTTAAAATAAAGGTCTGAACTCGCTTTATGAGTATGAAAATATTCTTGTTGCATATTGATAAATTATGGTTCCTCTGTAATATATTTTTAATCAGTCACCAAATATGGAAACTAGAGATTGTAAGCTTTCAAATGATATATAGTTTGTCAATATTACTAAAGGTATTTACTAAGATATAATTGATTTAAAAATATAGTTGCAAACGTCCCACCTGTGGGACGGTGACAGTTACTACTGTTCCCCATGCACATACTATGTACTTATTTTAGTTATTAATAACTAGGTACTAACCTGAACCTACCCCTAAACTATAACCTTAAAGGAATAGTTCACTTAAAAATGAATATTGTCATTTACTCACCATCAAGTTGTATCAAACCTGTATGAATTTCTTTCTTCTGTTAAACACAAAGGAAGATGTTTTGAAGAATGTTAGTAACCAGACAATTGCTGGTCCCCAGTGACTTCCATAGTAGGAAAAACATACTATGGAAGGAAATGGTTTTCAAACATCAACTGTTTGGTTACCGACATTCTTCAAAATATCTTCTTGAAACAACATACAGTGGTGTGAATAAGTGTTGGCACCCATGCTAAAGTTGCCTAAAAAGAGGAATAAAAAATCATCTTTTGGATATTGATCTTAATGCCTTAATTAGAAAAATGAGGAAAACTCCAACCTTTAAGGACACAAATTTTCTTTGTGTAATGTATCATAAATAAATAAATGTTTTTCCTTAAAATAAGGCATTAAGATCAATATCCAAAAGATGATTTTTGATTCCTCTTTTTAGGCAACTTTAGCATGGGTGCCAAAACTTATTCACATCACTGTAACTATTCATTTAACCCATGTAGTTACCTTATAGGCCTATTAACCAGTACAGTAGCCTCCTGTAAAAAAGATTGTAATTGGATTATTGTGAGCAAATCTGATGGTTAGCCTCTTCCCCCTATAACGTACAACACTGTAAAAAATAAAACCGCAATTTTTACGGTAAAAGACGGCAGCTGTGACTGCCAGAACTTTACCGTTAAAAATACGGTAGGAACGTTAATTTTTTTAATGTTTTACAGACTTAACTTAAAATTTACAGTTATAAACCGTATTTTATTTTCTGATAAAATGTTGATTTACCAACTTATTGATGTATTGATATGTGTTTTAGACCATTGTAATCCCCTGACAACCAAGAATCATCACAGCAATGATGAGTTACATGAACAATCACAGCTCATCACAAGAGAATACTTATATAAAAAAGCTGCACAGTGTCATTCACACTAACATTTAAACACCATCCTGGTAACATGCATGAAATTAAAAAAAAATGCAATAAACATTAATTTAACAACATTAAATGTAACAAAACCCTAATGTACATAACTGCTTAGAAAAAAAAAACATAAAACTATGAGGAACCATAGTTATTTCAACAAAAACTCATCAAATGTGAAGTGTCACATGCACAGGGAATTGTGGGAATGTGAATTTACGGGTTTTCACTGTAAATTATACAATGAGTTGTTCTTTTTCACTTTCAAAAACTGTAAATTTACTGGTATTTTACTGTAAAATTATTTTACACAGTTATTTAGCTATCGTGTATGGAAACTTTCTGTTAACCAGTTAACTGTAGCATTTTTACAGTATTTTACCGTTAAAATCACAGTTATTTTTTACAGTGAAGATAATTGACTTTTTAAATAAAATAATTGAAATATTATAAAGTAACTTTTATTATTATTATCACATATAAGGTAGTAACAGTTAACTGGTTTTTTAATGCGTTAAGATCATTTATTCATTAAAATTGCTAACCTTTTTCCAGTGTAGCCTACATTATTAAAAATTATTTAAATCAGTCAGCAATTAGGCTACTAATATATTCTACTATCTCTCTCTCTCTCTCTATATATATATATATATATAGCCTATATATATATATTAGTTAAAATTTCATAAAGTCTATAGTACTCTTTAATCACTTTTATTTACAAAATAGTATTTGAAAGTGATGTATTATAGCCTATGCATTTCTAATGACATCTTATTTGAGTAATTAAGGTATTTCTAGAATTCTACCTTTTGGATAATTAAAGGATTTTCTCCATAAGAGATGAAGGCCAGGACACTCCGCCCAATGTTTACCCAGCACAACTCCTGTGTCTGTGTGCATCTGTCAAAGCACTCTGATGGTGCAGACGACACTCAAGCCCTCAGAGAAGAAGTGCAGGAATCCGCTCACCTGAATCGGGATTCACGGCAGATTTCTCAAAGCCTCTGAACAACAAACACCGACCACTGGGATTATCACGAATCAGTTATCCCAGAATGAGAGGAGACAAACCCGTCCGGACAAACGGAGGAGAGGAGACTCGGCGACCGAGTTACCCGGAGACCAGAGGGTGAAACACGCCAAAAGAGCCACGAAGATCTGGGTGAAAGTGGCGATGGGTATCGCTTACTTTATGTGTGTTTCAGTAGCAGCTTTCTTCTTAGCCATCTACTATGTGCTCTTCTGGACACCAGGCGATTCCACGAACACCACGAAGACAACAAACGTCTTGTGCAATTCGGGATAGAGAGAGACGTGCTGCGCTGGATTCACTCGAGCTGTTACAGCTATTTCTAATGCACTGCGCAAACTGTCCCACCACAGACAGCACATTTATCAGTGCGGATCACTGTTTATCACTATTTATCAGATATCCTTCCTACCTACCTCTACTCTGACATGGACGACTGATAAACTTACATTTTATTAATAACTTTCTTATATTATTGTGATATAAGCCTACATTATGGCACCTTATGTAAATGGCAATAATAATATAAGATTTATTATTGTGTTATGGTATTTTGTGCATAGTTTTATTATAGCAATAGTTTTAAATACAGTAGCCTAGCTAGTTCACTGGTGCACATTGACGTTTGGCTTTAGAATCGAATAATTTCCTTATTTACCTACACAGGAAAAAGAAATTAAAATGCTATAGTTAACTCATTAAGTTACTTTACAATATACAGTAAAAAATATATAATTTTACGTATAGCCTACTACAATTATACTGTAAAATATTGAAACGTATGACTTTTAGAACTACATTTAAAACAACACAATAAATGTAATCTTTAACAGCTAAATATCATTATAAAATATTTATTACAACTAAGCACAATAGCACCTAAGCAACTTTTTCTTCTGTAGCCTAGAACACTTCTGTATTCAATGTTTTCCTTTATATATATTGGAATATAGACCTTTATTTATGGATGTTAATGTTTGTATTATCCCATCTGTATTATACTATCCCATTTGTATTTATTTATTTATTTATTTATTTTTTTTACCATACAGGAAATGGGCTGCTTACTTTTTTTAATAATGTCTACAGATATTTCACTTTACGAGCTCTGTTTCATTTGTTGCTTTTGTGTTTTTCACTAGTCAAATCAATACCTTTGTGAACTGCACTACTAAACCAAAGTCACCAGAATTATTATTTTACATGCTTTGATTGTAAAAGTTGAATGAGAAAAGGTATGTTGAGGTCTGTTGCATTTGAGTGTTCATAGTTATAAGTTTATGAATGACTGGCTCTCAGATTAACTTCTTTTGTCTCCCTGCAGTAAAAGTATATATATATATATATATATATATATATATATATATATATATATATATGGAGAGAGAGAGAGAGAGAGAGAGAGAGAGAGAGAGAGCATATTTTCATGCAATTAAATGGCAGTTTTATGTGTATTTACCTGATGAGCCATAACAAAAGTTTTATGACCAGTGTTAAATACATCCATCTAAGCTTGCTGTAATGCACAGTAATCATTACGACTTAATTGTGCTCTGTTTCTCCTAATTAGATCTGATGGGGATGTAATGATGCCAGCAATACGTGACTGTATTTTAATACACAGTAAATCATAACTGGATTTATTATCTTCTTGCTCATGCCTCTACCCATAGTTTATGTCAGTGTAGGTCTGTGTATATGCTTGATGAGTGAATACTGGAGACACTGTGTCTCTTCACTTGCTCAATAATTAAACTAAACTGAAAGTTGTCAAGACACATTTGGTCTCCCTCCATTCTTACTTCCAGCAGATGTATTGTGAGGTGGGGCTAAATATAGACTTGTAAAATTGGCCAGATATCACATGCTTTCAACGCAACAGCTGCCAGTTGCAGGAAACTAACATTGAACATGTCCATCATTTTCTGATAATGATGTATCAGAATACATATACTATATATAGTATATACGTACAGTATACTATATACTATATAGTATATATAGTAATATATACTATCGGTAATAGTATACAGTCTAAAAAGATGTCTGGATGTTAGTTAAAATGCTTCTATAAACATGCAAGTGTGTTTTTCTTTGCTATTCGGAAATATTGTTGCTATTGTTACTTTGCATGTCAGTAATTTTGGACTGTAATCTTATTCTCACAATTTTAATAGTTGGTCAATTTGACTCATTTGTCAAATCTGCTAAGCATTCCCACAAAAGTTTAGATCTTTTTAACTCTTTCTGCAAAATTATACACTGTCGATGTACATTTTGCCCCATGTCTTCATAAAGGATTGGAACTGAAGTCAGTAATAATCACAAGATCATCAAAACTTGAATCCAATAAAAAAAAACTAAACATTTTGATATGGGAACATACTGGAGAATAATTCTTTATCCACCAGTCAGAAAAGAATGTGTTATGTGTCAGAACGTTACAATAAGGGCCACGTGTGACAACAGTAGAAAATCCAAACTAAAAGTTAATAACTAAAGAGTGAAAACAATAAATGAAAACCTTTCGCGTGTATCTTCTACACATAATACTACGATACTTTACATGAACTTGAATTACATTTGTCTTGGGTAAAAATGAATGATTGTTGGCACACCTTTTTTTTCCTCTCTTTTTTTATTATTGTAATATCAAGGAGGAACTGCAATTAATGCCATGGCCATAATTCACATTGTCATTTGTACAGAGGATGACAAAGTACACAACTTCCTTACTTGAGTGAAATTATATATTACAGGTCAAAGATTACTCTGTTACAAGTAAAAATTGTAAGGAGCTATTTTTACTTTAATAAAAAAATACAGAAATTCTCATATTTAAAAGTAAAAAGTAAATTTCAATGCATTGTTTTATTATTGTTGCATTGTTATAAGTAATGCATGCCTTTGAATCTATGCAATATCATATCAATATCAAATTTATTTCTAGAACACATTTCCAGTAGTGGGATTGAATGTGAGATTGAATAAGTGCACTCAATAACGTCCACAATGGTTTCGGACATCCAAATGTCAAGTGCCTTGTATAAAGTTTTTTGGCATTTGGTATAGGCCTAAATATGTTAGCCTCACCATTCTCTCTAAGCTTATGTGCATCCAAACAATGACAAAATTCGCATTTAGAAAACCAAACCCAACGTTGAAAATGAAAATCAGGTTGATGTCAGAGTCCTCAGCCAGGTTCTGACGTAGGCTACATCACGACTTTCATTTCTGAAATCAAATCCAATCCAACTTTGAATGTTGAAGTCGAGATTCTTTTGTCATTCTGACCTCGGGTTCTGACGTCAACCCGACTCTCATTTCCAACCAAATCCGACCTCTGTTTATTTGGCACATTTGTTGCCTGTCCTCAATTGTTTCAGAATAATTAGTCGCCAAAAGCGGAGGAGGCCAAGCCAGCGTGGTCATGATTTGCGCCCTTTCCCACAGCATTGTCTTTTTGGGAGATTAGTTTGGAGTACTTGTCAATGCTGTAAGTAAAGAGAGGGAAATGTTTACAATTATGCCTACATTCTCGCCTGAAAGACTCTTAAAACTACATTTCGTGACAATAACAACAGGCTATGTCATTGTTATGACACAGTCATAATTATGACAACTTTTATAAAGATTGATTTTTATTGTCTCATAGTTTAAACTTTTTATGTCAACTATAATTTATGTCTCTTTTCAACTTTTTCCTCATAATTTTGACTTTTATGTCATTAATACCCATTGCGCAACATGACGTCGGTGTGGCCATTCTTTTTCGTGTCATTTTTGGACGTCCATTTTTGGTCCACTGAAGGGGTTGTTTTGTAACGCCAGATGACGTCTTTAAAGAAAAACAGGAAAATGAAAAACAAAATGAAAAAAATAATAAATAAAAGAGAAAATAAAATTTATTTCAGGTGGCTGCGTTCGGATGGATTCGGATGGCTGCGTTCTCTGTGTGTGAATGAAAGTGTGTGTGTGTGTGTGTGTGTGTGAGTGAGAGAGAGAGAGAGAGAGAGAGAGAGAGAGAGAGAGAGAGTGTGTGTGTGTGTGTGTGTTGTGTGTGTGTGTGTGTGTGTCGTGTGTGTGTGTGTTCGTGTATGTGTGTGCGATCATAAATTGTTTCTTATACTTATTAAAATATCTTACTTTACTGCTACTATCTGTTTCTGCTTCTTTATTATATTTTATAGTGTGTGATTTATAAAATACATTATATCCTTCATCACACATATTGTGTCTGGTCATAGCTACATGAATGACCTTTGCAGCAAAAAAACCGCGTGAAAATCAGTTGAGTATTCAGTGAGATATGATTAATTTAATGCGCTGACAGCTCATTTCACCTGCCATTCAGATTACACTGAGCGGAGCGGATGACCGGTTTAAGATGGCGGCTCTAATTCTCGTCCGTGCCAATAGGCAGTAGCGGTCGATAGGGCGTCTACCTATATGATGTCTATGTCCATGGCAACCAAACTCACTGGTAAAACAAACGTGCAACGGACGGACGGTCAGATTACGTTTTGGCAGGGGAAAACATTTAAAAATTGAAGAAGAAGGAAGATGTGTACTTCGTTACATTCCACCACTGCACATTTGTAAACAACACACTTGTGAATAAAGAATTTAGCTGTGTGTGAACGCATTGCGAGCTAGCAGTACCTCAGACCGGCAGGGAGAGCAACAAGCCCGAACTCAATTATAACAGCTGATAAACAATCACGAAGAATTGTTATGTTGTCCTGGCGGTGTTTTAAACTGCCGGACACTTCAAATATTGAGGTTAGTGGCACAAACATATATATATGTATAGGTGTGTGTGTGTGTGAGTGATGTTGCATGCTGTATTCTTATGCGAACTTGAACAAGCTTCTCCTTGATTCTCATTGGTTCTGATTCTTCTGATCACAGCTTCAGTTCAGAGCACAGATGGCACCTAGTGTTTTTAACCGAGCCACCGGTGTAGGACCCCCTTCTGCCATCGTGATAGAGAAACTTGTACCCGTCTCGAGAGGCAGGATGATATGGAGAGCTGCAGCAGCTCCTTACGCCTCTCAGTCCTCTCAGAAGAGCGCCTGCAGGCTGCCGTCAAACTCGCCAGGAGAGATCTGCGCAGGAAACGAGAGGAATCCATCAGCCGTTCCTCACTTGAGCCAGCGGAGAGATCAATAACGGGGAAAAGGTGGGGATAAAAAACGGGGATAAGGTGCTTGTTTCTACTCAGAATCCCAACAACAGGCAACTTAAACAGGGACCGACACCCACCAATGACTGTGATCAGAGGGTCAACAGCAGTGAACCTCAGCTCAGCCAGGAGATCCGTAAATTACAGAAGGAACTGAGCACATATGTTCAAAGGATAGAGCAGATGGTTAATAAAGGTATTCGTATCATTCCTAGTCATCCAGATAATATATTTTTGGTGATAATATATTATAATATATCTTGCATGTGGGTTTTCTGCAGGACATGTGGAGGTTCTGGAGCCCGATGAGAAGCACAGGATGGAGATCCGGCTGCAGGAGCAGGCAGCCCGTTCCGCACGTATCATCTATGTGTTACGACAGCAGGTCTGTAAGCACTGCAATTCATATACACAATGGCAGCATAGTAATATAAAGTATTCAAGAGTACTAAAGAGGAACTTAAGCTCTCTTTTCACCACCTCTGATATTTGTGTGCGTATGATTGTCGCATTTCACCCTCAAGTGACAGTCACACAGAGCTTTCAAATTGGGCATGAAGCATCCGTTACTTTGTGCTTATTAAAGGGATACTCTACAAGTAGCCCTCAAACCGTATTCACTTTATAGCCCTTAAACCTCTAATTGTGGACAAATGTGGGCACAGAGGACTCAGGTGTGATCCTAATTTTTATTTATTTTAAATGTTATATCACTGTCTTCAATAAAGTTTTGTCTATTCATTTATGGTATTTTATTTTGGGAGTATTTTTTAATTTATTTACTTCAAAAAGTACCATATTTTCTATGTAAATTATGCTTATTTTCATGGTTTATTTTTTTAACTACATTAAAATATCGTTCCAATAAGTTCTTAATATAGTGACTTAAGTGACTTTGCTGTCACCTTTCTATGGGTGCCCATTTTTGACCTGAATTATACAAGATTAAGGAGGGTTTTGTTTTCACCCATTTAACATTGTAGAATTGAGTAAAAAAAAATTGTGTGTGTTCAGGAGGCAAGCTTAGGAAAAGTAGCCAAGTCTTGTACCGCTCAGATCAAGGGAAGTACTTTTTAAAAATAAATCAAAACTATTTTGCCCACATTTGTCCAGAATTACGGTTTTAGGGTTAAAAAGTGCAGTTGCAGCCCTTGACTGGTGTTGATGTTGTCATGTTGTGTTTTGTTCTGATGCGTGCCACCCTCCACCGATCTACCAGAGTCAGTAGTGTTGCGGCATTCGGCCAGCTCTTCTCTAGTTACCACAGCTGCAGATACAAACATGTCAGAAATCGGATAAAAAAAAAGTCTAACGTTGCGAAACCAAAAAAAAGTGAATGAATCCAAAATGAATCCAAAAATATTTGTGACAAAGTCTGAATAAATAATTAACAGAAAAAAACTCAATGTGTAGGACTCGTCACTTGCCATTGGAAGCTGTGGGTGATACCGTAATTTGAAAGTGTTTGCAGTACCAGTTTATGCCACAATCTTGTGTATAAAATACGAGTAGTGTAACCCCACCAAGAATGGTGACAAAATAAAACATTGTGCTTTTCTCAGCGTGTAAAGTGGATAACTATAATGTATGGCGGAATACCACAGCAAGTGCTTGGGAGCACTTCGACTCGACGCAGTAATATCATCACTCGTGGAAAGTCCTCTCCCTCTCCGGAGTGATGATATTACTGCACCGAGTCCAAAGATTTATATGCACCGAGTTGAAGTGCTCCCAAGCACTTGCTGTGGTATTCCGCCATAAATTATGACCGTAAATACATTTAGTAGGTTTTCTGCTGCTAATTAATGTAAATAATTGTGTAATAATTATACAATTATTATTTTAGACATAATTATTCATAAGCACTCATTTCACAGAAATAATTTTTAAGTCATTTTAACCTCAAACGTTTATATCCACACAAAAACCTCACAAGTTTATAATTTTGATCAGAATACATCACATCCGTCGCATAAGGTTTAGTGGCAAAATTCAAACATTTCAAAGCACCTGATGCTCAAGTTGCATCTAAAAATTCTGCAATACGTGCATTCGACGACAAACCATGCAGCTCCTGTGCTACTCTTTGGACATGAATGACTTCTGGTCTGTCATTTGACCGAGATGAAAAGGAGGTTTTAGAGATTCATAACCAGACTGTTTTGTTTTTCTTTTCAAGATTAAAGAGATACAGGAGGATCTGAGACAAGCTGCGTTCCCAGAATGTCAAACACACCCAAAAGGTACCAAAGTTTATTTTACTCAACAAATCAATATCAAAAAGGTATTATTTTAATTTTAGCTTGCTTTTGAAGTTAATGAATGAGACATTCAGGGTCTTTAATGTTTCTGTGGTAGTCTTCTCAGTCCAAGGCAATGGACAGACTGGCTGCTGCTCACCGGGGAGCTGTAAGAGCCATGCAGGTTTTTATCAACCAGCTGTCGGACCCTACAGAGAGCAGAGTGCCCACCCACTGCAAAGAGCTGGGCCAGCTGATTCGCCAGCTCTCTCTCTGCTCAGCCAAAGTACAGGTGGGACAAGGATCTACCGTACCAGAGACAGCCCTCGACATCCTGCAGAAATTAGAGGTGATTAATTCAATACAAACTATGTTTAAATGCAAAAAATGTATTAAAAAAATAGTTTAATGCTTTTTTGTGTTTGATTCCTCAGACACTTGACTCAGCACTTAGTAAGCAGAAGGCACCCAGGAAAAGAGACGTAGATTTGCAGAAAGTCAACCCAGTGGAAAAGGCTTCTAGCCGGGTCAGGGTCCGCAGCATGTCCCCTCCTCATCCTGCCAGAGACCCAACTAAGAGGACTTCACAAAGACCCCGAAAGTCAGCTGCTGCAAAAAAGCCTGGTGGTGAGTCATGATGACCAATGATGTTAATTTTGCAGAAAGCTTTTTGGTGTCTTATCTGTTAAGGGTTGCACAGACTAGTCGACTTTAATGCTCTTCCATGAGACTTTAACCCACTGGGGACCAAAAAACGTGTCCCCGCGTTTTGACGTTTTATTTTATTTTTTCACATAGCTGCAACATAGGCTTAAAATACTCCGTCATTTATGGTCATATAAATAAAATCAATACATGATTATAAACTGTAGAGGGTCTTCTTTTTTTGTGCACACTCTTATTAACATCATAACCTTGTGTTTTTGTAAAATAAATAAAATAAACAGGGTGCGGTATGAGCTCACTCTGTCTTCGCAAAAATCTTTCTGAAACGGTCCGAAAAATGAACTGTTACTCATTAAAAACTTGTCACAGAGACACGAAAGATTTCTCTTTATTAAGCTGAAATCCTCTACTTTTAAATGAAGTAATTAATTGGTAACGCTTCCTTTTACAGTCCAGTTACCCATGTAAATACTATGTACTTATGTTAGTAACTACAATTACTGGGTAATAACTAGTACTAACCCTGAACCTACGCCTAAACCTACCCCTGTTCCATGTACTTACCTTATATTAGCCAGTACTTTCTAGGTAAGTACACTGTAAGTACCCTGAAAGTACTCTACTGTAAAAGGAAGCATTACCCAAATAAAAAAAGCAACTATTCTCAGTTGATATAATCTGTATGAAAAGAGAGAGATGTCAGTATTTTTCCTTTCACCTAATTATAGTGTATGACGTGTTAATGTGACCCCGCCCACTGGGAGCGCGCGCTATTCAAACACTAATGTTGAGGCAAGCCATGAAAACGCCCAGCTCGATAAAGCGGCCAGTTTATCACAAATCTAATCTTTACCTCACCTTACTGCGCTGTGAGGCATAATACTGTCATAATAATCCTGGAAAAGTTTCCTTGGTTACCTGTTTAATTTCAGAAGCACACGGATGTAGCTGATGGAAGTCATTTATTCTTAAAGGAGTAGTTCACTTTTAAAAAAATCTTTTGCTGATAATTTATACACCCCATGTCATCAAAGATGTTCATGCTCATTCTTTCTTCAGTCGAAAAGAAATGAAGGTTTTTGATGAAAACATTCAAGGATTTTTCTCCATATAATGCACTTTACTGGTAACCAAATGGTTCAAGGTCCAAAAGACAGTTTCAGTGCAAACTGCAAACTGTTCAAAGGGCTTTAAATGATTCCAGATGATGGATAAGGGTCTTATCAAGAGAAACGATCACTCATTTAATAAATAAATAACAAAGTTTAAGTTTTATAAGCTCAAATGGTCGCCTCTGCTCTTCTCCGTGACTCTCCTGTTGAAACTCGTTAATCAAAATGAACAAATCTTTTTTGTGTCATTTGGTTCATTCACGAACGAATTGACTCAGAAAAACATTTGTTTCCGTATCTGTATAATAATGTGCAAAAATTATTTGAAGCCTTGAGCTGCACTTAAACTATATCAAATTTACTTGTTTCCACACACTTAAAATTATAAAAAAGTAAACATCAAAACAAGTGTCATCTATTTTTATTAATTTTAAAGCACAAACACACGTCTTAGAAAATCTCAAGCAGCATTTTTTTTTATATTTTGTGTTTTTTTTTTTGTTATTCTTTTATTATTTTTAAAAGGGTCTTTTTTATGTGACCAAACCATCTAAAATGTACAAATACTTTTCTGCGGCCCTGTATTTTGAAATAAAAACAATATTGAGTTATTTATTTAATGCGAAAATGATTGGTAGAATGAGTTTGTTTTCAGGGGATTGCAAAAGAAAATCTGACAGTTTTGTTAATGAATGCAGGAAATCCCACAACGCCTCACAGGCTTTGGTGAAGGAGCGCAATGAAGTTCTAAAGGCAGGGCTAGAGAGCCTCATACATCATCAAAAACTACGAGAGGCAGAAGCACAGAAACCCAACAAAACTACCAGTGCCATCAACCCAGACCGTGTTAAGGTTTATTTTTATTTTTATTTAATTCAGTGATGTTAGTTTTAGTTATAAAAGTATTTTACTACTATAGTAATGTAGTACTTTTTTACTTTAATGTGATGCACTAACGTTCAAAAGTTTGGGGTTTGTATGTTGAAAAAAAAATTCTTATGTTTATAAGGAGGCATTAAATTGGTCAAAAGTAGCAGTTAAACATTTCAATTGTTACAAAAGCTTCTTTTGAACATAAAATAATCCTGACATTTTTTTCCATGGTTTCCACAAAAATATTAAGCATAACAGCTGTTTTAAACATTGATAATAATAATAATAGTAAATTATTCTTAAACGTGTCAAATCATCATATTAGAATGATTTCTGAAGGGTCATGTGGCACTGAAGACTGGAGTAATGATGCTGAAAATTCAGCTTTACCATCACAGGAATAAATTACATTTTAAGATATCTTCAAATAGAAAAGAGTTACTTAATAATTACTAATATTTCATAATATTACAGTTTTTACTGTATTTTTGATCAAATAAATGCACCCTCGATGAGCATAAGAGACTTCTTTCATTAACATTTCTTTCATTAACTTCTTTCATTAACAAAATTACCAACCCCAAACTTTTTAATGAAAGTGTATGATTGTAGATCATGTAGATGATCTTGTTTTGGATGATTTTAGATCTCAAAACACTAAATTGCACTATGCCTCAAATTAAGCAGGCGGGTCATCTTCGATGATGCCAGCTTCCAGCAGCCCACTGTCTCATCCCGACTAAGAGAAAACCAGGCACCCCAGAAAGAACCCACTGTGACTTGGATACCCACTTCTCCTCACTCTCCTCCTCACCCACGGTCAGTACATCCAACCCTCTTATTCATTACTTATTCAGACTTGACATGATTACACCTTTGTGTTCTACTCAAATGTATGTATATATACACAGGTGTAGTGCTGTGTCCAGCCGGCCAGAGCCCAGATGTCTGTTCTCACCTCAAAAGAGCCCTATAAAGCAGAAGCCACAGACCAATTCCAGTACACAGCTATTATCACATGATAGGAAACAAGCCCAAAATGAAGCCCTCAGGTATATATTGAACCCTCTCTTCCAGATGTTTAAGAAATGTATCTTGACATTGAAAGGAGGATCTTAACCATTGTTTATAGATCAATGATTGAAAGTGTTTTAACTTATAACATTGTTTCATGGTATGGTAATATTACAGTCAAACAGAAGAATAAACTAACACGAGTAATCAATGAAGCAAATAAGATCATCGGCCAAAAACAGAGCACATTACTAGAGCTATTCACAATTTTCTTGGAGAAAAGGGCATTATCAATATATTCTGACCAGACTCATCCCCTCCATTCCTGCTTTGAGATCCTTCCTTCGGGACGTAGGCTTCGTATACCATTAGCCAAGAGGAATATTTAAAAGAGATCATTTGTTCCATTGGTGATGACTGTTTTAAACTCAATTCTCAATTGAGGTGATTTTCATAGGTGTGTGAACTTGCACATATTGGATTAATTTAACCTATGTACACTACCGGTCAAAAGTTTAGGGTCGGTAAGATTTTTTATGTTTTTAAAAGAAGTCTCTTCTGCTCACCAAGGCTGCAGTTTTTTGATAAAAAATACACAAAAAACACAGTAATATTGTGAAATATTATGACAATTTAAAAAGACTTTTTTTATGTTAATATATATTAAAATGTAATTTATTCCTCTGAAAAAAAGCTGAATTTTCAGCATCATTACTCCAGAAACTCCAAAAACATATATGATTATTATCCATGTTGAAAACAGTTTTTTACATTTTTATTTCAGGATTCTTTGATGAATAGAAAGTTCAAAAGAACAGCTTTTATCTGAAATGAAAAGCTTTTGTTACATTAAACACTACCCTTTAAAAAGTTTGGGGTCAGTAAGAATTAGTATTTATTTTTTGGGGAAATAAATAAGAAATCAATACTTCTATTCATCAAGGATGAGTTACATTGATCAAAAGTTACAGTAATAAAGTATTCTCGTGAGTGTATAATATGCCATTGAAAATACATACGGGTAAGGGGTTCTAATGTCGAGTCGCCATGTTGCCCCTCCATCTTAAAAGTACATTTGCCAAAGAGGGACATACCCATTAATTCAAGCTTCGCCTTTCGCGTTTGAGTTAACTCATGGACGAGGTACTGAAAGCCATGTTAATCTTGGACTACATTGGCCACCGTAGGAGTTAAAACGAAATCGGAATTGAGAGGAACAGAAACTAACATTCACTGGATAATCATATACCTTTTCACCGCTAGATGGGGGTAAAAATCACACAATGTAGCTTTAATTTAATTGCTTTGTAAAGTTTTCTTCAATTTAATTGTTTATTGAACTTTGAGTGCATGTTATCATTGATGTGTATTATTATGTGGGCATTGTAGGACCAAAGTGGGCTCATTGACACAATGGGCCGGAAAAGCTGAGCAGGACGTTAAAGTGAGAATTCAGCCTTTGTTGGATCCAGCACAGGTAAACACATACATCTGATGACCCCCCCCCCCAAATAATATCTGACAAAGTGAGTCTATCTGCTGGAGATTTAATATCTTGCAAGACTGAGTGTACCATTGGACTGTTTTTCTACAACAGTTGTATGTTCTTCCCCTCAGACAGCCCAGCTTTTTTGCATGTATGATGGCATTGATGTGAATAGACAGTCATTTCTTTCTGTTCATTTCTTTTTTTTTTTTCATACTTGTACAAAAGGTGGGTGAAGCAGGAAGTGACACCCTCGGAGAGCAGCTGAAGGTTGCAGATAAGGTGAGATTACTTTTCTAAAACGACTTACTTTGTATTCCTGGATGAGCACTGAGCCTTTTCAATCCATTTTCAATTTACAAAAGTTCACAAAAAAAAAAAAAAAAAGAAAATGTGAGAATGTGACTATGCTATGCTGTGTCGTAAATGCTGGCAGCCTGGGGGCAGGGCGGATGTCCTGAGCGACACTCTTCTGGACGGTCTTCTAGAGGACGCAGCTCAAGCTCGGTGGGTGACGGAGAGGCAGCAGGTGGCCGAGATTGATGCTGAGAGGAAGCTGCAGGACCCCATATTAGAGAGCATGTTGCTGAGGTTGGAGGAGATGGAGGTCAGTGTGTGGGAGATAAAGACATTATAAGATTTGTGAGTTTGGAGTTATGCCAATGTTCAGTCCATGATGTTATGTAATGGACTGATCTTGATGTTTATTTTTTTATTGTTATTTATTTTTTGTTATTATTATTATTAAAAAAATGGTTAAAAACAACAAAAAAATTATTATAATTATTAAAATGGTCAAAAAAAAAATTGATTATTATTATAATTATTAAAATGCTATTTTTTTATTAAAACAATTATAATATGAAATTATTATAATTATTATATAAAAATAAATTATTGAAAACTTTTAGAAAATAGTAATTTTTGTTAGATAATTGTTTTTAATTATGTTTTTATTAGTAACAACTTTTTTATTAGTTGTTGTTTTTTTTTTTTTTTCCTGGGGAAAGAGCTTCATCATTTTGATTGGGTCAAAAAATAAACTACAAGTATTAAATCACCTGACACATAAAATTCTATTTTGTGACTCAGAGAGAGCAGGAAGATGTGCGTCGACGCTTTATGAACTCATACTCAGACCCTCTCATTTGGGAAAAAGGCACAGGTGAGGCACAGTACCAACACAGTCCATTTACATTCATCCCTGACAAAAGTAGTTATCAGTTGTCCTTTTGAGAGCATTAGAAGGTCAGTCTTAGCACCCCCCAAAACCCCCCCACCCCTCGTTTTGTCCCCAGAGAGACAGACAAGTATGTGCTCTGCATTTTGTTTGGCTGATATGACAGTGATATCCACCAGATGGCAGCGGTGTAACACGTCTTGTGTGTTGCAGATGATCCGAGGAATATTTCTAGCTCCAGGCCAGCCTCTCCTCAACCAATCCGATTGACAAAACCAGTCCTGAATGCACCCGGCTCAGCCAACATCCTCCTGCAAAAGCCAGTGGAGACTGGGTGAGTGACTGTCAGCTGGTTTTAGAGTGTATTGTCTGCGTATATGTCAGGCACATTTGGATCAGTTACAATTTAATCAGTCTTTACTTGAATGTGCAGAAGAACAGCACATTTACCAGGGTGTTTTTTTTGCACTGTAATCTGCATATGTCTGTTAGGGAGAATTCAATAACAGCCACAAGGAAATCAAAATCAAAAATATCTGCTGGTGAAAACTCTCTCTCCCTCCACCTCCTCCTTCTGTAGTCCTGCCAAGAGAGAGCGAGAGCCTCGCTTCTTTCTGCCCAAAGCTTTTGGCAGCAGCTGTGGGTCAGTAAATGAATGAGGAAAATATAAGAATAAATAGGGACGGTCTTGAGAGTGTTAGAGTTGTCTAAAGCGAGAGAGATGGGAAATTTAGTGGAACAGGTTCAATAGATACATTTGAAGATTAGAATGCTTTCTCCTCGTCGGCTTCAGCTCACAGCGAGGCCCTTCAGCTCTGTGAACGCAGTGTAAACATTCAGCCTCCTCTTTCTTTTTCTCTCTCAACATAGCAGCACAATGTCTATACAAACTTCAAAGCATCATCTCATGTCTAATCTCAGGGTATTACTGCAGTGTCTACAAGTGTGTATTCTGTCTGCTACATTCTGACAGCAGACAGTATACTGTATTTCATGTGCTGCTTTTCACTGTGTTTTACAAAATGAAATTTCACATTTCTGTCACTGAATGACTATTGAATATTTATTGGGAGATGTAATGTGTTTATTGGTATAGACTTTCTGAAGAACAGTTCTGAGGCTGTTTATGGGGGGTATGGGCGGCGCCATCTGGAAAATCCTGGGAAATAGAAAATACAAATGTTCAGAAAGGATACAGAGGTGGTATGATGTGTTGTTCAGATCATGGCCAAGATGTCAAATTCCACTCGGCGCAGCCCGTTATCAGCTGTGCAAAGTTACCCGCCCTTATTTGTCATACATTATATATCTAAATACGATTCTAAACTAACGAGTTAGAAAAAAATTCACCCCCTCACAGTTGTCAGGCTCATGGAACATATTGAATATTACAATAAAAGTCCATGGGCCCAAACTGTAAACATATGAATTTATGCTGTGAAAACGGACATTTTAACATGCGGTCTATGGATATTTGCTCCCTTTTGGGACCGGCCTCTAGTGGATTTTTGATGTATTGCAGTTTTTCGCACTTCCGGGTAGGCTTCATTTTTCAGATTAGAATGTTGCCGCTTGGGTAGAACTAATAAGTAGTCTTTTATTTATCGACTAAAATGATTTTTTCCACTGCAAATTATTATAAAATCTAGCACAAGAGCTTCTACGTGTTCGTGTGAATATTATATACAAAATATATTATATTTTATAATTTGTAATTTATATTACATGTAAGTTTACATGTAGAAATAATATGCATTACAATAATAAATAACGGGCTTCAAGAGTTTTTTGCCATTTATGTTCTTAGGGTTTATGTTGACCTGAAATGTACAGCTGACACCATAAAATATTCACAAAAAAGAATATAGACTCAGAAACGAAAAACTTGAACAATAAAACTTGATGCACAATAAGCATGCTTACACACACAAAACTAAAAGTGGCTATGGCCAATTCAATTGTTTTGGCATCCCGTCGCAGACGTCAATCGAAATGTCAGAGTTTTAAAAACTTTATTTGGGGGGATTATTTTTGACAATCAGACTCTTGATAATCTTTCTGTGCGGGTTTGCTTTCAATCCAGCGAAAACCCTAGGACTAGTTATTGAACTTTTGTTCCATAGGTTTTTTCAAAAAAACTTTTTGTCTTGAGCCAAGGATTCTAATTATATTAAATGGCACTTGAGCCTACTACAAACTGTTTAAGTTTGATTGTTTTTGATCGCTGTAGCGCTACCATCAGGCCGATTGGGGCGAGGCTTGGTGATGTTGTAGACGGGGTGATCCATTCTACCATAGATAGATTCAGCTTTATGGATGGATGGATGGATGGATGGATGGATGGATGGATGGATGGATGGATGGATGGATGGATGGATGGATAGATAGATAGATGGATAGACTGCCTACAGTTGCTGCCTCTCTGTTATCGTACAGTGATGCAGTGTTGGGCATTTGTTCACTTGTCTCAGATCAGTGAGCATCATGCTTTACTGACTGTCTTTGTCCCCCAAAAAAGCAGCAACTTCAATCTGGAACCGGTTCAGATAGAGGACAAGGCACTGTAGTCCTTTTATAGTAATATTTGTGTTACCATACCTCTGCATGTAAACAGTCAATTAACATCCCAGATGGTAACTATAAGGACTGAGTTGGCCCACTTGGAGATTTGTTTATGCTCCCCATATTCCAGTGCACTCACTCCGTGGGCCGTGGGTACTCTCCACTGCCCTGATCTGAACCTTTGTTTGGATTTATTTATCCATGGCTAGTCACTTTATGCTGTCAGAAAACACCGGCTCTGAAATGTCACTGCACTAGGAGGCTATTCTTCAGTCTCTTTTTTGTCTGTGTTTAATCATGAGCAATGACTGTGACCTTGATTAAGATACCTCTGGAGAAATCCAGTGAGGTGCAGTGACTGAAAGGGACGCAGGGATCAAGGGTCTATCAGTTATACAGTAGAGAAATCACATTAGATTATTATTTTTGGGGTCGGTGACATTTTAAAATTTTTTTTTGAGAAGGCTGCATTTATTTGTTAAATAAACAGTAATTTTGTGAAATATGTTTGTGCAATTCCTTGTGATTTTTAAGCATCATTACTCCAGTCTTCAGTGTCGCATGATCCTTCAGAAATCATTCTAATATGCAAAATAATTAATACACTACATGAAAGTGTAGTTTTGTATGGAAAAAGTTAGTACACCTTTTATTTTGAAGTGCAAATTAGTTGAACCACATTAAAAAGTAAGGCCTATGCTTTGTTTTCTCAATGGGGTGCACTTACTTTTACCCACAGCGCTGTAGTTAGTAAGTAATAATATACGGTAAGTTGCTTGTATCCAAAGCAACTTACTTGCTATCCCCTTACTTTAAAGGACAACATCTTGACATCACTTCAGGATCCTTGTCTTGTTGCCAGCTGGCCAATGAAATGCAATATATTTCTTTGACTTAGGAAATGGCTGTCATCAAAAGCTTTTTGCAACTTATTCTCTGACTAATCCATCAAAAGAAGTTTCCATATCTGCCTTCATCCTGCTTGCACAGTTCAATGACAATTTGGCAACCGCTATTCGTTCAAAAAAGCCACACAAATGGACATTCCACTATTGATCAGAAAGTTAGTCAATCTACTCATCAGCTGTCTCTTACTGTCGTTTATTCTTCTGGCATCCGTCATTAATTCTCTCCTGATGTTACAGTTTTACATATTAGAATCAACCTAATGGTTCAATCAAACTCTCATTGAGCATTTTATATCCTTCTTGCGGCTTATTTACATCAGAATGGACGATTATTGGGCGAATGTGGCCAAGAAAGATAAACTCGTGGAAAATGAATTATTCAAAGCATTATGGTAATTACTCGGCTTTTAGTACAGCAACTAAAGGCCAAGGCCTTTATTCAGCCAAGGCCTTTAGATGCAGAGGATTTATGATTGGAAACCAGTCAAATGTTATTTGCTTATGAAATGTGCCACTAGAGGGGCAACAACTAGAGGCTTTTTGGCGGTGTAGCACATGCTCATGGGAGGTCATTTAAAGAGCGGATATTTGGGCTTGATGTTGATTAGCACGAAAAGCTTATTATTTGTTGTCTAATCTCTGATTACTTGTGAAGGCAACACACTGTTTGAAACGGAAAACACTGAGTTTGTAAATGGCACACACAAACTGATTGGGGATTTAGACTCGGATTCAGAAGGCTGCACACGGTTCATTTTTTACTGCTAGACTGGTTGCAAAGAAGCAATGTGTGTCCTTATAGAGAGCTGTCAGTGGCTTTGCTTTTCATCTTTAGTTTTTATTATTGAGATATGATGATTATTCAGAGAACCACATTGGCTTCAGAAAGGAATGTTAGGGGACCTAGGAGAGAAGCTAAAAAGCTCTGCTAGAGCATAATCAATCCTCGTGGCGGATTTATAATGAAACTCAATACATGTTTGCGTCTCGTTTTTTCTCCCTCTGTGATTTGTTTGGATTTTTCTCTCAGTGGATTGTGGAGTCAAGTGTCATTTGATGTAGCGGTAAAAGCATCAAACAGACCAATCTGTGCGCTGAAATCATCACCAGCCACTCCTCTTCCATTCTAGTCCATTTTAGTGCACTCTTTCAACATCAATATTCCTGACAATACACGGAGACACAATGCAAGTGAGGAAGTCTCCAATGTGGATTCTCATTCTGCACCATTTTTTGTCTGAATGGCTAGGTTGATATTTCAATTTGACAAAATTGCATTTGAAACATTTTGCACTGGATTTGATTTGATCTTATCCATGAATAAAAGTGGGCGGCACACACAAGTGTTACTGGCAGTTGTACAGGAGAGGAGAATATCAGAGATGTAGCGAGTTACTACATTTTGGAAAATTACTTTTATTGAATTACTTAAATGGCTTTTATTATTTTATACTTTTATTTTAGATTGCAAGGACGCATTCAATTGTTCAAAAGTGACAAATACATTTATGTTACAAAAGATTTGCATTTCAAATAAATGCTGTTCATTTTACCCTCAAACCGTATTCACTTTATAGCCATTAATCCTGTAATTGTGGACAAATGTGGGCACAGATGTGGGCACAGACTCGGGTGTGAACCCAATTTTTATTTATTATAAATGTTATATCACTGTCTTCGATAAAGTTTTGTTTATCCATTTATGGTGTTTTATATTATTTTGGGGGTATTTTTGAATTTATTTACTTTAAAAAGTACCATGTTTTCTATGTAAATGATGCTTATTTTTATGTTTTATTTTTTTAACTACATAAAAATATCATTCCAATAAGTTCTTAGAGCTAAAAACTTAAGATGAAGTGACTTTGCTGTCATCTGGTGTCTTATTTTGGCTTATTTTAGAATGCTCTGAATTACAGTTTTTCCCATTCATTTCTATGGGTGCCCATTTTTGACCCAAATAAAAGACTAAGGAGTTTTTTGTTTTTTGTTCACCCACTTAACTTTGTAGAATTGAGTCCAAAAAAAGTGTGTGTGTTCAGGAGGCAAACTTAGGAAAAGTAGCCAAGTCTTGTACCACTCAGATCAAGGGAATTTTTTAAAAAAAATAAATCAAAACTATTTTGCCCACATTTGTCCAGAAGACGGTTTTATGGTTAAACTTTATATTCATCAAAGAACCACGGAAAAAAAAACTGCATCTTGTTTTCCACAAAAATATAAAGCAGCACAACTGTTTTCAGCAATAATAATAAATGTTTCTTGAGCACCAAATTGAATTTTTGGAGGATCATGTGACATTGAAGACTGCAGTGATGATGCTTAAAATTCAGCTTTACCAGCACAGGAATAAATTACAATTTAAAGTATATGGAAAAAGAAAATAGTTCTACAACCGTAATTCAGGATCAATTCTTTGAAAACAAATCGTATAATCTATGCAATTTTGCTGATGAACTTGACATTTGTCTTGTTTTAATTGATCTTGGATGTTTTGCAGTAGAGTGCTATTCAATCTTACACTCTGCAACAGACTCTCATTGAATGCAGAAGTGTCACGAACAGAGTCATAAAGGAGTGATATAAGTGGTGATATCTTATAATGCCCTGTGTCTGCATCCGCATAAAGAGGTTATGGTTGTTGGAGGTCTCAACAATAGAGTGACCAACACATCTAACACCCGTTTCACTCATACTCTGTTTGCATTGTGTAACCATAAAAGCATACTCACTATTTTTATTTCAAATCTAGAAGTTATGCAGCAACTTTTATAAAAAAAAGGTTTGTCAGCATTGCGAGTCTTTGTACACATATACAAGCTTGAATGGACGTATGCACGTTTAAACACAATTTAAACAACATAGGCCTATAATTCCATGCATTACTTCTATATATATTAACCCTAAAACCGTCTTCTGAACAAATGTCGGCAAAATAGTTTTAATTTATTTTTAAAAAATACTTCCCTTGATCTGAGCAGTCCAAGACTTGTCTACTTTTCCTAAAGTTTGCCTCCTGAACACACACAATTTTTTTGACTCAATTCTACAATGTTAGGTGGGTGAAAAAATCTTGTATTTGGGTAAAAAAATGGGAACCCATAGAAATGAATGGGAAAAACTGAATTTAGAGCATTCTAAAATAAGCCAAAATAAGACACCAGGTTATTTTGGTTTTAGCTCTAAGAACTTATTGGAATGATATTTTAATGTAGTTAAAAATTTTTTAAAAGTAAAACATAAAAATAAGCATAATTTACATAGACAATATGGTACTTTTTAAAGTAAATAAATTCAAAAATACCTAAAAAAACACCGTTAATGGATAGACAAAACTTTATCGAAGACAGTGATAACATTTATAATAAACACATCTGTGCCCATATTTGTCCACAATTACAGGATTAAGGGCTATAAAGTGAATGCGGTTTGAGGGCTATGTTGCTCAAGCAAGTGGTCAAATATTTAACCATGTACTTATATTAAAATCGCGCACATTTTAAAATTAAAACTTAAAATTGACAAAAAAGTCGACTCTCATGACTTTTTTTTGCATTTAAATTTTACTACAATATATTCTGCATGTCACAAAGAACTTGTCTTTCCACCTCCACGAATGAGACAAGTGTCGTTCATTATGTCCTTGTAAATGGTAAATGATCGTTTTCCTTGCTTAACCCTGGTCTTAAAGTAAAAAAGAGGAAAAGTAGGATTTAATTAAATGCATTTATGATGTGATTACTACATTTTATTGAATTAAATGCATTTATGTTAAAACTACTACATTTTTAGGTCAATCTGTGTTCATTTTGACCGTAAACTGTGCGCTGTCACTTTAATTCAGCATTTGCAGCACAACAAAAATAAACGATCGCTGCACTGCTGTATACACACCGCAACTGGAACGGATCAACGGACTGCATCCGCGTGCAGTGTGACAGCTCTAATCTGTTAATATGGGTACGGAAAAAGATACGCACTGCAAACGGAGTGTGTGAAATGGACTTAAGAGAGTGTCTGATCCCCACTTCTCATTCAAAGCTCAAAGAGATCAATGCAGGGCTCATGGTGAGGCTGCCTCTTTCAGTTTGATCTTCATTCTCTGTTCTCTAACCTTTTAATTCACACCGCCATCTCTCTTTCTTTTCCTCCATCTCTTTCTCCATCTAACCTTGTCTGGCTAATCTCCCTCTCCGGCTCCTTGACGGTAACCTTGCTGTTGGTTATGGGCCTCTCACTGGATGAAAACCACAAAACTGGAGCCCTTTAGCTTTATTGGTTTCGATCTCTGGCTTCTGAATATTGATAGAGCATTGGCCATCCAGAATCTCATCCACTGACTTTTACACGTCTTATTTCTGTTTGCACAACCTTATTACAGCTGCCTTTTTACCATTATATCACTCCCGTCTGTTCAGGTCAAAACGCTGTTCGTCTATGGTCTGCTGCTTTTCTGGTCCATTCTGTATTCCTTACAAGAACTTCAAAGCTATGTTTCGATCTTGTAACCTTTGTCGGCCAAAAGCACAGAACAACACACCTTACAGTATGTGTGTAAAATGTATTAATACTAAATAAATGTTATTTAATATAAAATATAATCTATTATTAACATTTATTTATGTATGAGGGATTTATTTATTTAGAATAATTTATTACACAAATGTGTGTTCTTAACTACACTTAACTATTTGCATATGAACAACTATTCTGCACTCAAAAAAATCATATGTTGGCTTTAATTGATTTTTTTTTGTCAACATAACTGGATTACGTTAAACAAACATAATTTGTTCATGTAACTTCAACATTATGGAATTAAGTAATTTGAAATTACCCAATTTAAGTAGTCTCAACATGAATTTTTAAAGACCTCCTGACATGATTCAAAGGCATTTTATTATTTTCATTCATCCATTTATATTTAATTTAATTCCGTGACATTTAATTAAATCGATAGACTTTAGCTAGCTATTTGTTAGCAGTAGCACATAGTAGCATCTTGAATTCTAAGATTTACATGCTCCTTCATCCGAAGTAATAGAAAATCATGAAATCAGTCGACAGGCAAACAAAATGCTCCAGTCTTCTCCACAATGGAAACCCACTGTAATTTAAATGGTTTAATAATTCCAATGTAATTTAACATTAAACACTATTGCACATTATCAAGTCTTCCCCTTTTCTAAATTTCTCAAAAAAACCTAAAATAACACTTAATTTTAACTAAAAGCACTGCCCGGTTTCAGTTAATGCAACCCAAATCAATCATGTAATCCAACACAAACAGATTAAGTCAACTTAAGTTGTTCGTAGATTTAAGCAGATTGAACACAATAAAAGTAAGTTCTGGCAAAATGGCAGTTGCCTCGGCAACACTTGGCAATACTGCCACCCTCTGGATGTACACATTTTTTTTACTTAACATAAATGGTTTGTGTTTAGACAACAGATTAGGATTTGGGACTGTTAAGTTGAGACACAATTACATTACTAAAAAAAAAAAAACATTTTTAAAAAACAGTCAAAAAACACAATTATTATAAGTAAACTATATATAAATATATTATTGTAAAGTGCACAACCTTCCTAGTTAATTTTTTTGAGTGTGTATATTTATTTTGATTCTGTGATTTCGTTTGTCAAAAGTGGTTAATTTTTCATTGAAAGAACTGGATCACAAAAGTGATCTACTTGTGAATTAGTTTACACTGGTTGCACTGTTATAGAATAGAAATAGAAAATATACATCTCTGTGAAGAGGTTCACTATGGTGCTTCACCCTGTTCTTTTAACCTGATTCAAAGAAATTCACTATAGTAACACTATAGTAACTAACTATAGTAAATTCACTATAGTACCAATTTTTTATTTGCTTCCTCATTGTTTATTAAGCTTCCCTAAAAAAAAGTTCTCCTTACATCTCCCTTGCCTCGTGCTATTGGCCAAACACACTGGAACGTGTTCACAAGTCAGCCCAGCATAGTGTCTGCTCGTATAAATCACATGTGGAGCTCTGACAGTGTTTTTTCTTCTGATTTTGACTGCTGAAGCTTTTGTTGAAGAGAGGAAAGGGAGAAATTTTGGTCATTATTTTTGGCTCACCACCATGCCTTGCCAGGCTTGTTTTGACAGAAGAAGCCTGGAAGCCTTTGCCCGTTTCACTGTGCATGTGCATGCTTGTTTTTTACATCTTACAGAACTGCATGTGCCTTCAGAACCTCGTATGACCTTTCTTGCTAGCATAACTTGAGCCAAATTAACACAAAGGGATGCCTTCTAATTTGAATCCCTAAATTAATGTGCTTACCTTGACCGTCCTTTCACCCGTTTTTTGTTCGTACGGTTCAGCTGCTCAAAGTTTGGCATTATTCTCTCAGCCGCAGTGAATTCCTCTCTTTTCTAGAGTACCACAGCACGTTTGAAACGTTTGAGGTAGCTGTTAGCCAGAGCGGTATTCTATTAGCCGCACAAAGAGGCGCCTTGTGGGAACGGTAAAAGGGAAGTGATGGTACAATAGCAGCGCTGGCCCCCATAATATTCCATTTGAAAATAAATGGCCCTTGTGAGCTTTTGGAGGCCTTGCGATTTAAGTGTCTAGACTGAGCTTGCGTCCAATATTTTTATTAAAGGCAACCTAGAAGAGTTGTTTCTTACTTCTGCTGCTAAATATGAAGGTGGTAAGTGTGCTTCAGAGGGTCTGATGAACACTAAGTGTACCCAGTGTGGTCCAGATGAGACGGCTGGTGCGCTGAGCTCACATGGAAGTGACCTGAGGGAGGGGTAGAGATGTTTACATGAGGGCTTTTGATTCTAGTTTTAGCACCACTTAAATCAAAATTTAATATTCATTTGGAGTATTAATTTGTTGTGAATGTGTTTGTATAGCTCTTTAATTCCCTTAACAGTATGATGGTCTGAAGCATGAATAGATCTTACTTATGTTTCTATTTAGACATGATGATTTGATTGGAGATGTTTCTGTTTAACCACATTTCGAAAAATTAAGATTTTTTAATGTCCCTTATCAGCATATTAGTAGAATTTTTGAAGGATCATGTGAAAGTGAAATGCCATCACAGTAATGCATTATAATTTACAATATATTAAAATAGAAAATTGATATGCTCAGTTTAAATACTTTATATATATATATATATATATATATATATATATATATATATATATATATATCTGTCGAGTACTGTTATCGGATTGTTTAATACAGAATAAAAATTACAAACTGTGCTGTCTTTGGTGTAGACTTTAGCTATGCGCATAACCTAAAAATAATTTTAAACCTAAAAATAATTTCTAAGGCCTTTAGATGCACACATTTAAAATGATATGACCTTTATGAAAGAGTGAGCAAAATACATGACTTTTTTCTTCTGTTTACAGGGCTGCATCAGACACGTCGATGCTAGATGAGGAGTGTTTAACTCTAAATGACCCCAGGAATCCAGTCTCAGCTGGAGGGGAAAGCACACGAGGGACGTACCTTACTGTGCCGCCCAGCATGCAGAGGAGTATCCAGAAATACAGGGAGAACCATGAAGCCTTCCTATGCCTGGTCTCACATGAGGCTCTGGGCAGCTTCAATCCCTGGGCAATAGCAGACAGGTTTGAATCTAATAATTTCTTTATTAATAACACATTTCAATTAACACTAAAATGTGGAAAGAACTCATGAAAATGCATGATAAAAATGTTAAGGATATTAGTAACATTAGTGACTGGAGTATATGCACTGTGGAAGTAAAACACTCACCATTTCTTTCACACAAATTAAGATTACAGGGGCAGATTCTTGGTTAATAATTAGTTGCATAGCACGGTAGTATATTATAACCTCAAAACACCTTTTGCTATAGTGCATGGTTTCTAAATAAATACAATTTTACACATTTATGGCTTTCCCGACATAGTAAACTTGCTCTGTAGCACGCCTGGCACATTATTGCACTTAGCTGCAATAAAAGAGCTAGAAGCAAGATAAAATGGTATGGTTACTTCAGAAAATGAATTTTCATCTCACGTTTGCTTTTGTTAAAGAAGTAGTTCACTTTAAACAAACTTTTGCTGATAATTTACTCACCCTAATGTCATCCAAGATGTCCATGTCATTCTTTCTTCAGTCGAATAGAAATTAAGGTTTTTGATAAACATTCTAGCATTTTTCTCCATATAATGGACTTCAATGGGAACCAAACGGTTCAAGTTCCAAAAGACAGTTTCAGTGCAAACTGGTCAAAGGGCTTTAAACGATTCCAGACGGTGAATAAGGGTCTTATCAAGCGAAACGATCAGTCATTAAAGAAAAACAATAAAAACCCCAACAAAGTTTAAGTTTTATAAGCTCAATGCTCGCCTTGCTCTGTTCTGTGATGCACGTTCGTGACTCTCCTGTTCGAACTCGTTCATCAAAATGGATCAAAATGAACTAATCTTTTTCGAGTCATTTGGTTCATTCAACGAACGAAATGATCGAATTGAATCAGAAAAAGATTTGTTCATTTTTATGAACGAGTTTGAACAGGAGAGTCACGAACATGCATCACAGAACAGAGCAAGCCTTGAGCTTATAAAACTTAAACTTTGATTTTTTTTTTTTTAAATGAGTGATCGTTTTGCTTGATAAGACCCTTAGTCAGTCGTTTGAAATCATTTAAAGCCCTTTCAACAGTTTGCAGTTTGCACTAAAACTGTCTTTTGTACCTTAAACTGTTTGGTTCCCATTTAGGTCCATTATATGGAGAAAAATCCTGGAATGTTCTTAATTTCTTTTCGACTGAAGAAAGAAAGACATGGACATCTTGGATGACATGGGGTGCGTAAATAATCTGCAAAAGTATTTTTTCAAAGTGAACTACTCCTTTAACACTATGGAATATTGGTTACATGTTTTAGTGTTGTGAAATCCGCAAGAAATGTAATATTTTTCAGAAATTACACCACTGGCAGGTTTTTCAATGAGCCTGGGTTGGAAAGGAATCTTGCATTTGCCATTATCTGAATTTCAATGCAGTGACTTCAGAAAACAACTTAACAAATGTGTGTATGGAAGCTGAAGTATGCATGTGCCCCATAGACATATAACCTAAATTATCTCTTAATCATTGCACTGAAATCTGCAATTTCCTTACATATTTTGTTTCTGCCTTAGACATGTTCCTGGATGTATAAACAGTAAAAGCTCAGCTCTTTTATTTGCACTCAGATCAACAGCAGATTAATCATAAGCCTTAGTGTGTTTCCAGATAGTCACACCGCTAGTAGGAGTTGAGATTGTTTACAGCCTCTCGGCTATAATGATCCTCACACACAATGCTATTTTAAATGTAAATATTATCTCTGTTTTTTGATGGGTACTAATGTAGAGTGTGCTCCTGTGCAAATAAGCGTCTTTGTTGTTCCACTAGTGCTCCTGCACACCCACCTCACCATTAGCATACTTAACAGAATTTTTAAGTTGGTGCAATGCGGTGGATATTTATCAAGTCCTTCTAGTCTACAGAGAGCACACTTCTAACAGTGGTGGGAAGAGGAACACAAAAACCAGAATCTTTTCCTAGAGCTGAGGTGTCATTTGTCATCCATGGGCTGTGTGGGTGGCGAGAAGAATTGTTGGGGAAACAATTTAAGGAAAAGCAAGAAAGTGAGGAAACAAAGTAAAAATATTTCACTTGAAAAAAAGCTGAGTTATAGCATGGATACAAAATGAAATTGAGGGTCTATTATTTTTTTGCAGAGGTCAGTGTTGCACCGTAGAGACTTTGAATGGTTATTATTCTTGAGAAATACAGAAAATGTAAAATGTCACGGCAATTAGTGCTGCTGCTGGGAATGGGTGCGGGCACTTGTCAGTCTGCAGTGGATTGTGGGTAATAAGAGCCTTGAAGGCAGTCAAGGCCTTGAGTGAGCACAGACTGACGGGACTCTCTGGTTAGCTCTGCTCTTTACGCCAAGGAGTATTTGCCTCACAGGAGGAATTTAGATGATCTTATCACTGTCCTAAAGACATAGACAGAAGGATTTTCTTATTTTGTTCCTGACACACTCTAAGGAAGGTTGAAGGCTGAAATGCATGCAGTTAAAAAAAAAAAACCTGTGACTAACCATAATGTGAATTAAAAGCGTTTTAACTTTTTTTTGTACTGGATCAAGTGCCTTGAACTCTTCTCTAAAAGTATAGAAAGAAGTTATATATTACACATAACAGTTTTATTTTTTTAGACTAGTATTGTATTTACCCCAACACACCCGGCTGTTTGGACCCAGCTGACCTCAATAACTACCGTCCGATCTCCAACCTTCCTTTTATGAGTAAAGTACTGGAAAGAGCAGTTGTTACACAACTTCATCATCACATGTCTCACTATGATCTCTATGAACCTTTTCAATCTGGCTTCAGAGCCCATCACAGCACTGAGACTACCCTCATTAAAATCATCAATGACCTACTCATCGCCGCTGATTCTGGACATATCAGCATCCTCATTCTTTTGGATCTCTCAGCAGCCTTTGACACAGTTTCCCATGCCATACTTCTCAAACGTTTATCTGAGTGTGTTGGCCTCACCGGCTCAGCACTCTCCTGGCTCCAGTCATATCTTTCAAATAGGGAACAGTTTGTTACTTTTAGAGACTCCAGTTCACCCCCGGCCCCAGTCAAACAGGGTGTGCCTCAGGGCTCTGTGCTTGGGCCCCTCCTTTTCACCATCTACATGATCCCCCTTGGCCAGATAATACGTCACCATGGTCTTAGTTTTCACTGTTATGCTGATGACACGCAGTTGTATATCAGCACCAAACCATCCACTCAGCTCCCTCCACCATTGCTTATTGACTGTCTGAATGAAATAAAAACCTGGATGTCATCTAACTTACTCAAGCTAAACAGCAGCAAAACAGAGCTATTGGTTGTGGCTCCCAAGCCGCTTCTCTCGAGGGTAGATGGTCTACTCCTCAAAGTGGATGGTTGCTCCATCTCTCCTTCCATGGAAGTCCGCAACCTTGGTGTCATCTTGGACTCCACCCTCTCCTTTCAGTCCCACATCAAATTCATTACTAAATCTGCCTTCTACCACCTCAAAAACATTTCCAGACTTCGACCATCACTCTCAGACACTGTGGCTGAGTCACTCATTCACGCCTTCATCACCTCTCGCTTGGACTACTGCAATGGGGTCCTGTATGGGGTACCCAGTAAGACTCTGGAAAGACTGCAATATGTCCAGAACTCGGCTGCCAGGGTTTTAACTCACACTAGGTCTTGGCATCACATTACACCAATCCTCATCCAGCTACACTGGCTTCCGGTCAAATTCCGAATCACCTACAAAATTCTGCTCCTCACATATAAATCTCTTCATGACACTGCCCCCCGATATCTACTGGACCTTCTCCATCCCTATATCCCCTCACGGAACCTGCGGTCCATTGACAAGGGCCTGCTCTCTGTCCCCCACACCAGACTGCGGACTTTTGGGGACAGAGCCTTCAGCGTAGCAGCCCCCACCCTCTGGAATTCCATTCCTGCAGACATCCGAAATGCTCCCTCTCTGGACATTTTTAAAAACCTTCTAAAAACCCACCTCTTTACAAAGGCATTTAACCTGGACTGATTAATTTTATTTTATTTTATTTTTTTTTTTATGTATGTAGCTATATGTAAAGCGTCCTTGGGTCCCATGAAAGGCGCTATATAAGTATAAGTTATTATTATTATTATTATTATTATTATTATTAATATTTTCGAATTTTAATATCTTTTTATTTTTAGATTTTTTTTTTTCATTTGTTTAAGGTTTTGTAATTTTATGTGCTTTTGTCATGTTTATTAGTTGTTGTTGTTGTTGTTATTAATATTTAATTATTTAATTTAATTATAATATTTCTATGTCTTTAAAGTCACAATGAAACCGTAAGTAGTGACATCTTTTCCTAATTCCTATGTATTGTGATGTACTTCTGATTGAAACAGATTTTCAAAAAGTAAAATTGTAGGGCAGGGACTTGGATCTACTCATCATTTGTTGATTGGATTTTTTAAATATGGTGATTTAAATGATTGGAGAAGTTTGGATACCTCACCAGATACAAGCAGTTTTTTACCCAAAGGACCAGTTTCAGTCATTTTGATTAAACATTGAGTTAGAACGATTTAATAAATGAAGCATATGCACAAATTAATTGTTCAACTCTAAGATTTATAACACACATGTATACAATAGTAGATCAATAACAACACTGATGCTAAAATATACCAAAAATGCTCATTCTGAATGAGGCAATTATAATAACTAAGATTAAAGGGGAAGTATGTACTATTTGTTATGTTAATACATTATCTTCACCTGAGTTTATTGTTCATTGACTACTATTAGTATCACATTAATTGGTTTATATCCCGAGAGTATAAACACCCAAGCCTAGCGGCACCATTAAAACATTATGAGCGTTCTGCTCAGATCTTTCAATCTCTTTGGCAGCTCAACCTACTGTATCCACCTTATTCTTGCTCTAAACAATGCGCGCCTGCCATGACAACGACTCCAGTTTCGAATCTGGTCTATGCGTTTGCCATGTGTTTCAGATTTGTTTTATCTCCACGTTGCTAAACTAAATAAAAATCTGATCTGATCATGTTATTTTTTATTAAATCACAGATAAAAACAAAATGAACTTTTTTCTTTTCTTCATAACTTCCAAAGGATAGCTGATGCATGACTGCACGATCTCCCTAATCCAGAAATACATGAACATCCGACAGTTTATCACCCACGACTGCTGACATGGGAAATAGAACAGCGCAGAATAAGGTGGATAGACCTTATGTGCCAGAGAAACAAGCATGCAGCTATTTTTAGAATTTTGTGTATGAACGTCAGTTTGTGTGGTTGCTCTGTATATTTCTATGGCATTGCTGTCAAAGTGTAATTAGCTGGTGATGTGAATTTTACTTATTCTGTTGATGCAAACAGAAGTCATGAGAATTGTAATGTTAGAAGCAGATGTCATAACAATTGTAGGGAGACCTCAAAGATTTGAAAATGATTGGTTCATTCATAAATCTGTAAGGTCTTGCCTTCATGCTGTGGACATTCAAACAGGAAGACAGAAATATACACTCACCAGCCCACTTTACTAGGTACCCATGCTAGTAACGGGTTGGACCCACTTTTGCCTTCAGAACTGCCTCAATTCTTCGTGGCATAGATTCAACAAGGTGCTGGAAGCATTCCTCAGGGAGTTTGGTCCATATTGACATGATGGCATCACACAGTTGCCGCAGATTTGTCGGCTGCACATCCATGATGCGAATCTTCCCGTTCCACCACATCCCAAAGATGCTCTATTGGATTGAGATCTGGTGACTGTGGAGGCCATTTGAGTACAGCGAACTCATTGTCATGTTCAAGAAACCAGTCTGAGATGATTCCAGCTTTACGACATGGCGCATTATCCTGCTGAAAGTAGCCATCAGAAGTTGGGTACATTGTGGTCATAAAGGGATGGACATGGTCAGCAACAATACTCAGGTAGGCTGTGGCGTTGCAACGATGCTCAATTGGTACCAAGGGGCCCAAAGAGTGCCAAGAAAATATTCCCCACACCATGACACCACCACCACCACCAGCCTGAACACGTTGAGTACAAGGCAGGATGGATCCATGCTTTCATGTTGTAGACGCCGAATTCTGACCCTACCATCCGGAATGTCGCAGCAGAAATCGAGACTCATCAGACCAGGCAACGTTTTCCAATCTTCTATTGTCCAATTTCGATGAGCTTGTGCAAATCTGTAGCCTCAGTTTCCTGTTCTTAGCTGAAAGGAGTGGCACCCGGTGTGGTCTTCTGCTGCTGTAGCCCATCTGCCTCAAAGTTCGACGTACTGTGCGTTCAGAGATGCTCTTCTGCCCACCTTGGTTGTAACGGGTGGTTATTTGAGTCACTGTTGCCCTTCTATCAGCTCGAACCAGTCTGGACATTCTCCTCTGACCTCTGGCATCAACAAGGCATTTCCGCCACAGAACTGCCGCTCACTGGATGTTTTTTCTTTTTCGGACCATTCTCTGTAAACCCTAGAGATGGTTGTGCGTGAAAATCCCAGTAGATTAGCAGTTTCTGAAATACTCAGACCAGCCCTTCTGGCACCAACAATCATGCCACGTTCAAAGTCACTCAAATCACCTTTCTTCCCCATACTGATGCTCGGTTTGAACTGCAGGAGATTGTCTTGACCATGTCTACATGCCTAAATGCACTGAGTTGCCGCCATGTGGTTGGCTGCTTAGAAATTAAGTGTTAACGAGCAGTTGGACAGGTGTACCTAATAAAGTGGCCGGTGAGTAACAAGCTCAGCGCTGAAAAGGGGATTGGCTACTGTATCAATGTGGGACCGTGACATACCCATGGCATATGTAAAGACATTCAGCTTCGGTTACAGAAGAACAAGCCAAAATTCACTGCATTTAGATCTTTAAAGACTAAACAGGTCATGAACTCACCAAAGCAAACTAGGTATTGTGATGCAATGCCTTACAATGGACTTTGATGTGTCCAGTTTAGACAGCCTCAAACAGAGTGTTAACCCACTCAGCTGATTGCTTATGTCACATAGCAATACAGCTAAAATTATTCTTAATATCTGGGACCTTGGAGCTACTAGTGTCGCAGAAACTAAAAAATTTGGGTGACCTATCCCTTTAAAGTAAACTGAGCTGTAAGCGCTTTGAGATTGTAACTCTCTTTTCCCTTGTTTCCCTCAGTCTGGCGGATGAGCTACTGGCCGAGGGACTGGCTGATGTGGCTGCGGAGTTCCAGGATGTTTGTGAAGAGTATGCGGAAGCTGTTTTCACGTCAGAGTTCCTCCAGCCTGTGCAGTCTCCCACTACATCAGTGTCCTAGAATCTCCTCACAAACAACTTACAAGCAATGACATTTTGATGTTTTTGGAATTGAAAATGTATATATTATGCATATATTATGTTTTTTCCATGAATTAAGTTTCCATGCTTTAAATATAGAAGTCACCGGTTAGAGCTACAGCATTTTTGCTGTAATGCGAAACCTTAGTGGGCGGTCTGACTTCTAAATGCAAACAGATGCTTTTTTGCACACGGCTAACAAATGTCACATCAATGTGTCATGCAACCTTTGTGCATTAGTCAATGCATTAGTTAGTGTCTATTCAGCATAGCGAAAAGCTTTAAAAAAACTCTACATTATTAATGCAGTGGGAAATTATACGATTTACACTGTTATGCATAAATACCTCACACTAGAGGATCACTCACTTCCTCTTGAATAAGCATTATTAGAGGCATTAATGCAATCCGCATCAGAACACAAACTTGTTGCTTTGTGGACTGATTTCACACACTCGAAAGCATATGTTTTGTTCCTCTATTCTATGTTGGCTGTGATCCCTAGTGTGATTGGATTGGTGAGGTATTTAGAGAATGTGAATCGTTTATGTGTCAAGGCCTGAGAGGAGAATGGGCTCCAGATGTTGGGCAGGTACAATATGCGGGGAATGTCACCGGACAGGACCCATAGTTTACAAACATTTTGTCCATAGGCACCATGTGCAGACATACACGCCTACAACTCGTATATAACCAAGGCTATAAAAATCAGAAAGTGTGTATTGTCATCTAAAATGAGGGTCTGTGTCTTCTTTGTGTGGTTTTAAAAGTATCGGTTGTCCTTTTACGGTTTAATTCTAATGTAGTGAGCAGATTTTAGGGAACGTTTCTTAACCTGTCAAGCTGCAGTTTAAACCCCCAGATGTGAGTCACAGGTTTCTTCCATTTCTGTTCAGCAACCCACTTCATTGTTTAAAATGCCAAAAGCAAACATAGCTGCATTTGCCTGTAAATTCTAGGCTTTGTGCCATGAATTATTATGATGCTGTGACTCTACAGGGAAATAGTCAGCAGTTTGGCATGAACTTGTTCTTGGTTGTGTTTTTATTGCTTGTGAAAGACAACTGTTGAATTGTATTGTATTTATAATGATTTAATTTATATTGGAAATATAGGTTCCTTTCAAGCTTCTCCCTGGCCTTGTACCCTGAATGAAATTGCTTTTAAAATAAAAAGTTGAAATTAATTGAATTATAGTTTTTTTCATGCGTTCAGTTGGCGTAATCAGTGTTCTCTATCTTTCTGCTTGTTGGGTCTGCAGGCTATTTCTCTTGTGCTGATTTTACCAGAGAAACTCAAAGCAATGTTTGGAGTCAAAGTATTTTGTCATTGGGTTTTCCTGCCTGCTGCAAATAGGCCAATTTCTTTAAGGAGCGTGCTAAGGCAACATTGGCTTTGCCTAGAATTGAAAAACTCCAGACTTCACCTCTATTAATAATCATTTAGAGCTACTCCAGAACAGTTAATGTAAGATCCCTGACATGCAGCAATGATATTAGACTAGGATGAGCTGCAGTGTAAAAAATAATCCGTAAATTTTACGGTAAAAAAACAACAGCTGTGGTTGCCAGAACTTTACCGTTAAAATGCGGTAGATACGTTAATGGTTTTACAGACTTAACTTGAAATTTACAGTAATAAACCGTATTTATTTTCTGATAAAATGTTGATTTACCAACTGATTGACAGATTGATATCTGTTTTAGACCATTGTAATGCACTGACAACCAACTATCATCACAGGAGTGATGAGAGTTACATAAGCAATCACAAGTGAATACTTGTATAAAGCAATACTTATTTAAAGAAGCTGCACAATGTCATTCACACAAACATTAAGGTAACACACATCAAATTTAAAAAATGCAATAAACATTAATTTAACAACATTAAATGTAACATAAAACCCTAATGTACATAACTGATTAGAAAAAAAAACATTAAAACTATGAGGAACCATAGTTATTTCAACAAAAATACATAAAATGTGAAGTGTCACACAGGGAATTGTGGGAATGTCAATTTACGGTTTTTCACTGTAAATTATACAACGATTTGATCTTTTTCACTTTCAAAAACTGTAAATTTAATGGTATTTTACTTTAAAATTATTTCACAGGTCTTTACTGTGTATAGTACAGAAACTTTCTGTTTACCAATTAACAGTTTTGCACTGTAGCATTTTTACAGTATTTTACCGTTAAAATCACGGATATTTTTTACAGTGTGAGGTTATTTTATATACTGTACATGCAGGCTACGCAAATCACTCTCTTTTCATACAGACAATGAGCAGTTGATCATGGAAAATGCACCACACTTGGCCTTGGTTTTGCCACTTTTTCTTTCAATTACTGTTTGACAGCTAGCACAAGACTCATATTTTATAGTCATTCCATCCCAACATTAATCAGCCGATCTGATGATAGATGTACTGTGACCGAGGTGGTTATTTAAAGGCCTGAGGAATCGCAACATCATGATTTATGAACAAGCTAACATTTTGCACAGTCATCTTACTATAGGACAACAGAGATATTAGTGCCATTGGCAGGGTGAAGATATTTACGTCTGTTTTCTACTGCACACTCCCTTTTGCACTTATGATTTCACAATGCATTTACTCAGTTTGCCGGCAGGCATGATAGCACCTGTGGTCCCTCAGCTATGCAACCGTTTGTATCGGCCGAGTGAAAGTTGTACTGTAGGCCAAATTTTGAAGCACTTAGGGGATTTTTAAGGTAACTGCCTGTCAGTGTTGCAAGGCCCTTGTTCAGAGTTTCCCTGTGGTTTCTTTTTGCAACAGTTTTAACAATGATCTCAGAGGAGTTTTGAGCCATTCATTTGTGGTGACAGATTCTGTCATGTTACTCACTTGCAGATGTTAAAAACAACAACCTGCAACATACACAATTACTAACCTAATATTTTAACACAGGGGCGTAGGACCAATTTCGAACCTGGGGGGGACATTAAATGCAAGGGTGTCCGGGGTATGCCCCCCCCCAGGAAATTTTTTTGAAAAATAAACAATTAAATGACACTTTCTGGAGAGTTTTGTGCAAAGAAATGGAGAAATTGAGGCTTACTTGAAACTGCAAGGTTAAGAGCAAATAGGCTACTTTGCATTGTTGTAGTATCAACATGTTAGGGCATTTAGCATTTACATTACTGTTAATCAGTCATGTACTGATTAACTCAAATAAATGGTTGATTTGATTTCCATTAACTATAAAATACAAAAAAACAATCTATCCCTTGTGGAAAGGTTGCTTGGTAGCTAAAAGTAGGTCTAGCAATTATATTTCAAGTTTTTCACACAGATCAAACACAAATATGCTGATTAAATAGATTGCTAGTTTATTTTGAGTAGCCAACTATTAGTTATCTTGGCAGTTTGCAGATAATCCGGTGTCTGAAGTAAAATACTCAAAACATCTCCTGAGAAAAATACCAAAGTCTTGGTTATTTAATTTTGGTTTAGTCTTATTTTCCTTACCTTGTCATTCAAGGCCAGGGCACTTTTGTACATTTCTGGAACTTTTGCGCGCTTCCACATCCCGTGCAACTACAGATCTCCCAGGATTATATTGATGCCGATGCGTTAATTTATCCGTGTCACCTAGATGCGCATGCGCGAGCGATGCGCGATGCCGTGATCATGGTCGCCTGAAAAAATTGAATTATGTATTTAAAAGTTGCAGAATGGATTAATTGGGAGACTCCAAAATTGGCAGAGATAGGCAGACAATGCAAAACAAAATCCGACATTGTGAAGTAGTTGGGGGACGTGTTACGTATAATAGCTCACGTATAATATGTCACGTATAATGGCTCCTACGCCCATGTTTTAACACATATATAACTAAGTGTAATAAACTGTATACTGTCAAAAACATATGCCTGATGTTTCCAGACTTTTGACCTGCATTTATATATGGCTAACTGTGACACATCCTTAAGGATGCGCTAGACTAATATTATTTTTCTCTAAATACGTACATGAATAAATAACTACCTAATATATGAAGGCGTGTGGTCTGAAGCCTGCATAAATGCGCTTGACGGTTTCCAAGTGGACTGCAGTTCTCGCAGAGCCACTGGGGGCAGTCGAACATCACACCTCGAACTCAACAGGAGGAGAGAGGACAACAGCAAAGTCTGCACACATGCAAACAGCCCCAACTCCGCGCTTACTTCAACACAAGGATTTCTCTCAGCGTTAATGGATACTCTCACCTTCACTTGTCATTTCCACTGCATCTTAAAACATGAGACGCGCATAGACTTTAAATCGCTTGTTCCGCGCGCAGACAAGGACAGAGGGAAGAGACGTGCGTACTGTCCAAACTAACTGCAAAGACGCAGGATGGCTAAGGAGACCAGAGGGAAAGGTGAGAGATGTCTGTGTGTTGCATGTATGTGATGTGACATCTCCGGGATTGACGTGCAGCTGCGGTATTACAGCAGAAAGAGTGGACAGTCAGTTTGCTCTCTTCACTTTCCGCGTCAATCTGTTGGAATGCGTGAGATGATCTAGGGTTGTGTCTCAAAATCTATGAGCTGCTGCCTACCTAGACAGCGTTTTTTTGGGCGTCATGGTATCATTCCACTGCTTATGGTTTTGAGAACCAGTCCAAACGTTGGCTTTTTCTTATTTCCATTTTAGCATGTTCTTTCAACACATTTGCCTTTTTCTGAGATGAAGAATATTTTAAGGATCTAGGGCAGGGGTTGCCATCCATATCTAAGCCAGGGACCCTTACCCAGACTTTCAGGCAATCCGGGGAGCCCTAACACGATATAGATTCTAGGTTTTATTGGTAACATTGAATAATAACTTTTAGAAACCGATTTATATTTATAATAAGAGCTCAGCTGGAGAGTGATGATCCATATTTTCCTACTCCAATATGCTTTAATCAGGGTCATTTAATAAAAACACTGTTGCACTGAACTTCTCAACATACACATCCAATTGCTGCACATTCAGTCCAGCATGTCAGAGCAATTATTGATTTGGAAGAAAACTTACCCTTTGCATTTTATGATTCTAAATTATTCTAAATGTCAGGTAATGTTGTGCTTTGCATTTCTATACGTTTATTGATTATGTGATTCACTTTGGTGGCTGAGGTGCAAGCAGAGATTTGTTTTGAGGAATCTAATAAATGTAATGTTTATAAATACTTATTTTTTCCAAAGCAACCTAGCTTAAAGGGATAGTACACTTTGAAATACATTTTTGGTGTGTTTTAGCTTACCTCAAAAGCATCCAAGATGTTGTGTCTTTGTTTCCGCAGTAGTTTCAATTTTGATATTTTTAGGTCAAACTGTTCTTGTCTTTCAGTCATATAATGGAGGGATATGGTCACCACTTAAAATAGCATGCACAGAGAAGTCCAAATTAAACATGATTTAGTGACTCGTAAATGTAAGTACACATTGATGGCCTAAGACATGAGACGAGCATTTTTTGTGAGAAAACTAACAGTATTTATATCGTTTTTCCCTCTTATAAGCACAGCCATGTCCAAGTGATCTGAGGGCGTGGGCGTTTCGGTCTGCGCAAGCACCGGGGAAAGTGCCGGTGATCTCTCGAAAAAAAATCAGCGTTGCTCTGTTGATATATCAAAATCGTCTTCCATTGCGATTTCACAGTGAAGAGTAACACTTCCAAAAAATCTCTGTGTAAACAATGAGTGACGTACACGCGTGAGAGATCACTTCCCACGCTTGTGAAGAACCGAATTGCCCAAGAGGTTAAACGATATAAATACTGTTAATTTTCTCACACAAACCGCTCGTTTCGAGTCTTAGGCCATCAATGTGTACTTACGTTTACGAGTCATTACATCATGTTAAATTTGCACTTCTCTGTGCATGCTCTTTGAGGTGGTGACCATAGACCTGCATTATGTGACTGAAAGACAAGAATGGTTTGACCTAAAAATATCAAAAATTGAAAATACTGCGGAAGCAAAGATATCTACATCTTGGATGCCTTTAAACAGGTTCAAATGTTATTTACTCCCCCATGTTGTTCCAAAATTGTATGACTTCTATGATGAATTCTATGAAAACATAAAAAATGATTTTTGTGAAAAGTTCCTTCACTCTAAAAAAAGCTAGGTTGTTTTAACCCAATTTTGGGTCAAAAAATATGGACAAACCCAATTGTTGGATTAAAAAATGTAATTTATAAATTTAAACCAACAGCTGGGTTTGTCCATATTTGACCCAAAATTAGGTTAAAAATAACCCAGCATTTTTTAGAGTGACATTCTTCATAATACATTCTTTTGTGTTCATTAGAAAAACGCAAATCGTACACAGGTTTGGATTGGAATGACTTGAGGGAGAATTTTGATTTTTGATTTTTATAACTCTACTTTTAATATACAGAGACAATAAGTATAATTATAAGCATCATCAACAAATAGTGGGATTTTTTGGGGCGGGACTATCTGTTTTATGACCAATGGTAGTTGAGGGGAGTGTTCAAGAAAAATCTTTTTTTTTTTTAACAGGTTTTTAAGCTGCTAGTCCAAAATGACACACTTCTGCTTTTATTCAAAATCTAAGATTTAAAAAAAAAAAAATTAAACAAGATATTGTAGATCTGATCATTCTCTAGGGATCAGGAAACCAGTGGAGAGAATGTCAGTAGCCTTCGAGTTATCCTGTCAATATGTTTTGTAGCTAATGATCATAAGCTCATAGCATGATGTGAAGCTCATAGCATGTCATCTGTTTTTTTTATTTTATTTTTTTATTTGCTCTTTGAATCTCTCTGGGATATTGATGTGACAGCCTGTCATTCATGTTGTATTTCATTTTAGTAGAAGAGTTTCCATTTTTAAGTTGGATGAGCGGTAACGACTAGACTGCTAAATAAGCTGCCATAAGCATTTTAATACTCCTCGGGCATCAGCCAAGACGTTCTCCTCTCTCTGTCATATAGGTAGTCAAGGTATATTTGGTTTTGTAAATGGGGATGTTATTTTACAGACTCCTTTGGTTTGGTTACAAAATGTATCACAACATTTCAAGATTCTAGTTACTGAATCAGTGTTGTTGGCAGTGTGATGGCTGGTGGGAAAGTCGACTACATCTTTGCCAATGCCATTGCATCAAAGTGCTCACTGTATTTAAACCAGCAGAAATTCCTCACTGGGAGCAAAATGAGTCGAAAATTTGGGAGGTAAACGCTTGCTTGAGTACCAACATTTTTGGCATTTTGGGGGACAGGGGCTCTTACTGGAATTCTACTTACTAGGCAATCATACTTATCTTTGGTAAGATAGCAATCATGATGATAAGTGTGTTCATTAATTATTTACGGTGCAACCATTAGTATAGGAAGCAAAAAAAAAAAAGTTGGTTGGTCCTCCCCAAGAATATATTTATTGGAGTAGATTTCCTGGTATTCTGGCACCTTTTACTGACAGCGCTCTGAAAAGTTAACAGACATATGGTGTCATTGTTGGGTCCAAACTTAAAGGGATACTCCACTTCTTTTGGAAATAGGCTCATTTTACCATTCTCCAGAGTTAACCAGTTGAGTTTTACTATTTTCGAATCCATCCAGACGATTTTCTGATATTTAGAAGAATATCAGTAACCAGACAGTTTTCGGTCTCATTGACTTCCATAGTAGGAAAAAAATTTCAAAAAGTCAATGAGACCAGAAACTGTCTGGTTACTGAGTATTCTTCTAAATTAAAAAAAAAAACGGCTGAATTGAATTTGAAAACGGTAAAACCCAACTGTTTAACTCTGGGGGAGTATTAAAGGGGTCATGCACTGGCTTTTTAAATTTTATTATATTGTTGTCTGAGGTCAATTTACTGATGTTTGCTTGGTTTTTGCATTCAAAAACATCAAAATGAATAAGAAATAGGCTATTTTGTACACAAGTTGTGAGCCTACCTGAAAAACGGTCGGTTTTTATGGGCGTGTCGCACTGAAGACTTGGAAATAAACGCCCACTGCTGCGAGTGGATAACAGTTTTGCATATTATAATGAGTTTAACCCACCCGTCGGTGCACGTGGGGAAAACGTCCAATGTTGTAAAATGGCAACCGGATTCGCCCATACATGTTCGACCAAGAGTCCGTGTGTTGTACAATTCCTGTCAGATCCAATATAGACGGCACAGCACGTTCTTTACTCTTAATCGGTCTGCAAATCCAGTCTTGTTTATCAAAACAATCCTCAGTGAAATGAAGCGAACAGATCGACGATGTTTTACCCTCATCAGCTGGAACATCATTAAAAATAAAGTTTATCCATGCAGTCCTATTGGAATCCAGAGGAAGCTTATGCAGCGACTGTCTTCCACAACCAGGCACTGCACAATATTCTGTATTGCCGGTAGCTCGATACGGTTTGTCATCACGAGGTAGGCATGTATGTTAGGCTACTTCGCTATGCGTGTAATGCGCGAATCGGTGGGCGGGGTTAAACCAGCCGTGTTGAAGCAGGCGTTGATCTTCTTCTGCGGGGTGGTGTTTTAACAACTTTGACGTCACGTCATATTTCCCCACTTTTAAAAACGAGTCGTTTGCAGAGGCTGGTGTCAATAAAAGCTTTTATTGGACTAACAAGGACGTTTTCAGTTCTGAAACTTACAGGATATTCTTATAATATGATGACCTATTAGATGTCAAAAGCTCAAGGAAAATTAGATTTCTCAGTTCATCACCCCTTTAAAATGAGCCTATTTCCAAAAAAAGTGAAGTATCACTTTAAGCGAGGAGACAAGTGTGGAGAATGAGAACATAGTCAACATTAACTCTTAAAACAGCTTTGTACTTTATTCTGGAATCTTTGTTTGTTCAAACCTTTGTTGGGAAGAACGTTTGGAGGTTGGACGTTTTCCAACATTGTGTACCGCACCGTTATATATTTTGTAGTGGATGCTCTTTCACTATCAGCCAGGATACAGACAACCAAATAAATTATTAGCAATAGCATTTATTCTGTTATTTAAAAATCACTGTGATATTCCCTCAGCAAAAGAGACCCAGGATGCATCAAAGGCAGTTTCAGTGACTCAAACTATCATGTCATGTTTGTCTTTAAGTCTAGCTCTGCATGATCTCAAAGCTTCAAAAGGGTTCGATTTCCCTCTGCACAAAATTCATTTCAGTGTGTGCACAATCCATCTATGTTGCCTTTCTTGGAAAAAGAAGATCTAAGAACTCATCGCTGACTAGGAATTCAGGTCTCGAAATACACTTTCAGATATAACCGGTAGTTGTTTCTTCACATTGTTTCTTGAGTAAAGCTTTAATGTGATGTTGCATCATATGGGGGTCATAGTGTGCTCCAGTGATAGCTGTATATAATTGTGTCCACTCAGGAAGTGACCTTTTAGTGGCAGATAAGCAAGTAGTATTTCTGTGTCTGTTCTCAAAAATTAATTTGGCTTGACTTTGGTTGAATATAAAAGCAGGGAATACTGACTGTGTTCTTCACAGCACCAAGATTGAATTGCAAAGTTGGTTTGTTTTTTCCAAACCAATTAACATGCACCTCAGTCTGAGTTTTTCTGTGGCGTTCTGTGATGTACATTCAAATGAGAAACATTTGTTTTCTTCCCCCTGTTTTGTTTAGTTTTGTTTCCCGTTGAACCGTTTTTTTTTATTGAAGCATTGTGACACTATATCTGTGTAATGGCATTTCAGTCAATAGCAGTTTCTAGATCTGTGGCTTCCAGACAGCTAGACTCAAATGATCTAGTATTATCTCTCAGCAAACAGCATGTGCTGCAGTTTCACGTTTATTTTGTTTCTTGCTTGTTTTTTTGTCACTGAGAAAATGAAATTCTATTTTTATCCACACCCAATAATTCAACACTTGCTGGGCCCACGCAGTATAGTGCGAAATGACTGTTATTCCTGTTAAATACATCAAGGGCGTTTATACTTGATGAAAACTGGTGAATTTATGTAACCGTGAAAAGCACAACAGATTATCAAGCATCTTGTAGATTAGTGGATACAATTTTATTAAAATTTTAGTTTATATCTCTCTTATTTCCTTTACTGTTCAGATTTTTTTAGATTCAGCTCTTTTGAGGTTCCTTCAGATCTGCAAGGGGCTGATATAGCATTGTCATGCTGTACTATATAGACGATACATGATGTTGGGTTCCAGTGAATGAGACGAGACAGACATTATTTTAACACTATTTTAAAGAAATCTTCAATGATGAAATATATGACTGTAAAAATAGTCTTTTAATTGACTGAAAGTCACAAAATACAAAACTATACAGGACATGTATATTTGGAAATATTTTTTCATCTTTTAATGAACAACTAGTTTCTACTTTCTGAGTATGAATCATCAAATGCAGTTATAGACTGAACAATATAATGCAAGCACTGAAAATGCCACAAACTACTCAAAATAATAATTTCACCTTGATGAGAAATATTGTTACGTTTTAATATCACAAGACCTCGGAACATCCCAAACAATTCAACTACCACCAATATAGAGCCCTGACGACAAAGGATTTTGAAGGCCAATACGATACAAATATTTTTTTGGTTTTAAAATCCAATATATCGGCCAATATTTATTTATTTATTTATTTATTCAGAAACACGTAACAAAACATTAACAGATTTCCCTAACATAATTATTTGTAGTTATGTACGAGTTTTAAAATAAAATAATATGATAAAGCATTTTAAAAAGAAACTTCTTTCTTTCTTTTATTGTTCAATCAACAGAACTGAGGAACATCAAAATATATTAAAGTTCTTATAAATAAAATAATAATTAGTCCCTACATTGCCTTATAAGCTACCTTTATAATTACAATGTCAGCTTTCTTATCCCTTTACCTGCACTTTTTAAATTCTTTCCATCAACATACATCAAACCATTTTCAATCATCAGTTGCTGCCTGCCTCCTAAAACCTACTATTTAGAGATTTTAAATCCATTACAGAACGACACGTCTGCAATGCACACTTGGCGTCATTGGATTTCACACAGTGTAAAAGAAAAGCGAACTTTTATGCACAAGAGTACGTTTGATACGTTTTCTTTATGTCAAAATGTTCACTCCTCGCAAGTCTAACTTACATTTCACAATGCCGGGACTGTAACTAGAGATAAGCTAGTTATAAAAACAGTAATCATTACTTTATTTAGGCAGAAAAGTTCATTGTGGTTTCCAAGCTCATTAATGTTAATGTTAGCGGCCTTCCACTGATGATAGTGGCATTAGCTAGCTTTGTGGTTAGCTAGTCTATGATGAGCCATAATTTAGCAATGGATATCGTCATACTGCAAATTGTAACACATACATTTTCAATATAACAGGCAAAGGAGAGATGATTGAAGCGTGTTTCGTCCCTTTTTATTTTATTTTTGAAATATTAATTTATCGGCCATTATAACTGCCAGATACCAATAGTTTGGAAAATGCCGTAATATCTGGCCGATAAATCGGTTTGGCTCTACACCAATATGTTTAAAGATGGCTGTAAATATGAATCTGTATTGTTTATCCTTTTGATCTTTCATTAAAACATTATTAGATAAATGTTTTTCCAACAAAACATCATGGCCACAATTATTGGCACCCTGAGAATTTTCTCCTGGGCTGAACATATCCAGGTTGGCTCACGTTTCAGCGCTGATGCAACTACTACAAAGTTGTTATCTTGGTGGGTGACAAAAGATTAGGAACAACATGTTTTGGAGAAAAGCATGTATTTCATAATGTGATCCGCCTCAGCCCCCCCTTCAGTGAAAGGTTAGATTTTTGGCATGGTGTGCATGTTCTCTTCATTAGAAGTTGTGATACTGTGGCATTGGCAAGTGATGGCAGGTTTGTGTTTGGGTGTGTCAGTCAAAAGATTCTAGGCCTTCTAGAACATGTGTATCAACAAGTAGAAACCTTAAACCTGCCTGATATCTGCAAAAATTATTTCCCTTGCTGAAATGAGAAAAGCAAAATGTCTCAGTCCCATTTTTCTAATAAAACGCTTAGGTACCTGATACCTCATTATTAGCGGAACAGTTTAGGGCAGATTCAAATTTCCTTAGTAGTAATTGTGTTCTAGCGAACATGCACAATGATTAGGTTGAGCACGGTACTAAAAATAGCCTTGCACGAGAGGCAGTGACAGACTTACTGCTACCCTGTGGTCCTGTGAGAAAGAGAGAGTGACAGCCTTTCATGACCGTCTGTAGTCATGCAGTCTGGCTTTTGTGTGTTTGCTGGCAATTCAGGTCTCTATTTTTCATTGTTATATTGATGAAATGATTTTACAAGATGTGAGACTAGTTTACAGTATAGATTCATTAACCAGGGGTTATAGGTTTAAAATGAGATAAAACTATTATGTCATAGTTCAACTATAGATGTGGTAACATCTATAGTTGATGATCTATAGAGTTTGGTTGTAGACAGATAGTTCTTCTAAAACATCTGCTTTAAAGCTGCAGTCCATAGCTTTTTTTGGGTTGAAAATTATCCAAAATACATATTTGAGAAAATACATAACCAGCCAGTGTTCAAAACTATCTGCTTGCCGTAGCTTGAGTCGATTCAAAACGGTAAGCTTGTAAAATTGTTTTTAACTCCAGTGATACTGATGGATTTCCGCGGAGATTCGAGCATGTCTTCGCGCCATTATGTCACATCTGTACACATAAGTAGGAGTCTCGGCTAGAATAAGCTATATTGGGTGAGGATATTGGATGTGGAGATTTATAGCCTTTTCTCACAGATATAATAAAACTTAGCAATTTGAGGGTGGGTCCAGAAAGGTTTGAACGACAATCAACAGTGACAATAGATTCGCCTGCTGTAAAATGCAAAAGATTTCGTTCGGACTTCGGAGTGGCAACAGAAAAAAAGAGACTGCAACCGGACCCGTGAGAAAACAAGGACGCATATCGGAAGGACATTAAATGTAGTCATGCAATGCTTGCTTATGTTGTTAACATTAACAATTTGAGAACAAAGTATAATTTGCATGGTTTTTTGTGTGATATATCTTATAAGCAGTTGTTAGATTTAATCAGCGCGATTTACTGCAATGTCAAAACCAGAACAAAAGTAGATGTTTCTTACTAGTTCAGATGACATTTTCCGGTGAAAATTCTGGTAACGCTTCCTTTTACAGTCCAGTTACCCATGCAAATACTATGTACTTATGTTAGTAACTACAATTACTGGGTAATAACTAGTACTAACCCTGAACCTACCCCTAAACCTACCCCTGTTCCTTGTTCTTAACTTATATTAGCCAGTACTTTCTAGGTAAGTACACTGTAAGTACTCTGTAAGTACTGTACTGTTAAAGGAAGCGTTACCAAAATTCTTATGTCGTTCATACTTTCCAAAAGAATAATCTGTGATTCTGAATGCCAGTATCCACACCCGAGCGGTGACTAACAGCCTCACAATCTCCTCAAACATTGTGTTCATCCACGCTGTGCCGGGTCGAGGGTGTTGAAGTACAACTCACGTAAAGTTGATAATTCTGCGAATGACTGCAATTGCAGATTTCGAACAGAGATGGCGACAAAGAGGGAAAATGCCGGACTGCAGCTTTAATAAAATGAATGCTGCGTCCCAATCGTCTACTTATACTACGCCTAAAAGTATGTACTCTTTTTGTGAAGAAAAGTATATACTTTTGAGTGTGCAGCAAAAAGAGTAGGCAAGCTTTGGGACATACTATCACGTCATCTTTAACGGACGGCTCTGTCGCGTGCTGCGTGCATCCTGTCACTTCGTAAACTGCCCTGTCAATCATCTTGTCACAGTTAAAATCCTCCATTCTATCTAATTTGATTTCCTACCGTTTCAGAGCACGTTCATCTGCCAGTCGTGGGTCTTTCATGCAGATACTCTCCTCGTGTTTGCAATTTGAATATAATGATGCATTTAAAAAGTAATGGCTAAGATCGTGTCTTTACAAAAGTTCACAATGCTGCTGCATATGCAGTATAATGTGGACAACATTGAATAAATTCATTTTCGTCCGGTTAGATACTGATAATCAATCACTCAAACCTGTTTATCTGAAACCTCTACACAGCCGCGGGACCAGCGCGGGACTCGCGCCTCCAGTGTCTGTTTTTTAACACTTTTTACTCGTGTTTGTAGTTCTAACCGAATCTCTCGTCCACCGCGCAATGATTTGTGGGCAATATCAGCCGTTAGAGTGTGCACCGATCTGACACTTCGGATTCTGACCGGAAATAGTAGACCATCCGGGTATCTTTGAAACACTCATTTCAACATACTACGGTTTGGGACGTACTAATTCCTATTTTCGAATACTATTTAGGATCAGATAGTATGGCGAATTGGGACGCAGCAGAAATAAATAAATCTCTTTTTCATTTAATTCATTATCAAACAGTGTTGCTTTTTGGAGCGGATTGTAATAGCATTTTTTATTATTACAGTAGGATTAAATGGCAAAAGATAAGAAAGAAAATTTCCATTTTCATTTAAAAAAATTAAAGTCTTATCCATGTACATATAACAAGGAAGTTTGAGTGGAATTTTTTTTCTCCATATTTGATTAGACAAATGCATGTTTTGTTTATTTTTTTTATTTTGGGGTCCATTGTGATATTGCTCCGGCAAAAGCGCTATTGTAAACTATTGATTTATTTTTGGATGTGTTGTATGCTTATTCTTCATAATTGAAAAAGTACTTAAAGTAAATTTTTCAAGCATTATATATTTAATAAATAGTAGAAAAAATTATTGAAGAATCTAAGTTTTTATTCATCATTCAACAGTACAGTAAAAACTTGCCATTGTTGTGGTTAAAGGAGGGTGCTCACAAAAACAAATTATCATTCTTAACTCTATTTTTTTTATGTATGCCTTTATGCCATTGAGTTGTTGGTGGTACATTCATGTAATACAACTACATGATCAAAAATGAGGCAGATGTGCTTTATTGAACAGCCTCATCTCAGTAAAAATATGGTGACAGAAACTGATCACAAATTGGAAGCTCATACGACAGCACTGTCTTGTTAACAGTGTCTCGATTTTGTGTTTGTATACATAGCCGGGTTATGTAAAGGCACAATTAACGTCCATCAGAGCGAGCTTCAGTCTTCAGCTGAACTTTGGCAGGCGGAGGAGGAGGCTCTTGTGTAACCCAGTCAAGTGGCTCTGTTCCCTGCAGTTTACTCACAATCTCCTCTTGATGTTGTGACCCTGATGAGATTTGCCCACTGTATTCTCCCCTGCTGCAAAGATTTTACTCACCTTAGCATGCTGTTGTTGTCTGCATGCCCAATTTCCAATTTCAAACCCTTTCCAATTAGTCGGAAGGTCTTCTTCTCTGCACATAATCCAATTTTGGCCATGATTTTGCCATCTAAGAGCAGTCAGCATTGTCAATCATATACAAAGTCCTAAGATGTTGCACAGTCTCCCTTGGCTTTTACCCAAGATGTGACGAGCACCAATTGTAAAGAACGGAAAAGATAACCTGAACTGCCTGGAAAAAAATACATTCAGTATTTGCATCATCTGGCAGCTTCAGCTTTTTCGTTTGTGCATGGTCTTTTAGGCTTGCACTATCACAGTTCTGGTTCGTAATGCAAAGTTATTTGTCACACTAGCGTTTTTTTGTGGCATATGTGCCGTTTCACAGCATGTGCGGTGCAGCTTTGAGCTGGCCAAATGGAGATGTTTACAAGCTACACAGCACATATGCTGCAAGCGCACACTCTCTTTGGTAGTCCAGGCTTAAAGATGAGAGTATTCCTCTGGGTAATTAATGCAACTGATTGAGAACTGGTGTTATTTTGTGCTGTTTCTCTCTAAAAACGTATAACACGTCTAGTAAGGTTTAAGTGTTCAAGTGTGCAACGGAAAAGAATAACATCAATTCCAGACAATACTGCTGGGATAATTTACCTTACCTTATAATTGACCTCATTATTTCTTTAAAATAAATAAATTGGATGGATGGTAAAATTATATAAAATGTATAATTTTTTTAACTTATGAATAATTAAAAAAAAATGTGTATGTATAATATTATATGTATATATATACCTTATCTTTGTAATTGACCTCATTTATTTTCTTTAAAATAAATAAATTGGACGGTTTGTAAAATTATATAAAATGTATTTTTTTTTCAACTTATAATGAATAATTTATTAAAAAAATAAAATGTGTATGTATATAATGTTAAACAGCAAAAACTCTTTTCAACATTGATAGTAATAATAAGCAAATCAACATATTATAATGATTTTTGAAGGATCATGTGACACTGAAGACTGAAATAATGATGATAAAAATTAAGCTTTGCCGTCACTGGAACATATTACATTTTAAAGGATGTTGAAATTGAAAATAGTTTTTAATAATATTATAATTTTTAATAATATAATGAAAATATCATTTTTAATAATCACATTTTTATTAATCACATTTATGTTTTTGTCAGTTACTTTTATCCAAGGTGACTGATGTTGCAAGGTACACTTTTTATCATGTCATGCATGCTCTGAGAAATAAACCGTGACTTCTCATTTTACATAAATAAAAAAAGCTGTTTGATGTTAACCATCACTTGAAAACAGCTTTTTGATTTTATAAGGGAATGATTCATGCCAGCCCCTCTAATTCAAACATCTAGACATTGCAATCACAAAATAATGTTATTTTCCAACAAGTATGCCATTATGGCCTTTGTTTATTTTCTTGTTCCTTTCAACAACAACAAAAAGAAAAACATACACAAGCAACCTTAAAACCACTGCTATGAGCCTATGTAATCCTTCTGATGTCATGGCCTTTATCTCAGCACATTTCTCTAGTGCTAGTGCTTTAACATGAGGCAGGTGAGCAAATTAGTAGAAATGGTTGATGAGCTTTTTGAGTGCGCTGATGATAGGTTGAGGCTGAAACGGGGAAGGAAAGAAAAAGTGCAAAAGGGAGGTTGAGGAAAGCATATCCTATCTAGCAGTTATTATGTTTTTGATTAAGAGCGAGGCTGTCAGTGAGTCGTATCAGTGAGTGCTCAGGAAAAAATGTTATTTTTATACTGTGTCTTCCAACATAGATATCACCCTAATCACTATCCCTAACCCAGAACTCATAACAAACTCTAAAATTAGACATATAGATATATTAGTTATGGATTCTTAAAAATCAGTTTGAATGGGTTTTATACAACAGTTCAATAAACAAGAAGTTAATGTCATGTAAATTTAAAACTGACAGTTTTTGTTCCTCATGTGAAAATAGTTTCAGACAAAGCCACTGCATAATTAACTGTTGAAAGTTTCCAAGCAACACACAGTGGTGGTGTTCGTTCTTTAATGAATTAGTGCTTTTGAACGAAATGGTTGAGCGAATGATTCAGTTATGTTTTCAGTTTGGAGGGCTTTATGGGATTGACAAATATCCTTACATTCATAAAGCTAAAGCTTTTGCAGCACTGCCTGCGTGCAATTCAACGCATGGTGAGAGGTGTTGTAGTGGCTTAAAGGCTGTTAAAGGGATAGTTCACTTTGAAATAAATTTTTGATATGTTTTAGCTTACCTCAAGGGCATCCAAGATGTAGGTGTCTTTGTTTCCACAGTATTTTCAATTTTGATATTTTTTGGTTAAACCGTTGATGTCTATCAGTCATATAATGCAGGTTTAGGGGGTCTTCCCTCAGTTCACCTCAAGAGCATGCACAGAGAAGTCCAAATTAAACATGACTTAATGACTTGTAAATGTAAGTACACATTGATGTCCTAAGCCACGAAACGAGCGGTTTGTGTGAGAAAACTCAGGGTTGGGTATCGTTTGAATTTGAACGATTCTGATTCTGATTTCGATTCCTTGTTCGAATTCCAGTTCCTAATGATTCTCGATTCCGATTCTTTTAAGAGGCAGCTAACCTTGCTAACCAACGGTCTTTCTGAAGGAAATACTCCTTCTGTCACAAATACTCCTTTTGTCACAAATTTTGCATTTTGCCGAGATTTCGTTATTTTTAGAAAAGTGAAGCCACACTTTGGACCGCCGACGTAAGCTACTCATGTTTGACTCGCGCGGTTATGCCAACACTTCCAGTAGACGCTTCTTCGATGGTGTTATTCAGCGGTTTCTTCTTCCGGTCCGCGGACTGTGAATATCGAAACTAGGAATCAAAATTTTAACTTTTGAACGATTTCGGGAAAACGAAAAGTTAGTCCCGGTTCCAATCGATAATCGATTCTCGATAGCCAACCCTAGAGAAAACAAACAGTATTTATATTGTTTTTACCTCGTGTAACCACAGCCATGTCCAACTGATCTGAAGGCACGGGCACTTCGGTCTTCGGTCGCTTGTGTGTGTACGTCACTCATTGTTTACACAGAGATTTCGGAAGTTTACCTTTCAATATGTCTGAAGATGTCTGAAGTTAAAGTTAAAATATTGTCCTCAGACAAATGTGACCACAAAGTCATCTTTCCTTGAGAGCTTTTAGTTGAATTTTTGTTCAAACTCAATTTCTAAAGTTTTTAAAGGAAAGCTTTTTTAATGCTTAAAATTAAACAGCACATGATATCCTGACCTTGAGGAAGCTGGCCAAATTATTTATTATTGTATATGGTTTTCTTTAAATGTATTATTCATGAGACCAGTACAATTTCATGGCTGAAGTAAATCCTCTTCTCAGACAGATTTATTTTGTGGCTGTTTTAGTGCAAAAGCATCACCTGCACGACTTGCTAGACTAAAGCCATGCAGGGAAACGGTGCCAGTTGTAATGACATTCATCTTGGTTCAGCCAATGCAGTGGTTTATAATATTACTTTGATTATAGCTTGCGAAACCATAACCATCTATGTTACATTCATGTTTTTTAATTCGGTTTTCCTTTGCCACAAAAGTAAACGTTTCCCTTTCTTTCCAGGTTGAATTATGGACGAATGTGATTAGAAATGTGAATGCTGGATAGACTCAATTAGAGATGCTTTAGTGCAGGAGCTGAGGTTAAATCCATCCTCCTGTCTTTGAAGACAGTCCTCACTGGACTCCCTCATTTGAACTAATCTGCACCTCTTTATATCCTCTGTAAATCTGTTTTCCAAGCTTTAAAAGCCATTTCTCAATGTTTAGACTGCATTAATGAAACAGTCCCCCTGTCTCCTGCGTCCCAATGGAAAAAGCAGTTAATCTCCATCAAAGTGTTTGAAAGAAAATTCTGTATGTGTCTTTGTTCACTCTACGATTAACCATAACCAATGTAAGATAGTTAGTTCAGTATTTAACGGTTCCTGAATGATTGCAAAGTGGAATTTTAGGACCAATTTTTAAATGTATAATCTCTTTCAATTGATGTAGTTGGATCAAGAATGTGGACGTTTAATTTGGACATAATATTTTAAAATGTTATTGCATTAGATTGAAATATTTGGTTTTAAATGATAAAAAATATGGTAACGCTTCCTTTTACAGTACAGTACTTACAGTGTAGGGGAGCGCGGGGCACAACCTAACGCGGGGTTAAATGTAACACAGACCATTTACATAGTTCGTCAGGATCAAGCAGGTTGTCTTTCCGCTATTTTCTCTTGCTGCCAGAAGATGGTCTTCTGCGAATTTGCGGAAAGTTTTGATTATATTTCATGAAGATACTGGACAAAGAGTGTTTTGACACCATGAAAGTCATTTTTTTCATCATAGGTTTTTTTTGGTTTCTGAGTTGGGTGTATACGTTTCCAAATCTAACTTTATATTGCCTTAATCACTGTCTTGTTGGCTCAAACATAGCACTGTTTTGAAACATGTCATCAATTCCTAGCGACTGTTAGCTAGGCTTAAATATGTAATATACAGTGGGGTTGGTTGCCACTGTATATTAGTGTCGAACTAAGCCGCCAAGTGTACAATGATAATCAAATGAAAATGGAGCCACGCAACTTTTCAGGTTTGAGTATTTATTTATACATTTAACTTTGTTAGACTTTCACAATGTTGGAATTTAAAATGTTTAAAATTTAGTGTACTTTGAATGATAACTTGTTTATTTATTAAAAATATTGCCTGTTATTAATGCAATAAGCCCTTTAAATTTTTATTTTAAGATCATTTGAATTATTATTATTATTAATAATATTTGTACATGCAGCTGCCACACACAAATCTAATTTAATTGCAATTACAATATTTATAATTGTATTTATTATTATTTATTGCAAAACTATGCAGCCCTTTTCTATGTCTCTATCCATGATATTGGTCCATAATAGAAGGATGATTGGATGAGGGATGGATGTATGGATATCTGTCTATACAGATGCACAAACAATATCAAACTATACAAATAAAATAGTACTGAATTATGTGTGTCACACACAAGTGTTGCAACTAACCCCTTTATCTGTTACAATTAACCCCGCATATGGGTAAGTTGTAACATTTGCACTTCTGTCACTTTCAGTGCAACTGTACGAAAATGGTAGGTCCTAGAAAAAAACTTTAAGTGGTCATTTGTAGCAGAGATGTGTATGTTGCTTGTGTAAAAAAAGTTTTAATCTAACCTAATTATTTTTTAATTAATTGAGCCAAAACCAAAAAGCGTGCCCCGCTCTCCCCTATTTACAGTGTACTTACCTAGAAAGTACTGCTAATATAAGTTAAGAACAAGGAACAGGGGTAGGTTTAGGGGTAGGTTTAGGGGTAGTACTAGTTATTACCCAGTAATTGTAGTTACTAAAATAAGTACATAGCATTTACATGGGTAACTGGACTGTGAAGGAAACGTTACCAAAAATATAATGCTACATAATGTTAAGTAAATGCTACAAAAAGTAAAGGTGCCTCTCATTTTGATATTGCAAGCAATTTGTTATCTATAGACATTGTCTGGCAAGATTTGAAAGGTGATACGGTCTCAGTAGGGTCCAGACAAAGGCCCCAGGAATGAAAAGGCTGATTGCTGTTGAAGCTGCTGTCAAATGTGTTGTGTGTGTTAATAGTGCACAACTTTTGACCTACTGGCATTGTGGGAGAGATGAAAAGCTCATTAATTCCAGCATGGTGATGTTCAGCATTCACAGGAAGAGAGATGAAAACCTTGGCACTACACCGAGCGCCAGTAATGGAAGGTGAGACATTATTGTTGAGCAGGATCATGTGGAGGTCCAGACACAAGACAGCAGGGGAAAGAAAACTTGACAGTCTAGGTGACACTTTTTGAGTAATGCCAACCAAATTGGCAAAGTCATTTACTGTTGCCCTGCTGATAATAGCTCTCCATTATTGATCTCTTGTGCTTGTATTTTTCTTCATTTGTAGTGCTTATCTGCTAACAGAATCAATATAAATGAAATTTTCTCAGTGATTACAGTTGGTTTTCTTTGTCGTGTTTGTTTCAGTGTGCTTTGATTTTAAGGCATATGAATGTAGCTGTGATCTTGCTAAGCCTGGGTGAATTACTGGATTTGCATTACTTACAATACAAAATGTTTGAATGCTTTGACTAAAGAGGCAATTTGCTGGGCTATAAAGCGTCCAAAATCCCCATCGCTATATGTTCTCTCACAATGACGCAGATCTATAATTATTAAATCATGGCCCACTTAATATGATTTGGAGGGGATTACTTTCGTTTGACTTACACTGATTTGCAATTTGATTTGTATGCCGCTATCTGTCATTAGATTAGAAAGTTATTAACTTTAGATTTAAACAGCCCATGGGTCCAATGATTATTAGAACGTGTCGTTCCAAAAGGCCCAGATTATTGTGACTGTGCTTTGTGAGCATGTCATTAGTTGGAAATAATTTGTTGAATATAAATTTATAAATGCTGTCTGTGGGAATGAGTTGTGCAAAGTTGGGCAATATAGTTGCTGTCATAACTGCTTGGTTGAATCATCTTGAATTTTCTAGACAGATTCTGTATACCTCAATGTGCTTTTCAACAGCATAATGCCTATCATTCTTTTAGTCTATAATCATAAATATCAGTCTATAAATGTTGCAATACTATTTGCCTCATTTATGTCCTCTTCAACACAAATTAATTTTTCATTTGTCAAATATAATTTATATATTCACTATATATATATATATATATATATATCACACACATGTGCTTATATATAAATGTAAATAAATTAAAGTATTACGTTTATTCATTTGTTGAAAATAGGAAACTATAAGTAAAATAGAATTTTATGTATATATTTACACAAATTATATTTGTCTTTGTAATTTCAATCATTTGAAGGGTTAGTTCACCCAAAAATTAACATAAAAAAGGCATTTTAAATTGTTATAATATTTCAAAATATTACTGTTTTTTGTGTATTTTTTGCAGCCTTGGTGAGCAGAAGAGACTTCTTTTAAAAACATAAAAAATCTTACCGATCTTAAACTTTTGTCCGGTAGTGTATTTAGACAAAATGAATATTCGTCTTAGGAATTTCAAGCATTTAAAGGGTTAGTTCACCCAAAAATGAAAAAGATGTCATTAATGACTCACCCTCATGTTGTCCCAAGCCCGTAAGACCTCTGTTCATCTACAAACACAGTTTAAGATAATTTAGATTTAATCCAAAATTTTAGATTTTCTGTTCCACCATTGAAAATGTATGTACGGTCATACTGTCCTTGCCCAAGAAAGGAATACAGACATCATCAAAGTAGTCCATGTGACATCAGTGGCTTAGTTCTAATGTTTTGAAGCATCCAAAATACTTTTTGGTCCAAAAATAACAAAAACTGCAACTTTATTCAGCATTGTATCTCTTATGGTTCTGTTGTAAGAATCTGCTGATGTGTTGTCTTGTGTGTCCGTGTATTCAGGTTCAAATAAATATGGCCACTCCATTCCTTTGGACGTCTTTACTTCGTAATATTAAATAACACTAACATAATGCATTTCTAATTGTGTAGTCACACAATGCTCAGTAATTACATCACAGAACTTGTGGCCTTTGGTTTGGTATCTATATCTTTCATGTTCATTCCCCTTGGCGACCCTGCGCAAGCACCAGTGCTTCTCACTGGCGCATGCAGAACATCGCACAGGAATCTGTTGACAGCTTGCAGATGATGAGTTTTTGATGCTCGAGGTAAGTGTCACTTTATTTCTACCTTTTGTAATGATCTGATGGCTTCAGCTCTACAGCATCTGTGCCCTCTCTCTCTTCTCTTTTTTATGTCCATCATATATTCGGTGTATTGCTGCTAAGTCTTGTCCTCACATTGTACCTTGCACATGTATCTGAGTGTGCACTTAAACAGCTGTAAATGTTTATAAAGTAGATTTGTAGGCCTTTTCATTCTGAACACAAATGCTAAACTGTGACATTATGTTATTGTGATGTGGATTGTTGCGATGTGACATGGTTGAACGGTAGTACATGTTTCCTCTTAATTCAGCACCTACAATCCTGATATAACATTAGCATACTTGTGATTGTAATGGGGTCCAAATAACAGCTTTATAATCAGAAAGATGAAAGCTGGAAAAAATGTGGCTCATAAGTGTTCCCTGCACCAAAGCCAGTAGAGAGCCCATAGTAAATAGCAATAAAAAAGATTCACGTCTTCATGCAAAATGCCATGATAAAACAAAATCCTTCTATCTAAATAGACTGTGCTTCAAATAGCCTTTGTCAGCATTGCACCTCCATTATCTTTCCCAAATTTGCATTTAGCTGACTCTTATATCCAAAGTAACTTACCATCCAGAGAAAGCAACTTGAGGATATGTTTCATACTCAAGCAACCCATTGCTACCATTCCTTTTGTGACTCATTTTCCATGCTGGATGTTTAACAAAACAAATATTGCTGCTTTTCTTTGGAATAACATGCACCGTTAAGTTAACTCATTATGTTCAGGAATGTGTCAGGCAGAAATTGGATCAACATAAATGGAGCATGTAAATAAGCCGATGAATAGATACAGGGTGTTTCCTTCTAGTTTATTGCACAATACTGTCTGCTTTTCAAACCTGTAGCAGTTGGATGTAGATCAGTCACTTACATTTGGTCAGTGAAAACATAGAAGTATTTACATAGAGTTCCTTATTAGCTGCCTTTTATATGGGCCACTATACTGGCATGTCATACGCTATATTGGAATGGTCAAACCAACACATTCTCACCTGTGACCAGATTATCCCAATTCTTAATTTAAATCTCTGAAGCTGCACAATGTTGTGGCACCAATGATTCTGTGAGTGATGACACATTGGCAGTTGAGCGTGACTGGAGGGTAAATGTGGCTTCTACAAATACATATCTAAAAGTGAAGAACGGTGAATAAAATAGGCTTATTTCCATTAAGATGCGAACAAGATCACATTGTCTCTGTTACTTTGTTTTTGGTGTTCAAAATGAAATTAGCTTTATGCTAGAGCTATAATTCAATCACATTGTCTATATGGCTGTTTGTGTCTCCCATGGATTAGTAAAATATTCAGTTAAAGAATGGGTTGAAGCAGTGTTTAATGCAATTGGTAACCTGCATGTTTCCACATCTGTCTTTCATGAGACACATTCATTCTTAATAAGCCCCCGCTTTGCTACACTGCACAGAACCTCAGTTAAAGTCCGGGGCCGTATTCACAGAGAATTTTAAGGCTGAAGGTCAGCTTCCTAACTGGCGAATTCAGGAGCCACTCCTGGAGATGATGGGCGTGTCACTCCTAACTTTAGGACTCCTATTTTTTTTTCACTAAGAGTAATTCACAAAGCATTTTAGCCCTAAAAGTAGCACCTAAGTCTGGGACAGCTTTAAAAGAAGTCGAGAAGGACTCCTAACTCACTAAGACCTATTCACAAAGGATTGTCAGGCATTACCAGCGCCTCTCTCGCAGTCGTCCGGGTCCAACACAGCGGGAATGCTGCATTGATCTGCAAACAAATCCTCTCTCCAAGTACTCATGCTTAGTTTTGCTTGAAATCCCAGTGCCGAATTATCACTTTTATTTCAATTTTTTAATTTTTTTTCTAACACCAACCGGGCCAAGCAGCAGTAACTGATACCTGCGTCCAGGTTGGGCTTTCTTTCCATTTTAGTTCCACCATCACTCTCAACTATTACATTACTTCAATAGGAGCAACATGTCCTTGCTTCAAATAGTCTAGTTAGGCTAAAAGAATGTAGGTTAACCAAGCAAGTGTTAATGCAAGTGTCGTATTTCATTATTAGGCAAGTTAAGGTTTTCATTAGGGTATTAGGCACCATTCACATATAGCGCCTAAAAATGCAAGGCACGCACGCACTCTCCTGGCGGTTGCAGCTCGCAGTTACGTTCTTGTCAGCGCACCGCTACATCAGCGGACGAGCTTGGAAAGAGTGGGCGGCATCATATCGGCGCCTACATTCAAAGTAACAAACTCAGCGTCCAAAGAAGGCAGATAAGTGAACACTGCAGGCCCTTAGGCTCCAGTACCTTGAATAATTTCATTCATGACTTTTCTCTCTCTCTGCCTTTTTAGAATTACTCTTCACTGGGGCCTGCACAAACATATTCATTATAGCCTATGCATTTTCGATGACATTCTTTATTATTTATTATTTTGTGAGGCCCACAGACATGTTAGATGATAAGTTCCATGATTTGTTACTGTGTTATGTTCCACATGATGACCCTGTCATCTAACAACCAATCACCGTGATCATTGCGACAAAGCTCGTGCACTGAAAATTGACGTCATCCATAGCAACGAAGACTCACTCTTAGTTTAGGAGTTGTCATTTTTCCCTTAATAAGAGTCAGGTCTGAAAGGCGTTGTGAATAACTTTTAAGAGAAAACTCCTAGCTAAAATATTTTCAGTGCGATTTCAGGAGTACTCCTTAGTGGTAAGATAAAATTCTTTGTGAATACGGCCCCAGATGTTACAGTGGCATGGATTGGAGAACATGCCAAATAGCCCTTCATATGTTTTTGGCTGTTTTCTTTGTTGTTGTATTTTATTCGATTTTTGTTAAGACACTGAAGTGTTACAAATTTATTAAAATGTTTAATTTACATTTCCAATACTATAATGTATAAACTGAGGAAGTTTATTAACTAAGGTGAATATGTCACAAACCTCCCTGTTCCTGTCTGCTAGTTAAATTGATACAGAGCACTGAGACTATCATCTTTTGTTTTTATGCACTGCCTGGCCATTAAGCTCTATGATAATGTGAATGTGACCATCTATACATGACACTGTTATGTTGATAAGATCAGGGCTGGGGAATTTCCGGTAACAAGCTGAATCCTGTGCTTCATTTACATGCTTTTGTTTCAGAGTGTCTCCACCTTTATGTAACTCCTCTCCCTTGTGAGGTATATGTTATTTTGGCTTAGTCAGACTTGGGAAAGATTTTTGGACGAAGCAGACTTGACAGATGACTGTAGCTACCAACAGCTTGTGTTTCTTCATAAAGAATCCTGCTTAAAATATTCACCCGAGTCTCCTGGTCTTCGCTTCTGAGTACTTAAACACTTTTTAGAAAAAAAAAGTTCACAACAACACACCAGCATTTGTGTTATATACAATACTGTTCAAAAGTTTCAGGATGCACAAGAATGCATTAAATTGATCAAATGTGAGAGTAAAGACATTTTATTGTTACAAAAGTTTTCTATTTCAAGTAAATGCAGTTTATTTTTCTTTTCATCAAAGAATATGAAACAGCACAACTGTTTCAAACTTCAATTCCTTTCCCACCATCGGCTGAACAGCTCTAAGAACTGTAAGGAACTGTTTCAGTTATATTTCCATTAGAGGTTGGTTTCAAGACACAGCAGATTTAGAACCGTTCTCAGCTCTGAATTCTCAGCATGGTTGGCTAACTACTAACTCACTCAGGATTGGTCACTTGTCTGTTGATTGGCCAACAGTTTCTCTCTTGCTGGCCAAGCACAGATTACAGTATATGAGTGAAGTAAACACAAGTTAATAATACAATTAAAAGAAATTGATCGTAATTAAAAATATGATCGTTATTCACCATAATATGGTCAATATTTACATCTCATAAATCTTTTAACTGTTGCGTTACTGGGCAAGGACTGAGACAAACAGTATCACACAAAAGTAAGTACACACAAAAGTAAGTACATATATATATATATATATATATATTAAAGAGACAATTATCTTTAGAAATGAATACTTGGATATATTTCTATGAAATAACTCAACATACAGCCATTATTGTCAAAATAGCTGGCAACAAAAGTTAGTACACTCTACGTGATAAAAGCTGTTCGTCACTTAAAGGGTTAGTTCACTTTGAAATGTTTTAGCTTACCTCAAGGGCATCCAAGATGTAGGTGTCGTTTGTTTCCACAGTATTTTCAATTTTGACATTTTTCGGTCAAACTGATCTTGTCTGTCAGTCATATAATGCACGTTAGGGGGTTCACCTCTAAGAGCATGCACAGAGAAGTCAAAATTAAACATGTTTTAATGACTCGTGAATGTAAGGACACACTCGATGGCCTAAGACACAAAACGAGCAGTTTGTGTGAGAAACGAACAGTATTTATATAGTTTTTTCCTCTTGTTAACAGCTATGTTGAACTGATCTGAATCAGATGTCCAACTGAACCAAACTGGAAGTGATCTCTCGCCGGAAGTGATCTCTACGTCACGCATTGTTTACATGGAGATTTCGGAAGTTTTACCTTTCACTAAACATAATATGAACAGAGCTTGCACAATCTGTTATTAAATCTGGCCCTAAAATTTAAAACAGATACTTTAAATAATATTTTACAAATAATGTTTTACAATATTACTGTTTTTTGATCAACTAATTGCTTTTTAAATAAAAAAACCTTACCAACCCAAACTTTTGAACAGTAGTTTATGAGCTTGCTTGATGTAAGGGTTTTCTTACTATAGACCATTGCGAGATGCAAACAACACTGGTCCAGAAGCACTTCCTGTTTCAGTTTTTTAACACTACATAAACGTTGGAATAAAATACAACCAACAGAACATATGCAACTGAATCAATAAGTTAAACACACATCTTTAAGATGTTTTCTTTACATTTGAAATAAAGAAACCATTTTACAAACTGAAACAGGAAGTGTTTCTGGACAAGTGTTTGTTACATCTTGCAAAATGGTCTATAGCAATTTGTCTGGACTTAGAGAAGATTTAGCATAAAATATTAGCATTATTCTTGAATGATCATGGGAGAGTTTGTTACTAAACACTATACCACTGACATTATTGCCCACATAAAAAATAACTGCCTGGGTACATTACCAAGATGACTGATTTGAATCTCCCTAAAGGGACTTTGAAGAAATGTATCATACTGCCACGTTGCATTATAGGGAATTACAGAGGCTGGTGGCACAGAGGGACCAACAGTATACAAAACATTCTTATATTACTTAACTTAGAAAAGATTTAGATATAAATAAGGTGTAAATATACATTATTATTTTTGTTTACTTTCTCTTTAGTGTGATGGATGGGTCCATTTTCATTCGAACTTTGAAATACATGTCTAGAAGTTACACTTAGCTCAGTATTTCAGTAATTTGTTTTTGCAAGAAATTATTACTTTTTTCTGCAAGGACACCAAGTTGATCAAAGTGACTGTCGAGATTTTTACATTGTTACTGTACAAAAGATTTCTATTTCTTGTTTTTTAATTTCATGTGAAGCTGAAGACTGGAGTAATGATCACATAAATAAATTGTATTATAAAATAGCAAACGGTTATTTTATATTATATTAATGTTTCACAATACTCCTGTTTTTACTGTATTTTTGATTAAATAAATGCAGCCTTAGTAAGCATAAGAGACTTCTTTCAAGAACATCTTACCGACCGGTTGTTTTAACAGATGTGTAGTTGGACCAATGAAAATCCACTCTGGGTAGGGCCATCCAAAGAAATTAGCATGTAACTAAGCATGTAGCTTTATACTGCTTCATTAATGCTGAGATTGTTTCTACTCTTAGGAAAAAATAGTTTTCTAAAGAATTAAACTAGTCAGTTTCATGATTCAAAGCATTGCAGATAATTGCCTGCACTGAGTGTTATTTTCAGAATTGTTTTGACCTGTAGAGAACTCGTTCAGAAACGACAAAAGAAATATGCACACTTAAATGTTGTTTTCTTGTGGCTGAGTGTTTGTTTAGCAAGCTTTCTTGTCAGGAGAGCCACAGTCAAGTGTTTTGGCTCAGACTTGAGTGCAAACTTAATTGCTTTTTGTGTGAGTGACACCACAAAGGTGTCTTTGTGAAATCACAGAGGTTGTGTCATGTGTCTCTGCTCTGTGTAGATACTCTCTGTGACTGGCTGTTGTTGACTCCTCTTCTCTGACCTGTGAGATTGACCCCTGTCAGTCAGTGTGTGCTACAGATGATGTGAGCAGCAGATAAATTGAGGCTCATCACGGTTCCAGCTTTGTCAGCCTGCCTTCACCTCAATGACACATGAGCCCCTTTCACGCATGTCAGGCTCTCACTTGCCCTATTCATGGCTCTCATATCCGCTGGGCTGATCTCCTTCAAGCCGTATCATGGAGTGTCTCTCAGAGGATACAGAGATGCGATTTTTCTGTATTTATCCTTTGCTATAGGATCTTAGAGCTTAAAACTCTTTTAGATCGAAAAAATCGAATGTACTTGAATTTTAAAATAAAAACACATTTTAATTTCATTAATTTATAATGAAATTGAATTAACATTTAATAAACATATATATATATGTATATGTTTCAGAGCTGAAAACGTCCTTGTTAGTCCAAAAAAGCTTTTATTGACACCAGCCTCTGCAAACGACTCGTTTTTCAAAGTAGGGAACTATGACGTCAAGGAGGATAAAACACCACCCCGCAGAAGAAGATCGACGCCTGCTTCAACACGGCCGGTTTAGCCCCGCCCACCAATTTGCGCATTACACGCTTAGCTAAATAACATAGGCCTACCTCGATGATGACAAACCAGATCGACCTACCGAGCAATACAAAATAATGTGCAGTGCCTGGTTGTGGAAGACAGTCGCTGCATAAGCTTCCTCTGGATTCCAATAGGACTGCATGGATAAACTTTATTTTTATTGACGTTCCAGCTGATGAGGTGAAACATCGTCCGTCTGTTCACTTCATTTCACTGAGGATTGTTTTGTAAACAAGACTGGATTTGCAGACCAATTAAAAGTAAAGAACGGTGCTGTGCCGTCTATATTGGATCTGACAGGAATGGTGCAACTCGCAGACTCTGGGTCGAACATGTATGGGCGAATCATTTCCAGTTGCCATTTGACAACATTGGTTGTTTTCAAAACAATTTCCCCCAAGTGCATCGACGGGTGAGTTGAAACTCTCTATAATATGCAAAACTGTTATCCTCTCAAAGCAGAGGGTGTTTACCTCCAAGTCTTCAGTGCGAGACACCCATACAAACCGAGCGTTTTTGAGCTAGGCTCAAAACTAGAGTACAAAATAGCCTATTACTTATTCATTTTGATGTTTTTGAATGCGAAAACCAAGCGAATGTCATAAGTTGACCTCAGACAACAATATAATAAAATTTAAAAAGCCAGTTCATGACCCCTTAAAGCAATGGGAGGAGAGAGGGGAACGGGATTGGGAAAGGACCTCGAGCCAGACTTGAACTCTGGTCGCCCAAAGCTGTACTGCACTATATTTTGGTCTGACCAAACTTCATGTTTTAAAGGGCGGGTTTACTGCTCTTTTCTCTTGCATGATTGTGTTTAAGGGGTGCAATATAACATGTATCCGTGGTTTTTCTTTTTTTAAAAGTCTTATTTTTCATAAATTTCACCTTTATTGTCAGCCGCGCTCTCCTCTGTCCCCTGCACGAGCGCGATGACTTCCTGAGTCTATGAAAACACTCCCTCAGAATGACGTCTGTGGGCTCAGATTGGTTCGTTTGGGCCCGGTGTGTTGTGATTGGCTAAACTGTCGCTCACGTTGTCCGAAGATTAACGCCCATTACCTTTACGGGCGAACGGGCGGGACATGCCAAATGTGGATAACATATACGGTGGAAACACGTAAATAATGATGTCGAGACTGCAGTATCACTGAGGCAGAATCAGACAGAGAAAGCCGCGAATGAATCGAGTCAAGCAGAACCTCACCACACACGGCTCTTAATAAAGGTTTCTGAATGATAATTTGCTTCATTTTTTAAACTTAATACACGTTTGTTTTACACAATAGCATCTGACTGGCAACGATAGCAACTGACTGGCTAACTAATGTTATACTCAAACAGCGTTTGCAGGTTTACGTTCTTGATCAAATCGAAAATAAAGTCATAAAGCATATATATATGAAAAATACATTTACAACATTAGTACTTATACAAAATTCAGGTCCATAATGTTTGTACGCGTTTGCCGTAGACACAAAATAGCCTAACTAGTAGCACAGCTAGCCCATAAAGCCTACAAAGCAAGCGCTGGCATTTGAAATAATAAAGAAAAAACGCTCCGTCGGTAATTATACATGCAAATACATTAAAAATGATGAAAGTCTTAGTCTACTTACAAGTGTGGCCCAACAACTGCTGACTTTTAACTGCTGGTTTTAAAGTTGGATCTGCTTCATGATTCCAGAAACAGTTTCTTGTTTACGTTAATCCGGTATTGAATTCGTGGAGATTCTGGAAGCTGTCTCTGTAAATGCGCAGCACAGAGAGCTAGATTACCATCGTCACTTTCAGGAATATAATCAAACACAAATTGTATCCATTGTTGTTGAAGTATAGTGTCCGTGGAAGCCCGAAACACAGAAGACCTGACATCTGCGTGAACACAACTCACTCGACGCATGCCCTTTCCTGCATATTCTGGAGGGAGTGGTTGATGCAAATGTGTGGGTTAGTGACGTACCATAACCCAGCTGTAGTCCAAAACGAGTCGTTTTGTAGGCAATTTTACTTCCTGATTTTTAAAAGACGATATCTCTGCTTACACTAAACTTTCAGTGCTGCAACTTGCAGATACTCTTCATGCACCAATAGCAACATTACACACTTTTTGAAATCAAAAAAGTGAAACTGCAGTAAACCCGCCCTTTAATACGAAATACGTCAACACAACTTACATTGCAAACTGTGCTTGTTAAGTGATGTCATGGGGTCTTTAAGAATAAGGCCCTTGATTATAAATGAGGGTATTTAGGATAATGTTTAACTGACAGGTCTGTTATTGGAGTGAGTGTGGGTATTTGAGTAATGAGGATTTGTCAGAGTGTGCCTAAACAGAACCCATTTGTACAACCTGAAATAAGATCGGACCCTCATTTAAAACTGTGTGAATTTGAGCTGTAGACAGATTGCTGTATGTATTCACATTCATTCATTGTAACTCTTAATGCTAATTGATTAGCTTTACCTTCCCAGGCTTTGCTTTTTGAGCTAAAGTGTTTTTCTGTTGCATTGATTGTTCTCTGGAGTCGGGTAGCCCTGGGCCCTTCGACACAAGATTTATCTGCACTGACAAATCAAGTAGGATATTTATAACTTCTATCAGATTAAAATGCATCTCTTAAATCTTGTTGCATTCGATTTTTAATATAAAGACCCTGTTACTTTGAAAATACTAGCATCTTAGCATCAGTACTACTAAACAGAACATCATAAGCCATCTAAGAGCTTGTCTTTAATTTAATTTTAGGCAATTGAAATGCATATACATTGCATTTCCTTTAAATGTTAAATTTTGAAACAAAAACATGTCACGGCCAGTCACATAAGGCAAATCCATTTCTTAGTGTTTGTGTTTTAAATTACCAGTTTTTCCACTGAAAAGCCTTTTTTTCTTGAAACTGTGTCTGACAATGGAGTCTTATGTTCTTTGGCTCTAAACAGCCACAAGCATCTACGGTACATATTCTGGTCATGGACAAGATATTAGTCTAAATAAGTGCAAAATGATGTCTGTGCAGTAAATGCTGCTGGTTTTCCCTTTGACTTTTGATGAAGCTGACTATAGTTTTACACCTTTTTCAGTGAAAGTGAATTTGTGCGAAAGTGAAAGTGAGCGAACCCAACATTAATCTCTAGTACAGAATTGCCCCGAGGCCTTTGCTGCATTTCATTATATCAGACAGAAACCTCTTTCACATGGAAATATTTGCTAACAATGGAAATTTGCATTCAGAGGTTACACCTTTTGAGAGCAGTGAAACATTTGCCTGAAAGTCACATCCTTTTTATTACCTTTTGGTTTACACATTTGTACCAGTCACACTGAGACATTTCAAATGATGCCAAACTGATATAAAACTGTATGATAATTGTTCACAAACTATATAGATTTTGGGTGAGTTTTAGGTGATCTCAGCATGAGGGAGAAGGGTTAGGGGAGAGAGAAAGAGATCTATTCTGTAGTGATTCTCAGCTCAAACAAAGGGGATATAATTTTAGTAACTGTTCACGAATGTGTCCAGTAATCGCATACATAGATTAAAATTACCGTAAAGGAAAAAAGTAGCCAACAGTCTAAATGGACAACTGAATTCAACAAATTATAATTACATTTTAATATGTCAATTGTCTAGATTGAATTTCAGGATAATCTTTTAAGGGGTCAATTTATTATCAAATAATCTCCTTTGTCAAGCAAAACTAATCATCTGATCTTCATCAAACCTCATAAAAGTTTTTATAGATGTTCAAGAGAAGTTATTCTCTGGCCATGAAAATGTACTTTCCTGTTCTATTATAATACTATATAAGTTTTGACAAATTTGTAAAGCTCATACCTTGACTGAACATTTGGGACCTCGTAATATGAGCAGCAGACAAGAGTAAATCAAATGAATATAATGTATTTAATAAAGGAAAACTAAGTATACAGGTGAACTAAAGTTACATGGAATAAATGTATATACAACAGATTAAAGCAACAAAACAATGAAAGAAAATGAGAGATAAAGAGGTAGAACGTGGTCAACAGTATGGCAAAATCACAGAGACAGGAACTTTGAGATAGAGACACCAAGATATCAAATCACCCTAAATGGAGTAAACAAATCTTAAATGCTCTGAAAGCTCGATAAAATCAATACTTGCACTTATGGTTTTCCAGTAAGAAAGTTGCGTGGTTGTCGTTCCTTCTGAGCTTCACGCATTCTTCCGGTGTGCGGAGGAGCGGCAGATTTAAAGGTCCCTTGAAGTGAAGTTACTCAAAGAAAATAATTCACTCGTCTGTGGATATGAACAAAGTAGAATGCGAAACGGGAAAACAAAGAAAAGAAAACTAAACTAAACTAAATGGACTGAAAAGAAGATCTCAAAGAGAGATGTTTAATGCCTGGTTCAGATTACACGTTTTTAGCCTGATTTTGGCCCAATCCGTTTGACGTAGGGTGTCGTGGGATTTGTAAACGACAACGGGCGTCGGGACACAAGATTCGATCGTATCATCTCGTACAGTGTGTCATAGTGGGAGACAACCTATGTCACGTCTGCGACGCTTCACGACACAAAGACTAGCATGTTTAATTTTTTTAATGGTCGTTTACGACGGTTCTGTCACATGTATGAGGTTGACCAATAGGAGCACATCTTTCTCATATACAACTTTCAAAAATGGCGAAACGAAAGAGAGACGATGGTGCTAACGTTAAAACTGAAAGTAAAAATATATAAGAAAACAATATTTTACCTCAAGTTCTCTTTGGAGGATTGACAGCCCGTACTGTCCTCTTCGGGCAGGGTTCTCAAGTCTCACGCAATGGCCGTGAGACACACGCAATCAACAAGTCCACAAGCTCACACTCCACACCGTGTATTTCTCACACTGAGAAGGCAATGCCGAGCAATCCAGGGACGTGTCCATTATCGGGATTTCTTTCTTTTTTCAAACTTTTTTTCTGAACACAGGACAGCCAATACAACACTCACCGCTTCATCCATCGTTTGTTTACGTTCGTTTTCGGAAGTCACTAAGTTTCGCCTTCTCGATGACATCACGTGCGCCGTTAAAGACGGCATGCGATGACTGGTCAGGAAGCCACGTGTAGTCTGATATTGTGTCCACGACAAGACAAGATTTTAGTATTCAAAATCGCGTAATCTGACACAGTGACTATCATAACAGACAAAAAAACGTGTAATCTGAACTCAGGCATAAGAGAGTCCAAGAGATGAAGAAGGAAGAGGGAGAGGAAACTGGCGTTCCATCCTTTTGAGGACAATGGAGTTCAAACCTCTTTGGAGTGAACTGGCCAATAGTCATCCAGCAAACCTTGAGCGGGAAAGTTTCTTAGTCTTGTCAGGACGGCCTAATTTGCTTGTTTTATGGCAGTAAAAGAAACGTGGTCCGTCTCACTGAGGAGATGGTAAAACATAGTAGAATACATTTTATCACAATCTACAACAAACCGAGAGGTTTACATCGATACTAAGAAAGATGTGTTTGGCACATACAACAACAGAGTTTTATTCCTATTGCTTGAATAGAGGCGTTAACTAATGCAACTAGAAAGTCATAACTAGGCTATTATGAGCTAGAAAGCATGCATATACATAGGAACGCATCATATACAGTAGTTGGCAATTGCTTATAATCTGAGTTTAATGTATGTGTATGTGTCTTCTGACATGCAGAGGTACCAAAAAGGCAATCTACTACAGACTTTCTGGTGCCAGGCCAGAGTTATGGCTGAGTCAAAGGGGTTAAAAGCATTTTCACATGTAAAATTGAATGAGTCATCCTGACACAGTACAGATATGCTACAATTCTAAGGTGAGACTTTTCGTCTCAAATGGTGATGCTAACTTCACAAGAGTGAGTTCAAATGTTAATTTCCTTTGAGGTTAGCTCTCTCGTCCAGTTCTTCTAGTTTTTTTCAGTCTTACAATGTGAACTGCCGGTTAGTCTACAAAGTGACCTGCACCACTCTATTTGTGATCTGTGTTGTGGGAGGTGCAACACACGAAAGTAGCGTTTATAAGGTTGGATAAACATGCTTTATTTGTGTAATTCCGCGAAGTGCCTCTAGTGTCGCAGAAATTATATACTTCACCTTTGGAAGTACTTTTTTTTTCTGAGAGAGAAAAAAAATACATTTTGCAAAGTCTTCATTTTCCCTTTAAATTGTATGTGAACCCTTGTTTAGGCAATCCACTGACTAGTTGGTCATAAAAAAAAATATATATATATATATATATATATATATATATATATAGCTTTGCATATTCCTGACTTCCATATGAACTAATATACAGTCTTTATTCAATATATATTGCATGTGTGTTTTTCATAACGGTGCTTTCAAATGAATTCTTCTGCTAAGCTCATCCACTCAGAGGATGTTCCAGCATTTTTACATTTACATTTTTTTCTCTCTTTTCTCTTTTACTCACTTTTTGCTGTCATTCCTTCGCAGTGTGCCTCGCCGACAGACCCTTGTGTGTTATCAGTTTGTTTCTTTTATTCACTGAAATAGATGGTTGTCTTTCCTTCAGGAGCCGAGCTGCTGTCGTCGCTCTTCTTTGTGCTAAGCACATTTCATACTTCAGAAGATCTATGTTCTTCCTGTTCTCTCCAAGCGCCGTTCCATTTGACACGACTCAGTAACTGCCAGTATTTGGATTATGATTCAAAACCCTTCGTCTCTCAACTCTGATCTTCCCTCGCATTGTTTCTGTGAGCATGCACATGTTTGTTCGTCTACCCTTGTGTGAACCAAGTCAAAAAACAGTTCAATTGACAGTCTGGCAAATATCAGACGACAAACGGTGACCGATCGGCTCAAGTGGGTGATGCAGACGAGCAGGCCTGACGGAGGCCTGTCACAACCTCTCTTCCACACTGAAATATCGCCCGGCGAGATCCGACATGGCACTGGGCTTGCAGCTCACTGTCACACGCTGTGAAGCACGCAGCTGAGTCCTCCATCAAACACTAGGGCTGTCTCACAAGGACCAGCAGAGTGGCTGATCGCTCACTCTCTGCTCATTAGTCGGACATCACTTTATGGCTTGAGCTGTGTTTAAAGATAATTCGATGAATCCTAATAGTCTTTGATGTACTGCTGCATTCCGTGATTTTTCTGAGCTGAAATGAACATAACATTATCTGTATTATCTTGATGATGAGCTAAATGATTGTCTCATGCTGAACAAATTCCAATCTCACTGAGTGTATGTTTGTGTGTGATGTCTTTCAGAGGTGCTGGAGGGGAAAACGGCCATGCTTTTGGGGATGAGTCAGTGGAACTCTAATGATCTGGTTGAACAGATAGAAACCCTGGGCCACATTGACCAGACACAGGGTAAGTGCTCATAAATGTAAATGTTATGCTTCCAATCAGCAATTGTAAGAATATGATACATGAAGATACAAATGTTTTGCGATATTAAAAAGTTGTTTACATGGACTGCTGTGTGCACGTGTACCTGAGACTGATGCCATGGATCTAATATGAGTTTTGGACCAAATAATGAAAATTGCAGTGTTGCGTTGTTTCTACATTTTATGTGTGTTTTTGTGCTTTAAACTGAAACATTTGGGTTTCTGTGATGGATTTAGGATTGTTGTTGCACAATCTGCTGATTTAAAGGGCACATATTATGCCCCTTTTTACAAGATGTAATATTGGTCTCTGGTGTCCCCAGAATGTATTTGTTAAGTTTCAGCTTGTTTTAAAAATGACCTGTTTTGGTGTATACGACCTTAAAGGAACACTCCAACTTTTTGGCACTTTGTTATGCTGTTTATTCAGCATATCCCCCAGAGTTAGACAAGTCCATACATACCTTTTTCATCTCTGTGCGTGCTATAAGTCTGTTTGACGCACCCACCGCTAGCCTATGGTAATGGTTGCAGTAGCATACTAATCCCAAATAAGTGACAAAATAACAAATAAGTGACAAACATTTTGCTATTTACATGTTACCTTTGAAATTACGAACTTGGGCGTGCAAAAGACACAACATTAGCAGGCCCTATAAAGTTATTGTTTTGTCACAAACGCGCTCTATCGCCCAGTAACAAATGAGCGGAGCAAGAGGTCAACTCAGAACTGTAGCCTTCACCTTGCTAATTTTTTTTTTTTTTTGAGAAACAGTGACCTTTTCCAGTACGGGTAGGCTATTGTGGGTTCATTGTGCAAAAATTTGCCTTGTGCGGATTACGTTCCCCTTATTCTACCCCTGCCTTTGAGGTGGTGAGGGTGTAACTTGATACCTATGGCATTCGGTCTAAGCAGAAGGGATGAGAGAGTGAGAGACCCGCAGTTTTGAATGTCATTCAGCGTACGTTTGAATCGGAATATAAATAGTCTCTGATCAGACCCAGATGATGAAGAGACTCCAGCAAACACAAATGAGAATGGACCAGTACGTCTCGGTATGGTTATTTGATACATTTATGTACTTATAGAGTTGTAATCGCGTCCCCTTTGAAATTATGGATGTGCAACACACACACAGACACACACAAACACTAACGTTGGCGTTTATATATATATATATAAACGTGTGGTTACCCACTATACAAACAAGGCTTAAATTATATACACAGACATCATACGACGACAACAACTTTAGACACATTTGTTGTTGAATTGGTTGACATCGACTGAAAAGACTATTTGCTCAAAAATCATAAAATATAAGGATGAACTTTTAAACCACAACAACAGGATTAACCCACGACAGAACACTTATGTACTGGCTGTCGTTGAAACAATGGAGGATGGTGTACAGATCACAGAGAGCGGGGTCTATGCCACAACCACACTGTCAATCAAACCCCTTGCCCAATTCTACGTCACAAAGAGCTGAATCTTAGAACAGCTCGTTCTGAGACAGTGCATATGATTTATTGAGAAAACCACTGGGTGAATTTTTATCATTCTAGGGTGGTTTTGCTCACACACTGCCAACACACATTTATGTTCAAACACTATGTAAAAGTGAATTTTCCATAATAGGTGCCCTTTAAATGCACAGAGGTAACATTGAGCTTGCTTACACAGATGAAATGACTAGTTACTACAGATTTTCTGAATGATCATCGTTTAAATGAGCTTGTTAAAAATACAGTGAGACATGATGCAATGACTAAAGACAAATTCTGACTCATTTGAACATGGGTAGCCATCAGCTATAGCTACCCATCAACCTCACTCGAGTCCACCAGCAGTCAAAATGACCCAAATGCACATCACTAGCTCATATCCTCGGAAAAAAGGACACCGTAATTTGAAATGGAATTTTATAATGCATCTCATTATGTTTTACATCAACCACCCATGTCACAAAAATTGTTGAACAGCTGCTTGCCAAAACAAATCTGTAATTTTTCATTTCACCATAAAAACAGCGGAAACAGACATCAGGCTTCATTAAGAAGCATCATGTCTCAGCTGTCTCTATTGATTTTTCTGACTCTTTGTCCTTATCTGGCCTATTCTTGTAATAATAAGGGTTAGCTAGCATGAGTCATTAGTGAAGTAAACATCGGGATACTTCACTTTCTCAGAATTCTCTTTTTGAAGTTGCTTTCAGGCTTTGATTTTCATAATGTAGCTGTATTTACTAATATCTCATATTTGTGTAAAGGTCCATACATATGTGAAATTTAGAGGCTCTTAGTGTAACCACTAGGCAGGAATGAAGCGGAGAGAATCCAAATACAAGTACTAATTTAATAAACAAACAGGTAATCCTGGGCAAAACAACAGAACATGAACTTAAAACACGGAAGAAGAAAACAGCTACATGCAATAATGACCAACAACCAAATTACAGAGGTTTAAATACACAGACAAACAAGCTAAACAAGATAACAAGGGGACGTGGTAAATCCGAGACACCTGGGGGAGAGTAATAACCAAGACAAGGAATCACGTGACAGACAAGAACAAGAAACAAAACCCACACCGTGACGCTTAGCTTCACTTACACTTACATATAAACATTGAGATTGTATTCAAAGGATGAAATTGTACAAATATATTAAGTGAGAGGAAGCTGAAAAATTATATTTTTACTTTTGGCTTCAATGACTGTTTGAATCTGGTTCACACTTATAATGATACAATATATTTCACATCAAATTCTTATTAATTTATACTGATTCTGTGTTAAAGTTAAAATTTACCCAGTTAAAACGGTAATACTGCTAAACATTTTTTATGGAAACTGAATTTTTTGATGAGGAAATCTCAAAAGAACAGCATTTATTTGAATAGATTGAAATATTTTGTAGCATTATTTTCTTTACTGTAATTTTTGACAAATTTAATGCATTCTTGCTGAATAAAAATATAAAATTCTAAAAAATAAATCTTATTGGCCACAAACTTTTGAATGGTATTTTACAGTAATAGACAGATTGATACATATAAATAACACTGACATTATTAAACTATAACATTCAGCCTTCTCAATCTCTTCATCAAGTGGGAAATTTCTGTTTCTAATATTTCACGCTAATATTGCGCAGATGTTTTCGGTTTTGCTTGTGTTTTATTTAGTTTCTGAGTGAAAACGGCTAGCATTTACCATTGTTCAGTGTAACGTGGAAGGAGGATAGTGTATATTTCTGCTGGGATTGCTTCTGAAGTAGCTTATAGGTCTAAATCGAATTTATGTATAACATATTTCTCTCTTTTGTGATTTATTGCCTGTGGCATATGCAATTACACATCAATTACATATCGATTTACTTGCCCATAGTGAGACCAGTGATGTAAAGCACCGTATAAAAACCCCTCAAACACATCCAGATGCCAATTTCCATAAAAATCATGACATTCCCATATATTATTGAGTTCTCTGAGCTGTTTGTTGTCCTGTATTCCACACATTTTTGGTATCGGTGAGGGAAAATGTGGTTTTACCTCTTTTTTTTACCTAGATTGTGCATCAAGATAATTCACCCTTTTTTGCCTCAATAATTCTAGTGACCTTTTCTCACATTTTTATTTGCCTCCTGTATGAAATATGATTAGTCTATTGGATGGCTCTCAGGGGGATGGAGACTTGAGCTGATGCAGCAGAGCGATAAATGAGCTAAGTGAGAGGCAGGCGTTGACCCCGTCAAGCCCCTATCAGCTTAGTTTTCAAGTGTCTTGTACCAGAATGCTTCTTCCTGCCAGATGAAAGTGATTTTAGCTTTAGGCGGTCCCTTTAGTGAAATTGCTCAGCATGCATAAATTCTCCTCTCAAGACCATGGGCTGTGATTAATAACTATGACTTAGTCTAAAAGAAATTCACTCATTATGGCAAAAAATATAATATGTATTTTAAATGCAGGTTCATGCCTTCAGGATATTAGAATAAGTTTGTTAATGCTCAGTCTATTGAAGTCGATTTTTTTTTATGTTTTATTTGCCCATTTTCTGAAAGATTGTGCCATTAGACTAGTTTTGCAAAGAACTCAAATCCACCATTAAATCTTTTTTTTTATGTATTAGTAAAAATCTATGTGGGGGAAATGGTAAATATATATTTTGGTACATATAAACATTGAGATTGTATTAAAATGTGGGATGAAATTGTACAAATATATTTAGTTAGAGGAAGCTGAAAAATTATATTTTTACTTTTGGCTTCTGGTTCACACTTCTAATTATATAATATATTTCACATCAAATTCATATTACTTCATACTGATTCTGTGTTCAAAAATTTTTTTTTTTATCATCCCAGTTAAAATGGTAATACTGCTAAACATTTTTTTTTTGTGGAAATTGATCACTTTTCCAAATTTTTTGATAAAGAAATCTCAAAAGAACAGCATTTATTTGAATAGATTGAAATATTTTGTAGCATTACGGTCATTTTTTATTAATTTAATGCATTCTTGCTGAAATTTTTTTTTAAATTCTAAAAATAAATCTTATTGGCCACTTTTATAAGACTTATTGGCAACTTTTGAATGGTATTCTACAGTAATAAAACAGATTGATTCATATAAATAACATTGACATTATTTAACAATAACATTCAGCCTTATCAATCTCTTCATCAAGTGGGAATTTTCTGTTTCGAAATCCCATTTATTTCCATATTGACGTAATATCCGCGTTATCTCTAGTTTCATACTGTACTGCCATAGTAACCATGGTGACAGACATGGACAACTGCGTTACGTCTAGCGGGACGCTCACACTGTGAGCACTGTGACACTTAACCCCTAGTTGCTCCAGAGGCATGTGACCTCTGACATATATAGCAATTGTAAGTCGCTTTGGATAAAAGCGTCAGCTAAATGAATAAATGTAAATGTAGAATAAGATGCTGATCATCATCTAACATTCCATCATGTGGTTGAGCTATATACCATTGATTTGTTTTATGTACATTTGCTCTCGGCATCTCTAAAACGCTACGTCGATATTAATCCTCATTTTAGATCTCCTTATGTCCCAAAGTCTGCTTACCATGGTCCATTATCTTTAAATGAAACAACAGCGGATTTGAACCCAGGTCTCTTGCCAAAGGCTTGTGTCTTAGCCACTGCGCCAACACCACCCCCACAGTGATCTAGTCTCATTGTTGGTCTCATATAGCCAACAAACTAACACATCGAATAACTTTCAACACTCTCAAATGCAGTTTAGTGTGATAGTGTGGACCAAGCAGCGCTGTGTTACATTCGTTACAGTTTCATAATCTGACATGTGTGAGTAGTAATTCTGTACTTGGGTGTAGTTCGGTATGAAATTATGCGCAATTGGTTTGGCATGCAAAGTCGTTTTCTGAGTAAGAGCGTTCAATGTCTTTGACTAAATGATGGATATTTATTTGATCTTTCTCTGCATTAAAGGTCATCTAGAGCTATTTTGATAGTCCTTTATATCAAGTCCGTGATGTCAAATCTAGTGAAATCAGTGATGCTGCATGTTTCTTTTTTCTCTCTCTCGGTAGTACCTGTTGCTTTTATTCTTTGTTTCTGAATACAGTCTGGCTTTTCATCAGTCAAGCTTTGTTTCCTGCTGTACTTATGGGTTCTTAACTCATAGAGGTCGAGGGATTGCTTTTATAGGTACTTTTTAAAGATCTGACTTATGCATTATCCATGCTACCATTTTTTACTTTTCATTGCAAGATGATAATGATTCTATAAATCAGTTTAATGGGGGCTCATTAAGACTTTTAAAGCAGACACTTCAGTTAATTGCAGTTCCTCACAGGTATTTCTCATCCATCTTTTATCTAGAGGATCTGGATTACCTTCCCTAAGGGCTACCTGATTGACTATCTAATTGACGACCTGATTATTTAAGGAATCACATCTGTGATGGATAGCTAGCGCCAGCCTAGACAGTTTAGGGATTTGGAGAATTTTGTGACGCTCTCTCAATTTATAAACTTGCGTCTTGGGTACGTCCAGGTACGCCTTTGCTTTTTTGCTCTTTCAAGTAATTACTTTTCAGTCAGTGGCATTGCTTAATCATCTTGATTACATGTGTACTATATTAGTCAGGTGAGGGCATTGTGCAGGCAGTGATTGTTTATGTGAGCACAGATGGAAGTTGGCACATAATCTCTGTGGAGGCAAGAGGTTTGGGTGCCCATTGGCAGAGCCATTGAAACAGCCTGATGGTGCCTCAAAGAGAGGCACCAGACAGAAGCCAGAACCTCCTGTCTCTGGATCTCTATTTTCCCCCGTACCTCTTTGAGTTTGTACCTTTTCTGTCCATGTATTTGAATATAGCCTTCATGATTAATAATTTGTATTTGCTGTTGCAAAATATGTACGTTCGTGTGATAAATATGCGGAACCAGTGTGGTAATTGCTTCCAGCCAGAGCAAAAGTGCCGTCATGCATACCCCTTTTCCACCAAGGCAGAACTGGTGCTGGTTCAGGAGCCAGAGCCTAGTTTCAAATCGGTTCTTTGTTTTTCCACCACCAAAGCACCAGCTCTGAACCAGTAAAAGTGGTTCTTAAGTAGCACCAAATCATTGCTGGTCTAGAAGTAAGAACCGATTACGTCAGTGGCTGGCGGGGTTACCGTGACCAACAAGACGAATAGAAACTTGTGACCGCCATTTTTTAAATAGCAGCTAATCATGCTAATAGCAGCTCGATTGTAATCTCCGTTAATGCAAGTTACGGCGAGCTGCACGGACGTAGGAATTCGCCGTGTTTGGATGCCGATATAGGTTTGCAAAGCTATGAGCATAAATAGTAACGGAACAACCGGCAATGTTGATGGAGGGCTTGTTCGAGATGCATCGGAGCAGCGTGGACTGATCGGAGCTGCGGGAGTGTTTGGACAGTTTTAGACTCCTGCTTTTGGATCGAATCTTTTTCTAATGTTTTTTCGAATCGCTCTTGCAGTTCGAGATTCACTGTGTCGAACCATCTCGTACAAGCCTTGTGTGTTTGTGTGTGCCGCGTTAGCGTTGCTGGGCAACATGAGATGTTTACAGTGACGTAATATCTGGCTCTGTGATGGCTCTCTAACCTGTGGAAAGGCAAACCGGTTCTTTGAAAGCTCGTCAGTTGAACCAACTCCGAACCAGCACTAGCTCTAGCTCTGAACCAGCACCTGGTTCTTGTTGGTGGAAAAGGGGTAGCAGAGGTGACGTGGGTCTGTTATTTCATACAGAAAGGTTGTCCAGCGGTGGAAAGGTGTGAACCTTGAAAAAATCGGGAAGTGCAAATTCCAGCCAAAGTGGCTGGATAACAAAACTTTTAAGACATGGTTGCAGCCCATTAGTGATGAAAATGAAGGATTTTGCAGCGTTTGTAAAAAAGCATTTAAGTTGGGGACAATGGGAATCAGCGCCGTAAAATCCCAAATGCGGTGTGATGGCCACAAATTGGCGCGTTAGATTTAAATAGTACATTGTGTTCAATTTGTCGTTTAATGAGATCTAATATAAGTTGCTAGTAGCGAGAATAGATCCGACCATTGCACGCATGTACTTTAATGGTCCTTTAAAGGTACATTGTATTTCTCACGCTGAAAAACAATTAATAATATATTTAATATGCCGCAGCGCCTCAAATGTGTCTGGCCGCATCACTCTCACTATGGACCCGGCAGGAATCAAGCGCGTCGAGCCAGCCACCAATCAAAAAAAGAAAGGGGCCACACAATAACCAATCGGAAAATAGCACTATTGTATCTAGGTAAGGTTCAAGATAAGTCATGATCTCCTGTTTTAATGTTACAAAAAATTCACAACTTGTTTGACATAAACAATGACACAATGACTGCTGTTAGAGAATGATTCCCAGATAATTAGCATCAGTTTTTTTACGGGTGTTTGTAACTTAGACAACAGTTTTGGAAACTTGTTCACTGACAACACCTGCTCAAGTAGTTTAGGCGTAGTCATAATTTCGTTATCACACGATGACTGACATATTGTCACATTATAAACATCTCTCTCTCCAAATATTTTTTTTAAATATAATATATTTTATATTTCATACTCTCTCTCTCTCTCTCTCTCTCTCTCTCTCTCTCTCTCTCTCTCTCTCTCTCTCTCTCTCATATATATATATATATATATATATATATATATATATATGGTTAGTCATGGGTCATATGTGGCATTAAAACATTTTAAAATGGCATTAAAAAGGCATTAAAAAGGCATTAAATTTAATTTGAAGATACCTGCAGAAGACCTGGAGATTTAAAGCTTGACCTTTTCTTCATTTATGCACTTTTATCACGATTATAATTCCATATGCACATTTATGTTGTTTCTATGTAATTTGCTTGTGCCTATTACAGTGGCTCTCAACCATGGGCCAAGATCCACCTTGGGTCCACCTCACCAAACTTAAAAAATGATTTAATTTAAGACAAAACAACTAAAAATCTCTATTTCTTATTTTAATTTTGACCTCTTTACAACAGTTTTTTATTCTTTGAAAAGCCAACAGTCTTGAAAAACTTAAAAATATGAGGATGTGTAATTTTAAAAGTGTGAATTAAACCTAGACGACTTTCAAAAGGTTTTATCATAGTTTTTGTACAAAAAAACATCACGTCACATCACTTTTGAAAAACTATGATAAAACCTGTTGGAAAGATTTTTGTGAGCATACAGTATCAGTGAACACCCCAGACCACTGGGTGAGTTTCATGTTATTGTAAACTAAGTTTAATGCTTTTTAGGAAGGGTTGTTCCAGTGCACCTATGCAACCATTGTGGAGATGGGGTGTGCTACCACAGAAACCAAAAAATTCTTGGGCCAGAAGCATGTGTCCAAATTTCAATCTCAATCTCAATCTCAAATTTCAATCTATTTAATTAGAAATGATCTTAAAACAGTATTTAATATTGTTGTTAGCAGTTTCATGTGATCATTTTAGACCAATGCAATTATTTACTGGCACGTTTCCATCTAGAATATGTATTTTTTATCAGAAAGAGTATGGATTGTTAAAGTATTATATAATATTATTAATTATCGTAATTATAATAAAAAATATTGTTAATGTAAAACAATATTTTTTGCTAGTTTTCAATTATTTTTACCTCATATATTATCAGATCTTCCAAAGCCGTGGCAAGATGTGCAGCCAGGAGCAATAATATAGCTATATAGCCACCAAAAATATAGCCACCAGGGGAACCGATCTGCTCTTGAGCTTATTGATCTCAACTTTTTTTGACTGTTGATTCAGCCAGCATCTCAGGGTACCAGAGTGTTTGTCTGGGACTATAACAGAAATGTATCGTCTGTTTCTCTCCCCTTTAACATTTTACTTAAATGTTAATCACCTAGTCGGCGCCATTGCGACAAGAGCAAACTCTGTGCAGTCCAGTTTCTGATTAGACCTCAAGCTCTGGATAAATACATTTGAAAAGACGACTAATTAATGCAGAAAATAACAGCCCTGGCCTCTGTTGGCTGATCGAATCACACACGTTATCTGTCTCAGCTTATCTGACAGGCTCACATCACTTCTGTTTGCTCGCAGACACAGCCCCTCCGTGCCTCACCGTGGCCAGACACTCGAACATGCCTCATCTGTATTCTCCCCCTCGCGAGCCTCTGCCAAGTCGTTTTTTAAACATATGCCCCTTGTAGGCACAATCTCCCTAACACGCTGAATTCCCATTTAATTACTTTTTCTTTGTTTTTCTTAAACAAATTCTTAAGCTTGAATGGATACTTTGACAATTTTCAATCTGGTTTTCGATCGCATCACAGCACAGAGACAGCGCTCATAAAGATAATAAACGATATTCGCTTATATTGATACAGGCAAATTATCTGTAGAAGTACTGGATACTCGACCTCAATGCTGCATTTGACACTGTCGATCACAACATACTTCTTGACAGGCTGGAAAACTGGGTGGGGCTTTCTTGGATAGTCCTAAAATAGTTCAGGTCATACTTAGAAGGGAGAGGTTATTATGCGAGTATAGGAGACCATAAGTCTGAGTGGGCCTGAGTCCCTCAAGGCTCAATTCTTGCGCCACTCATGTCCACAACATGTATATTCTCCCAATGAGCCAAATAATGAGAAAGAACCAAATTGCTTACCACAGCTATGCGAGCCCGTCTCCGTCCCAAGGTGTCATATACGACGCTTTTTCCAAATCGTAGACATCCAACACACATGGCACCCTTTAGCGTCAAATGAGACGCAGATATATAGGGGCAGAAGGTGCCTCCTAGTGGTCTAACCCTAACCCTACCCCATACCTAAACCTACCGTAACCGAAGCGTCTCATTTGGCGCTAAAGGGTGCCATGTGCGTTGGATGTCTACGCTTTGGCAAAAGTGTCAAGAATGCGTTGGCTATGCAGACGACACACAGCTCTACTTAGCCCTATATCGCCTAACGACTCCATCCCCATTGACTCCCTGTGCTAATGCATTGATGAAGTAAACAGTTGGATGTGCCAAAACTCATTGCATTTGGAAACAAAGATGAAGTTCTCAAGAATGCATACCTTCAGTCTAGGGGTCTAAACAACTAAAAATCAACAATTCTTGGTGTGTCTCTGGAGTCAGATCTTAGTATTAGTAGTCATGTTAAAGCGATAACTAAATCAGATTCAGCATATTATCATCTGAAAAATATTGCAAGAATTAGATGCTTTGTTTCTAATCAAGACTTAGAGAAACTTGTTCATGCTTTCATCACCAGCAGGGTGGATTATTATAATGGACTCCTCAAACTTGGACTTCCCTCCTGAAAGGAAATGGACTTCCTAAAAAGACGATAAGACAGTTGCAGCTCATACAGAACACAGCTGCACAGAAAACACAGAAAATATGAACATATCACATCAGTCCTCAGGTCTTTACACTGGCTGCCAGTTACATTTAGGATTGATTTTAAAGTATTATTACTGGTATAAAAAGTATTAAATGGTCTAGGACCTCAATATATTGCAGATATGCTCACTGAATATAAGATCACTCAGATCATTAAAATCACATCAGCTAGAAATACCAAGGATTCACTCTGGAGAGTCTGCTTTTAGCTATGCCAGCCGCAGCTGGAACCAGCTTCCAGAGGAGATCATGTGTGCTCCTACAGTAGTTACATTCAAATCCAAATTCAAAACACTTCTGTTTAGCTGCATTTACTGAATGAGCACTGCCACTGTTCGTCCGACTGTTTTTACTGTACTGTACTTTATTTTATTATTCTTATTGTACTTTACTTTACTTAATTATTATTTTAATTATTCTTATTTGTTTTGATTATTTTAATTTTGTCTATGTAAAGCAATTTGAATTACCATTGTGTAAGAAATTTGCTATATAAATAAACTTGCCTTGCCTTTTCTTTTCTTTTGCCCATTTAACCACAGAATGCCCTAAGCAGGGAAAACTGAAGACACACAAAGCTAGGAACAATAAGATGAGTCCACAGAGAGAAAGAAAGAATGAGAGAGAAGGGAGGAAAAGAACCACTATAAGGTGATGATGGAGCATAATGGCACAGGAGAGCTCATGATTATTGCATTGACTCATATGTATCTGGCAGCACTGAAGGACACCGATTCCAGACTGACAGATTCTGCTGTTCAGAGAATGACGTTTTTAGGGTCCAAAATGACCAAATTTAACAATAATTCAACTTAGCCAAGTGCTAAGTCCAAGTAAAAATTGTCTTTGGCAAGTACAACTGCAACATTTCATGGTTTAAAGTGAATGGAAATAATGATGGCCCACCCTTTTGTTAGCCATGCCTGCGATTAAAATGACTGTCTACCTAAGTAAATATGGGGCAGCTCAAGCTCATTTGTCTTTAGAACAAAATTCCACAACATAACTTTGTCTCTTAAGTTTCCTCTTTATTCACAGCTCCCATGTGACTATATGTACACAGTATGTGGATTATTTATTACATTATGCCAACAAAACGAAAATACTGAGCAAAATATTTTTACTAAATAAATATGATTTGCTTCATTAAACATTTTTTGTGTATTCGGTATGACCAAAGTTTTATATCACTCATCACATACATTACATAACAGTATTTTATAATACTTAAAATGAAAGAAGCTTTATCCTTTTTTTTTTTATTTCTTTTTTTTTGACTTTGCTGTAACACAATGCTTTGTCATAATATTATATATATTTTTAAAAACCTACAGTAATTATTTTATTTCAATTTTGTATTATAAAGTTAAAAACCTGAAGTACCATCCTGGACGATGGGTGTTAAAACTGATTCACTTCCATTATAATCAACAAAACTGTCTACACTATAAAGTGAGGAGTAGTTGACCGATAGACTATAGTTTTGACAATTTATTTAGGGATGCACGATATATCGGCCACATTATCGGTATCGGCCGATAAATGTTCATTTTTAATGTTATCGTTATCGGCCCAACAAGAACATTTAACCGATATCTAAAAGCCGATAAATAATGTATTATTTCCTTCAGCTGAAGCACTTTCGATGCGCACTATTTCAAATTGTTTGAAATAGGATTGAAATCACTTTAAAAAAGGAAAATCCAGTTGAAGTGTAAAATGAACAGCGCAAGTCTGTCATATCGGCTACACAACATTAAAATAAGAACATCATAATTGTGTTTGTATCTTGTCTTTTAATGAGGAGACTTTTTTATAATCAGGCTCTCAAAAATTGTTTAAAAATTTTGCTTTAGATTTATCGGCCAATATATTGATTATCGGCTTTCAAATATAAAGAATTATCGGTTATCGATATTGGCCAAAATTGTCATATCCCTACATTTTTTAAATCAAAATGTTAATGTACTTCAGTGCAAATGTTACAGCAGAATCTCTAGCGGCTGACACATTTTATCCAGCAATGGGAGATAAATGCTGTTGATGCATCTAGCCAAAATAAATGGGCTTGTTCAGTGTTAACACAACACACCTGTTGTGATGTGCCTCCCAGGTTGATGTGTTTCTGTAGTGTGTGATGTTGGTGGACACAGGTGTTAGACCAGGACTCGTCACTTGTGCAACGAGGGTGCCCAGACTTGTCTACTCACAGAATGCCAACATACACACAGCAGAAAGGACAGATGTTCTGCTGCAGTAACTTCAATCACATGCTCACACACACAGACTTGAATTTGGGTGGAATTCAGCTTCTGTGCTCCTCACAGTGAATGTGTGGCGATGTATTTGTGTGTGCGTAAGTTTGTATTTTTCCTTCATTTTTTCTTATCTGAGAGGGTGAGTGCTGGGGTCAGATTGTTGAATGTATTTTTACTTGACCATATTGCTGTCCATAGCAAATTTGACGAGAAGCTGGAATGTGTTATATTTATCATTCTGCACCTGGGATTTGGTAAAGCCAGGTGTGTTCCCTGTCAAGCAGATGGTCAGAAATGTCCTCTCTGCTCTTCCTGAAACTGCAACACTTTTTCCATGTGGCTATGGTCACAACTCATCGCTTTATGTCTCACAGTAGTGACAGTCTGTAACTGTTTAACAAAACATCAATCACACCATGCAGAAGCAATCCATTTAAAGGGGTCCTATTATGCATTTTTACAAAGTCTTAATTTTGTTTTTGGGGTGTACCAGGATATGCTTTCATGCTTGATTGTTCAAAAAAATGTCACTGTACCTCTTTCCCCTATCTGTCTTGAACGAGTTGTTGGTTCATGTTTCAATGAAGCCCCTCCTTCCGAAAAACGAAATGTCCTATGATTGGTTAGCTGGCCCAGTGTTTTGTCATTGGCTCCCCGTGTTTGGTAAATGTCAAGTTCTTTACCATAACCGGAAGTTTCATCTGCTCAGGTGTAAATATTAAGGATGCCGTCAATTTCAAACCAATTCGTAAATTCAGTTCAACACATGTCTCGTATCTCTCACAGAGGAGCGGAGGCAGGGGCGGTTTTTTCATTAGGGCGATTGAGTGATGCACGATATGATCTGAACTAAATACGATCTAAACTAACGAGTTAGAAAAAAAATCAGCCCCCTCACAGTTGTCAGGCACTCAGAACCTATTGAAAAATAAAATAAAAGTCAATGGGACCAACCTGTAAAATCATGAATTTATGCTGTGAAAACAGACATTTTAACATGGGGTCTATGGACTTTTGGGATCTGCCCCTAGCAGATTTTCGATGTATTGCAGTTTTTTGCATTTCCAGGTAGGCTTCATTTATGCTATTTATGTGTCAATGGTCCAAACAGCGTTACATTTCATGGACATATTCTCCATTTGTAAATGTTAAAAAGTCAATTTCCATTGTTGCTGTCAGGATTAGCATGGACAATCTTTTTCCAACTTAAGCTAAACTTCCGTGAACGAGCGCCGCCGCACACAGAAACAGACGAAGCGCAATAAAATAGGAATACAAAATATTTGTTGTTGATTATTTGTTATTGCTGATGAACATAATTTTTCGACAATGACAACACAAACAACAGAAACGTGTTGGATGATCACGGGAGCAGGAAACATTAGACAACGCACCGACACAAAATACAAACAAGAGGGCACTTAAAAAGTGAAAGCATAATAGGACCCCTTTATTAGTGGCCAGAATGCCATACATCACAAATACTTGTATTTGTAGATGTTTTGAATGTTTTTCAAAGGCCCCTGTTATTCAATCGCAACATTCAAAGCACAGTTTTTAACCAAAATTCAACATAAAAATATTATAAAATAAAATAAGTTTATGTATATATATATATATATATATATATATATATATATATATATATATATATATATATATATATATATATATATATATATATAACGTATTATATATATACGAGCGCTTTAAAATTTCTAATATTTCTCCTGTAATTATGAGAACTTTTTGCAGAGTATTTTTTCATTAACAGAAACTGGGAGTATTGATAAATTCAATTAATAAATTATAATTCTGGAAGTGGCAAGATCTGTGTGTTCTTCAATTAATATGCACATATTATATGCAAATGTGCATATTTTTATAAAAAATAACATCTGAATTAAGTAATGTATTAAGTAGCCTACATGGTCTAAGCACTGTATCCGCCATAAACTCCAGCATTATCAGCTAAGCGATTGGTATTTTTGCATCTAATCTGCATAGGTTCTGCATTTCTTTATACACTTACTGCTTGTTCCGCACCGTTGTCAATTCAGTTTTGGTATGTCTGTTTTTGGTTATCTATACTACAGCATGTGATCAGAGCAACATTTCATTGATATCATCTCTAGCTCTCTTCAGTTGAGATATACTCGTAACTTCTCTGTTGAAACTCTGTGTGAGCTCAACCGATCACTGAGTTAAAGGCAGCCTGCCCTGCAGCCACTGTCAACCTCGTGATATTTTTGGCAACACGTTCATGTTTTTCTCCATTATAAATGCACATCTGCACTCAGAACAGCCCTCTTTCTATCTCGTTCAGTCTCGATCTATTTCATTTGTCACTTCTATTCTCTTGTTACTCAGTCATTCTCTCTCTCGTTGATCCCTATCTCTCTGTCTTGACTGTCTACTGCTGTCACTGTGTGATACAGATGAAGAGTCAGCAGTTCCAACACAAATTTTTGCTTATAATATAAATCCTAAAGGTACAGAAAAGCATAAGATACTAAAACAAAGTATGACAGAGACTGACTGAACAGAAAGGAACTAAATACAAAAACAGATAAACACTGGTTAACAGAAAACCGGTGAAGCAGATGATGGTGACGAGACAATAACAAATAGCTGTGATGAGTGATCAGGTGATGGCCGATAGTGTGCAAGTGGAAAAACATGAGGGATGCTGGGAAGTGTAGTGCCGTAGAGGTGACAGAGCTGGTGACCGTGACAACCGCATCATGCTTTAAAAACATTATAGAAAATCTGTTGCCTTCCATCAAATTATGAGACTTTATTTTTATCTAAGCTTTTGCTCTTTCCTAATGAGAGTCTTTAGAGGTCAGTTGTGTTTGATTTCCAATAAACGAAAGTAGATGTTAACTTCATGTTGATTTATACCCGGCTTTCGCCAAGATGCGCACAAACTAAGATGCAGCTTTACAGTAGTAAACTATGCTTCTCCATCCATTTACGCATATTAGTATTTGGCATACTACCTACCGCAAAACACAATATCTGCCTGGAAACCAAAACCAAACTGAAAGCACCAGAGTTTTAGTTTGCCTGTTTTTGCATCTTTATCTAAGCTTTTGCTCTTTCCTAATAAGAGTCTATTTTCCATCCGGAATTTTAATTTAAAAATTCCCGTCCCCTTTATTTATTTGAATATTTGTCTAAATAAGACCAAATATTTATGTGCAAAAATCATATTTCAATATTATTTCTCTGACATTCTCTTGTATATGTGACATTTTTATGTGAAAGTAAGTAGGTAAAGATTGATTTTAGTTTCATAGTTTTCAAGCTTACAAATGTGCATTTTAATGTTGCTGCTTGCAAAGATAACAAAAACCACACTGAAGTTTTTTTAGTGATGCGAAAAATTGTGAAAATTTGTGGCCGATGCCGGTAACCAATATTAATATTGCTGTTATTGCCAGATACCGATATTTACCGATGTCTATATCTCTGTATAGAAAATACATAGCGAGGATTAGGGCTGCACGAAATTGGTAAAAAATTACATTTTGTGATATTTTATTTTTCTGTGATATATATTGTGATTTGTGATAAAAACAATTTCACCAGATGTACTTGAATATCTCTATTTGGAAAGAATGAATCATTCTAGAATGACTGGGCTGGGTGGTTTTATCATGGAGTAAATCTAATATTAAATAATATTAAATATATATTTAATATATTATAATATTAAATTAAACTAATATTAATAGAATGTTAATAAATTTACACTTTAATAAATGGAAGCTTATTGTGTTATGTGCTTATAAGTGTTTCCGATTTATGTCTCTTGAGTTCAGTGCAGGACAGATCAGTTGTTTTAACCATTCATTAAAGTGAATCGGTTTAAATGAGTCATTAGTTCGCGAATCGGATGTGTCATTAACGGAGCACGGCACATGTTGTGTAATTATCCAGGCAGTTTAGATTTATCTCAACCTATTTTTTATAGTTCTCGACACAGAAAACATTTCATCACCAGGTAGATTTTTTTTTTTGGTTTATTGAAAGTGTGGTTTATGTCATCTGATCTGATGTGTGGAAAGCTGTTCAGAGAAGATAAGGCAACGCTATTTTAGCACAATTCACAACCAGTAGTTCAGAAAAAAAACATTTTACCATCGTGTATTCTCGTCTATTCAGTCAACTTAATTCATAAACATGCGCGAGTGAGGGAGAGAGAGACCGTTTGAAGACGATGCGCGCGACCGGTGCTTTCACTCTCTCGTTCCCTCAGTTAAACAAGCGAAGCAGTCACTCCATCACTTACCGGTCAAATATGGCTTTGGCGGGACAAAAATACGCATTAGGCTGACAGAAAACAGCGCGCCAGTTCCAGTCTTCAGACGCTTGACGTTTTAAACGGACTTGTGCACATCCCAGCCCCCACACTCAGAATCTACACGCACGTCAAATACATAGGAATGATCATCGGCCTGTTCACATCGGCCCTATTTTGACATCGGAACGATACCGATGTATAAAAAAATTTTTCAAAAAAGTTTTTTGATTAATTTTTAGTCAAAATAACTCATTCATTCCATGAATCAGACTCTGCTTTTCAGGCTGGGACTGTTTTGGCAGGCAGGAGGGATGTGTCCTCACTGTAGTGTTATCCTGGCTCAGTTTCCCTGGCTGAGATCCGTTTTGTTAAACTATATGATTGTGGTATCAAAATGTGTAACGAGCTCAGTCAATACACATTTGACCCTTGTCCAACATGTTGGAAGTATTTTCTTCCTTTCCTTTCTTCCTTTCTCCATTGCATTCTTCACATGCCTTCCCTGTCTGTATCTCTCTCTCTAATTGCTTGCTCTCTCTTCCTGTCCATTGATTGTGTATTTCTCTACAGGATGCTATAAATCTGCAGGGGTAGAGCTGAATGTCTGTAGGAAAGTTGGAAACATAGGACGTGAGCTAAAGCAACTCCAGAGCTGATTGTCCCCCACTTTGTCATTTCATTCTCCTATATCCTGATTGCTTGTTATTCTTCTTTTCTCTCCATTTCTTTGCCATCATATTCTCACCTTTTGAGCCCAATTGAAACTAAACTGTGGGAGTTCTCAGCGTTTTCCGTTCGGCCGCTGTGGCTGAGCATTAAATTCCTACTGTAGAATTTGATTAACACACAAAGCTCACTGTCCAGCCGTTTGTCTGTCTTTCTTTGTCTATCCATATATATGACTCATTGCGAATGCTGAATTTGTTTGTGTGTTACATGCATCTGGGGATGTACTGTAGTCAGACAGGCTATAGGAAGAAAGTGGCCTGGAGCCTGAAAATGCTGCGTCTTATTGGCAGCATACAGTGTCCTTATGGTGCGACTGTGAATGAAAGCCTGCAGCTGGGATGAGCATTGGCTTTCACTATTGGGAGGTTTTTCTGCAGTCGGGTATAGCTTTTCAGTGAACACAATTGCTCCTTGGAGACCTAGTGATTTAGAAGTGAATGAATATGCCATTAAGAGAAGTAGTATGGTCTATCATCGGCTCAGTCAGTTTGATGTTACAGCAGCCAGGGTTTCTGCGGGGTCTTAAAAAGTCTAAAAAAGTCTAAAATTTCAAAATCACAGTTAGGGCCTTAAAAAGGCTGAAGTATTGAGTTCTAGGTCTTAAATAATTTTAAACGTGTCTGAATTTTCTTACGTCCCTGTAAATCTCATTGAAATGCTCCTGCAGCGCTTTGGAATGTTTTTTTTTATTACGTGGTTGTAGTTCTTTATTTTGCTTGTTCAAATATAATTCGCTGTATTATGACTACAAAATAGACCAACATGCAACGCCAATCAGTTTTGAGGTTTCGTGTTATTGGTGCGTATCTTTAGCCTGGCAAACCAGACCTATCAAGATGTTAGGTCTGGGAACTCACAATTGGCATACCTCAATCTGGGGGCGGGATAAAAGGTTGTCTTTCAATATCCCTCTGCAGGCCATAGGATAGCACTAACCAACCAGAGCGATAATGGCTGTGGCTGAGTCCCATGCGCTTTCCCCATGGTTTTCTCTCCAGCGGAGAAAGTTGATATATTAAACTTTTGCCTTATCCGGTCATCAAAACTCTGAACACATCTTCCTTTTTAAGAATGACTTAAGTTACGTTCTTAACTCCAAGTCATCCGAGACGCGGCCAGAAAAGACCGCTGTTCGCCAGCTGCGTCTTGTTTGTTTTTAAGTAGCAGGGAAATCACCTATGGAAATCACGGCGCAGAACCGTCACAACTCTGCCATCATTGTGTTAAGCCCGCCCACCAACTCTATACACGATGTGATTGGCCAGACCAGAGTTTGGATTTTCCACTTCGAAAGTCAACGGAGAGTTGCTAGACCACACTTTGCAGCAAAATGCTATGGGGAAGTGGAAGTTTAGTGATACTTGGTTTAAAAAATCCGAATTTTGGATCAGATTTTGCTGATTTGGATTTTGCTTTTGGATCAAAGTCAACACTAAAAGCGGAGGTGCTCTGGGTTCTCCACACAGTGACAAGACACCAGTCTTACATTGTTTCAAACAATGTTTCCGGACTCTGACAACGCTGAAATCCTTAGGGTTCGGGAAAGATAAAACGGCCTGACGTTACGTGCTTTGGAATAGGGGATTTTATAAAAACAGAAATCGGAACTAATTTCCAAAATCACGGGACCGTTCCGTGCTGATTTTCGACGAATGTTCAGTTTGAATAAATTAAATTACTTTGCCAATAATTTTGAGACTCTGCGTTTCCTTTGTACGTTTTATTTCATTTATTTTTTTGTGATATAGGTCTTTAATTTCGTTCATAATGGTCTTAAAAAGGTCTTAAAAAGTCTTAAAATTGACTGAGCAGCTCAGGTTTGTCATCATCTTAATGGTCAAAATAAATGGGGTTGTCGCACAGTCGCACACTTGTCTGTGAAAGGATGGATTATGAATCAAACTAGTGCTTGTTTGTATAACTCTTAACTGGCTCTGTTTTACAGATTATGCTTTCTCATTACATAATGATGGGATTGGATTTAAATAACTGTTGCAGATTAGATCAATGAAAAAAAACACCCTGGAATTTGACGATAATGAAAGGATGACTGAGTAACATGGAAAAAGAAAAGAAAACCAGACATTATTATTTATAAGTTTGCCATTGACAAATATCCAACTGGTTTTAGAAGGCATGTTGTAAATATGTGTTTAATGTTACCTTGAACAACCACTTTGGGATTTAATTCTTTGAAATTTCACCTCGTGGATTTTGAGTTTCCAACATGTTCCTCTTAAAAGCACAGACTAATAAAAGGCATTGAGATGACATACGCACAAACTCTATGCTGTCAGAATGACTGGAGGCCAGCCAGATCAGGAGTGCTAGATCATGAGAGTGTGAGAATGAGATGGCAAAACGGAGCGGGAAGCTCCAAATGGAAAAAAAATAGAGCATGCAATGGTGAAGGTGAGGTATAATGACTTTGGCTAAAGGCCAGCAGTCATATTTGGAAATTCGGAGGCACCGAAAAGCTTTTTGTTGGTCCTGGACACTTCCTGTGTAATTTGTTATTTTTTATGACACCAGCTGACATCAAAATGAAAGAGTTTGTCTGATACAGATCTTAAGCTCTGTCTGTTTGTTATTGACCTGTTTTAATATATGATGGTACCAGTATGGTGTTTTTACACTACATTTTCTCTGTTGTACTGTGAAGAAAATAAACAGAAGGTAAAATCGTTATTAAGAGGCGGATAAGTGTGCTATGAAGGATCGATAATCATTTGTGGTTTTGTTTGCTGTGCATCTGTGCAAAGTGGCTATAATCACTCTCTTTCTCTTTTTTTTATGTATCCCCATCTATCCATCTCATGTTCTTTCCTTAATGGGCTCAGAGACTCTGTACCATGTAAAAAGGCAGCAATGTGTCCCTCAGACTAGCATTGACGGAGAGGAACCTGAGGTAAGTTTATCCTTTTTAAATATTCAGTATTCTACTGCTATCTTTTCTATAATACTGTGCTGTGACTTTTCCGTCTGCCTTGTCCACCAGAAGAAATGTCAAACACATCTGCTGGTGCTGGTGGTTCATGGGGGGAACATACTGGACACGGTGGCGGAGAGCCTGGTGCAAAGTCTGCAGATGTAAACACCCTGTCCTCAGTGTTGGAGAAAGTATCTCAAGCTCATTTCCAAGCTGCAGCTCAGCATGTCGTCATCAAGTTGGTGCCGTGCCCAGCTATATGCGCAGAGGCCTTCTGCCTTGTGTCCAAGTAAGTAGCTATTGCTGAGCATTTTAGCAAAAAAATGTTGGTTTTTGTTTCAAATGTGCCATGGTATTCCATTGTGTAAGTAAATACCAGTGTATATAGGCTATCATCTGATACCATCAAGGTTTCCATTTATTCAACAGTACTGTTTTGTAACTGGTCTGACTGGCTTCCTTTTCTGGCATGGAAGGTTTTGATCCGTTGTGCAAATACACTTCGAAATGAGATCCCACATACATAGATGTTTTGTTCTGAAGTCATGGGAACACCCTCAGGTGAAACTGGCTGAGTGCACAAAGCTAATTTTATGGGAAAATGCTGACCGATTCAGTGGCAGTTGTTTTTCTGAACTCACTGTGTGTGTGTGTATATATATTTAATATATATAAATATAATATATATATATATATATATATATATATATATATATATATATATATATATATATATATATATATATATATATATATATATATATATATATATATATATATATATATATATATATATATATATATATATATATATATATATATATAATTAATATTTATTTTACTTAACATGTAATAAATTAGAAATAAATCATTTGAATAAATAAATCAATTAATTAAAAATAAATAGACTTTAGATGGCAACTTCATATAATTCACATTAATTCTATTTCAGTATTTTTCACAAATAAAGAAATTGTTTAAAATATGAATAAAAAGAAAGTAAACACTGCTTGCCATTGGCCATTATACATTCTCTTCCCCCTTCATATCGGTAACAATTTTAATTTATATGGATTCAGAGATGAGTGGCGTGCTCAATTCCTTCTTATTAAAAAAGTGTTAGACTGGGTGCTCTTCGGTCCAAGGTAGGACATTAAGGAAGAAAAAAGGCAAAAAACTCTGATGACCGAGGCACTCCTTACTTTAAAATGTCTTTATTCAACAGTTGACAAGTCCTAAATGGACAGAGTTTAAAAAGCTTTTTAGGCCTTTTAAACTTGTCCATTTAGGACTTGTCAACTGTTGAATAAAGACATTTTAAAGTAAGGAGTCGCCTCGAGTCATCAGAGCTTTTTTGCCTTTTTTTCTTCCTTAATTTTAATTTATACTTTACCGTTGCAGTTTATATAAACCATACATCTCACATATTTATTTCAACAGGGTATCTTGCTTTATTATTATTATAATTTTTTAAATAACCAAACTTCAACAAAATAAGGGCAGATCCTTTGAGCGCTGCTGATGATTCGCTCGAGTGATCATGTATTCCAATGTATAAAAAAATGTTCATTCGATTCCTCCCGTCCTCATTTTCTTTCCTTGCAGCCTTCCCTCACATCCTACAGGGTGGAGCTGAGACACGAGGATGCACAAATAAGAATAATTGAGAAGCACCTGTTGTTTTTGTCATGATTCCTAAATCTCTGGGAATAGTGTCAATAGTGTGTAGCCTGTGTGTGTAGAATACTGTGTAGCCTGTGTTCTCTCTGTTTCCTAAAGGACTTTTAGATGTTGAAGTGTTTTCTGTCCCCCCGGTCCTGTATTCATTTCCTGTTTGCCTTCTGCCTTGCTTGTTTCCATAGTAACCTTGATTAGGTCTTGATTGTTTCCCAGGTGTGTCTTGTTTGCTCATTCACTCTAAGTCTATTTATACCCCCAGTGCTTCTCTTGTTCTTTGTCTAACCTTCACTATACATGGTTGTGTGTGTTTGTCGTACATCCACATGCCTAGCGTGTTGCTTGTCTAGAGTTATTTCAGTTGTCCTTTTTCATTACATTTTTACTGCACTATTTGTAAATCGTAAGAAAATTGCGATTTTAACTAAGGAAACGGACATGTCAGCAGGGGTTAAGAGTCGCCAGTCAATGGCGTCATATTGCGCGTTACCCCTGGTTTCTGATTCGTACTGCCATAGTAACCATGGCGACAGACACGGACAACTGGGTTATGCTTAGCAGGATGCTCAGGCTGTTGTTGTTGAGTACTAGAATGAAGATAAAAATCTTTCGAGATGCCGAGAGCTCCATGTCCGCGACTAACTTTGACTTGACAGAGACGCGAGTGTTCCATGTACTTAAGACAGGTGAATAAATGTACATAAAACGAATCAATGCTATTTAGTTCAATATGATGAAATGTATGATCTGTATGTTGTTGTAATGTTGATCTAGCTTACTGCTGGTCTCATACAGCCAACACCCAACCTAACTAACAACATTCAACACACTCAAATGTCGTTTCGTGTGAAAGTGTAACTGTTAGAGCAGGGGAAACAGCGCTGCGTTACTTCAAGTCTAATAAACTGACCTGTGTGAGTATTAATTCTTGCGTGTAGTTCGGTAGAATGAAATGTCCTTATTCCTTAATATCCACGGGACTTGTGTTGCATGTGACGCTGGTGTACGTCTTTCATTAGCAATCACGCCCTGCTTCATACCTCATCCATAAAAAGATACATCAGCTTGACGACAAGATCCATAATTCCGCTTAATGCTTTGCGTTATCGAATATACGCCTTTGTTATTGTAAGAGGTTAGCGACCCCTGGTGGCGGAAAATCCTACATATTGTACCTTTCAATCTTCAGTGTTACATGATCCCTCAGAAATCATTCTAAAATGCTGATTTGGTGCTCAATAAATATTCTTTATTATTATCATTGTTAAAAAATAGTAGTGCTGCTTAAAGGGGATGTCTAATGCTATTTTGATGCATTCTGACTTATTTACACTGTTAAAGAGTTGGATCATCATGCTAAACATAGCCAAAGTTTAAACAAATTTTTGGGTGCACCCCCATACTGAAAGGTTTTAATTATTTCATCTCACTGCCCCTGGGAAAAATGAGCACTTTGCTTCAATTATGAGCGCACTACCCGTGTGCCTACATTTGTGCAATCACAAACTCGGAGCGCGCAAAAGATGCAATATGTGAATGGCCCCTTGGTAAGCTACCTCCAATCTTGAGAACCCCTTGACATAGGTTCTGTGCATGGTACCTTCTCAGCAAGCAGGGCGCCATTGCCAATAACTGAATTGAAATATTAGAAAATAGAAAACCGCTTCGCGCGCAGTTTTTTTTTAACTGCTCGTGCTGCCCCCCATGTGACATGAAAAAATGCGCCCCAGGCGACTGCCCCGTTCGTCATGCCAAAAACCGCTACTGCCTTCATATAAATTTCGGAAAGTTTTTTTCAAGTATGGCCCTTTATGACGTCATAAAGGGCGGAATTTCTTGTATAGGACCTGGAAGAGCATGCACGCACATCAACCAGAGTGACCGCAAGAGCGAGCCCATCAATGTGCAAGTTCGGAAGCCGTACTGCGATTCTGCACGGCACGCATCCAAGAGCTCGGATGTTTTCGGAAAGTCTCTGTACAGCGTATCTGTCTATTATAAATCTGATAAAACTAAAGACTCTGCAGAGATATGAGGATGCAATACTACTCTATGGGTACTACCCAGCAAACAAATTTAGGTTCTGGGAACGTTCCCAGAACCTTCCTAGAACTTTCCCTTAAGGTTAAGGGAACGTTCCTGGAACATTCTTTTACGTTATAAAAATGGAACCTAAAAATAACCTACATGGAGCGTTCCTATAACGTTCTTATTTGGTTCTCAAAAAAAAAAAAAAACCTAATGGGACCATACGGGAACGTTAGGGGAACCTTCTGTGTTTGCTGGGTATTAACATGAGATTGGCAGAAACTACGTGTTATGTCCCCTTTAATATTTTTGTGTTTACTGTGATTACATTTTTCCAGGATTCCTTGATGAATAGAATGTTCAAAAAGGACAGCATTAGTTGAAATATTATAAAAGTCTGTACTGTCACAATTTGCATTTTATTGCATCCTTGCTGTATAAATCTTTAAAAAATAAATTGATCAGTGTATTGCAATGTAAATTCTCCACCCTTATGGCCAATGCTCTTATTAATTGTTAACTTTCACTCTGAAAATTCCAGAAGGGAATGGAGTGTTTTAAATTATAAAGTTTATATTTTACTTTTAATTTTCCCTCTGAAAAGTCCTGAAAACAATTCCCTAGGTTAGGGAGAATTCATAATAATTCATATTAATTTACATTGCCTTTTGCTCAGCATCTGTTCAGGTAGAATAAAACTTCAAATAAGATACAAAGCTTAGGCTTAGCGTGATTTGTTTGCTTGGTGGGACATAAAGACTTTTTGTCTTCATTTATAAGGGATGAAGCGAATAAGAATTAGAAGACAGCCCCAAGTCAGCATATAACGCTAATACTTTCTGTGAGAATCAGCTTTTAAAACGAACCGAGTCCCTTTTAAGCCGTGAAAGTGGATCCTTTGCTTCAAGGCCTCAGTGGCTCAGGGCCCTTCTGAGTTATTTCTTCTATAGCTTCAGGCCTTTTATGTCAGCCTTTGTCATCACCTGTGTGAAGCAATGAAAATAGAGGAGCTCCATAGAGTTAGAACAAACAGAGCAGAAGAGGATCTGTGATCACATGATCACAATCTCTGCCTGCTCCCATGGCGCACACAGTTTAATAAAAAAATGTCAATCACTGGGGTACCGTGGAGATTAACATGATAAACCCTGTTCATGAGTGACATACAAACTGCATTTGCTCTTATGCTTGTGATTTTATGGTTCAGTGCTGGAGTATTAACCAACCTGGGCAAAGGACAAATGGATAGATGCAGAAAGCATAACCAGTTTTATGCTGTCTGTATTTGTCCATTACTGAGACAGGGTAAATAATAAAAGTGATATAATATAGAACAACAGCCTGTAGAGAGAGACAGTAGTAATTGTTGCAGGTCATAATTGTGTTCCCTGGATACAGAATACACATAAACACACATTTACACATGTTTCAGAATCATACAATAGGGTTTTCTTTTCATCAGCACGACTTCCTTTTTCCTTCCTACATGCCTTTAATGAAGGCATTAGGCGCTCAGTTTACACTGTTACTTAGCCCGAGATCAGCCAAAACAACATCAGTAGGCTGTGGTGCTCCAGGAAGAGACATGTGGCTGATTTTATCTCCTGCTGGGTCTTTTCTGTTGGACAGCAGCAGCGAGGACTAAACAATGGGATGAATCTATGGAAACCTGTCGAAAAACAAATTTTTTTTTTTTTTTTTTTTGCAGTTTGACATTATTCTTGTAGTTTGTGAATTACACACACAGACATTCGTATATCTAATCTATTTGATCTGCTAGTTTTGTCTATTAATCTTTTTTTATAATATTTTTGAAAATATACCGGTGTCCGATGGTTTGCCCATATGAAAGAATATTTATTTATTTTTTAAATTCTCCACTTTGCAGTCCACTTTGTGACTTCCAACTTTTTTTCTGTGAAAATTTTTTAATTTATCGTATTTTCATTATTGATTATTATTGATTTGATATTTTTTTTTTATTGTGTCAGCCCTAATTTATACATTATAGCATATATTTAGGGCCCGAGCATTCGATGGTGAGAGGACCCTCTTGGAATTGCTTTGTTTATTGTACTATATATATTTTTCCATTTAATTTTTTGATAAATAAATGAATGATAATAAATTATTATTTATTTAATAATAAATGAATAATACATTTATAATAAGTAATGGATTTTAAAAAGTTCTGTATTATAGTCAATAAAAATAGAAAAACTTAATGGTCCTAAAAATGTACATTTTACAAATTATTTTTTATAGATTGACATTAAAAAATTCACTTTTTTTATATGACCTTGGCATGTTTTTGTGAGAATCACCCACTGCTCACTGCTCACTGCTTTCTCCCGCATTGACAGACAGTCTCAGACGTTAACGGTTCACTGCCATGTTTAGAGCCCCTTTTATAGTGCTCACATCTTCTGTCAGTAGAGCTGCCATGCATGTATGTTCTCAGTTTAAGAGCTTTGGGAATGGTCCTGGCAAGCCATCATGGCTGATAATGAGTTCCCTCTCCTAATGAGGTGTGCTTACTGATGTGGCTTTACAGTGTGTGTGTGTGTGTGTGTGTTTGTGAAGCAGCGTCTTACACACAGAAAACACTCAAACATGCATTAGCAAAGGAGGGGCGGAATGTTATGGAGTTTTTTGTTTGCCATCTACACACAGGATTTCCAATTAGCAACTCTGGTAAAAAAGCTTCCACATTGATTTTCTCTCACCAAAGCACAGTGTGCAAGTCAATTCAATACGTGATTCCTGGAGTAAAACAATTTGGGGCTCTGTCACAGCTCAGATAGGTAGGAGATGTACACTGATTCATCTCTCGAGGACAGCACCACCTGAGCGTTGTTGGTGCAAGTATGCTCCGTTAGTCTTCAGGCGTAGAATCTTTGCACACGTGAATCTTTAAACACTTTATTATAGGTCCGTTTTATTATCTGGTCCTTGATTTATCACATTATCTGAACAGTCGGTGCATTAGTGGTGGAGATTTAATTGGCTTTTACATGGTTGCATCAGTAGGTGGCGACAAGTGAATGTCAGTGATCAACAGATTCATTCAAAGATGCTGATTCATTCAGGCACGAGTGAGTCATTGTATTATTCACTCAACTGATTAGTTCAAAAACTTTGATTTGTTTATCAACAAGTGAATCATTGAATCATTTACTCAACCAGTTTGTTGTAACATACTGATTCATTCAGAAATAAGTGAGTCATTACTCACTCAACCAATTAATTTATATATGAGTGAACTATTTAATTATTTAGTTTTATTTAAAAAAATGCTGATTCATTCAGGAACAAGTTATTAAATTATTCACTTAATTCGTTCAAAAACACAGATTCATTCAGTTACGGTGTGTTGCTCGAAGACGTGTAAAACCTTATGCTGTGCATTTCTTTGGAAACATTTTCATTGGCAGAGCGAGAACAGTTACTTTGTAACTACTGTAAAAAAATGTAAGCTGGAATGACAAAAAAATCTTAGTGCTAATTTCCTCTAGCTTTTTCTTGTTGACTCAACTTTTGTAAATAACAGTTATATGAACTGAAAATAAGCTGTCTGTGACACACACATACACACACAAAATTATTTGTTTTCTGGAGAGGTCAGAGGTGCAACTATTCTGTAACAAAGCTTTTGTAGTTAAACCAGTTCAAAACTTTTTGTCTATTTAAAATTTTTTTTTATTGAAAATCATTTGGTCATCACCATTTTGGTGATGACGTTTCATTTGGTTGGTCAGTTTGGCTTTTTATGTGAGTTTGTGGTTTTTGTGTCTTAAAAAACACTTGTTCTTGTGTTTAAAAAAACTTGCTATAAGAAAGAAACCAATATGATCAAGTTTTCAGCCTCATAAACTAGAATAAATCCCTAATCTTATTTAAGTGATTTATTTTATTAATATTTTACCAGTAAAACTTGCTTGCAGCAGATGAGACATTCTGAATTCCTATTTTAAAATACATTATGGATTTTTTTGACACACACATTCATATGCAAGAATCAGCATATGAATCTCAACAATGGTGACATGCTTCATGCCGCAATGCATGCTGGACAGGGAGCCTTGATTTTAATACTATGAAAAAATCCATCATGCATTTTGAAATTTGAATTCAGAATGTCTGATCTGCTGCAAGCAAGTTTTGTTGGTAAAATATTAAAAAAATAAATTGTGGCATGAAACATGTCATTGTTGTGATTCATATGCTGATTCTTGATGTATGTGTGTGTCAAACTCAAGGAAACGCTTATCACCTCAATGGTGACCAAACATAAAAAAAGCTATCTGTTTATCGAGAGATCCAGTCTGTTTACTGAACCTGTTTATTCCTAATAAGGACTTCTGTTTCCAACTGCCAAAAAAATGTTTAACTGGTTCAACTACAAGAGATTTGTTACAGAACAGTTGCATTTATGATAAGGAAAACAGATAAGGTTTTTTTTGAATGTCACAGACAGCTTATTTTCAGTTTATATAACTGCTGTTTACAAAAGTTGAGTCAACAAGAAAAAGTTAGTGGAAATGAGTACCAAGGTTTTTTGTTGTACAAGATTTTAACAGTATGGAATTTTTGCTGAACCAACACAACAAAATCAGTCATTTCAACTTTTTTTTAAGTTGTGTTTTTTACAGTGCAATAATAACTAACTATATTTACTTTATTGCATAATAGCTGCATCACAAAGCATACTTATTGTTAGTATTACTTATTAACTTTAGATTACTGGTAGGACTATTTTACTAATTTAAAGCTATTTTGGTTTACTAATGAATTTATTTGTGTCCGATGCATCTTGGTAGGTCCCTAACATCATGGAAAGGAAGAGGAAATATTTACTATTTAACAATCTTATGTTGCTTGAAAGATGGAAAGAAGTAGCTTTGAGATGCATATCTTTTTATCTGAGCCCTATTGGCCGTAATGGGCGGAAGAGAGATCCCATTAATGAGAGCTAATGCTTTAGAAACATAAATGAAACTTATGACTCCCCTGCAAATTCGATCTTCAGATCACTTTCTTACTTGCAGCAGTGTTTGTGAATGTCTGGTTAGATTTTAGCTCCCACTTGTGCATTTGCAAGAGGTTTTTTGGCAGTCTAAAGGTTGGTTATTGATCACAACTCCTTCCTTTCACCCTCCTCAGTTGGAGCTGGGTTATTTTGAGACCCAGAAGCCATCGCCTGTGGAGCTGGCTAGCAGGGAGTATAGGGGTCTTCATTTGTTCTGAGTAGGCTTGGAAGGTTTTGTCTTTGAAAGAACAGGGGTCACGTCTCCTGTGTCAGTTTTGCCAACATCTTTAATGAGGGGGTTCTAGGATTAGTAAGATGTTAGATGGATGGATGGAGAAATGTTTGTGTTATTGATTTTGTGCTTGATATTCATTACAGATAGTTAAAATATTAATGACTAAGATTTTATATGGTAGACTTGAAATGTTAAACTACAGTACCATTCAAATATTTGAGTGGAGTAAGATTTATTTGTTTGTTTTTTAAAAGAAATGTATGATACTCAACAAAGCTCTATTTATAAAAACAGTAAAAAATATTTTCTATTTTAATATTTGTAAAAATGTATATTTGTTTATTACATAATATTGCTGTATCATGTTAGTTCATCACAGGCCTAGTGTTTTCTTTATATTACATTTTGTTACATGGGGCCCTATCTTGCATTTGACTTTGTACACGATGCATGTATCATTTGTATTTTGCACCCGTGCAAAGTGGACTATTCCCTCTACAGACGCACGCCGGCAGACTAGGGAATGAAAAATAAACATGTCGGCAAAAGAAAAACTAAAAAAAAAAAGCTTAAAAAAACTTAAAAAGAAATCATAAAAAATCATTTTAGTTTGAATAGGGCCCAATGTTTGTTTAGAGTTTATTGTTGTTATTCTGTCTTACTACAGCCATTTAAATTTGTGACAGCCATTTGTGATGGACAGCTTATAGCTACACTTGAGAGCAACTTATTGAATGTAAACTTAAAAGTATCAGTAATCTTGGTCATAACCAGAGGTGAGACCAAGTCATTGTTTTGCAAGTCACAAGTAAGTCTCAAAGTCTTTGCAGTCAAGTCCCGAGTCAAGACAGACAAGTCCAAGTCAAGTTGCAAGTCCTCGAGTTTAAGCTTTCAAGTCTTAAACAAGTCATTAGTGCTTTTTGCACAAATTACTGTCTCAGTGTTAATTACTATAGTAAATGAAATGTATACTAATTTATATCAGGAAGGCTTTTAAAATATTATATAATATAATAATATATAATATTATCATATTTCTTCAAACTTAGTGGATGTTGATTGGTTGGTTGTCTGATTGGTTGAATGTGAAGAGTGGCAATGTAAAAAATAAAAATATAAAAGTAACTGTTCATTGGGAAAATTAATCGTGATTTGCTACACATTAAGTTTAAAATATTGAGTCCCTGGTTATATTATTTGTTAACGCAAAAGTAATTGTACTAGAACATTCCTATTTCCATGGCAACATATCAAGCGTCACATGACACTTTTTGGGACTACGTGCCAGTCAAAACTTAACGTCGTAAATCCACCCATTTCTCTCGAAAGACATGAAAGTGAGTGGCTGGTGAACAGGGAGAAGACTTTATAGTTACCTATAGGCTAAAATGTGCGTTTGTTGTGGGGAGAAAATAATGTCTCAAAATTACATTTAAAGGTTTATTATTTCCGCTTACTTAGACATCAGTGTTTTTTTCTCAAATTATAAATGGTTGCTTGTACTTGTGTATTTAATTGCCTGAAAAAGAAAAAAAAACGTTGACTTTCCAAGTCAGAGGGCTCAAGTCCGAGTCAAGTCACGAGTCATTGTTGTCAAAGTCTAAGTCGAAGTCGCAAGTCATCTTTGAATATGTCAAGTCGAGTCGCAAGTCAGCAAATTTGGGACTCGAGTCCAAGTCAAGTCCGAGTCATGCGACTCGAGTCCACAACCCTGGTCATTACCCTACCATTACCCATAAAATGATGACTGGTATTTAGACTTCATTACCCAGCCTGGCATATTCATGTTAGTGAGGTAAAACAGCACCTCGGCAACAATGCCAGCTGCTACAGTAGCATGGACCAAATATTAATTACAGACTGTGTAAATAAATAATAAATTTGGTTAGGGGGCATACTGAGTGGTTTGAAGGTGCTCCTCTCCTGCTGTGGAGCATGTCTAATAGGGCTGGCCCCTGGTCTGCAGCCTTGTTACTGTAATGACTGTGTCCTTCTCCAGCTAGGAGAGTTCATGTAAACATGACAGGAACTACTGTTCACACTGGGTCATAGCGCATTAGCCTAGCCTTGTAAGGAGTCAGGGTAAAGATCAGTGGCCAGAGCACAGTTTGGAGGAAATTTCTGAATGTTAACCGAAGAATAATACTTTCTCTGTAAATAGACCTGCTTTTCTGGAACATTGGGCAATGTCACCCGAAGACTGATTACAATGAGCTTTATGGGTTATCGTTATAATCAGAGACGTGACTCCTCTGTGTCTTTCTGAAAGCTAGATAGTTTCCCCCAGACAACAGGATGATAAAATGAGCTTGACTACTATTTCAGGTCTCAAGCAGACAGATCCATTTGGGACTTGTTCATTTCCACTTGGAGGCATCACCTTCAACAGTCATTTATCACAAATAGCCTGTGCCACACTTCACCAAGCAACAGCCTATCACAACTACACACTTGGGAAGTTTCATATATTCGCTCTGCACATCACTGCCATTTTGTTGCCAGGGTTTGGCACCAGTCAGATTATTATTGAGAATGCATGTTAAATTTCAAATCAGTACTTGAATGTAAATAGATTTTGAATTGAGGTGAATTGAGGAATCCAGAATTGCAATTCGAATTTGAATTAAAATATTTAAACTTCTGACTATAATTATTTTAACTAAGGGCAGTTTGTCAAACCAGATAAAGCTGTATTTGCAAGTCTTGACCACTTAGACCACTGATTGGAGTTTATCCTCAAACAGGTACAGGTATTTCGGAGCTCTTGCCCCAGAACTGCTGTGTCTCTCTGTCAGAGCCTTCAAGTCAATAATCGCTGTGCTTGATCAATAGCTCTGGGGTTAGCACAGCTGTTCAAGGTGACAACGTTGGGTCAGGGTGATCTTTCACATTTCTCTTTTTTATGCTGCGGGCTCATGTAGACGCATGCAGTGCAGCATGATAAAGTACCTCGGCTTGCTCAGTGGTACTTGGACAAGCTCTGTAATTCCTCTTGTCGAGTTGCATCATCGTCATCTCTCTGATCTGAGTCACGATTTTAATCATCTGGGCTGAAAAATCCAACTTCTTTGCGGTTAGCAGTAAATTGGAACATGGTAATTTGTTTGTAGGCAGTCAAAACTGGTCTTCAGCTGGTCTAAAATGGTTATTAGCTAGTTCAAGCTGCTCATTATAACTGTTTATCAGCTGGTCTAAACTGGTAATTAGCTGGTCAAAGCTGGTAATTAGGTAGTATGAGCTATTCTAGCTCGTCCAAGATGGTCATTAGCTTGTCAAAACTGGTCATCAACTAGTCTGAGCTTGTCATTATCTCATCCGAGTTGGTTATTAGCTCGTCTGAGATAGTTGTTAGCTGGTATACATCTTGGACAAACAACAAACGAGCTACAAGCTGATCTTACTACTTTAACTTAAACAGTTTTTTGTAAGCTATTAGTAGTAGTATAGTAGTATTAATCTAATGTCCAACTTGTACCAATTTATGACCAGCTTGGATTAGCTAATGTCTAGTTTCAGGCAGATTATAATCTGGCTACTATGTTAAGATGGATTTTTGCCATCATTAAACTTGCTGCTTTAGTGTTTTGGGAACTAAAACTTTTAAAGTTCGGAAAAGTAGCAAAACAAAAATGTTTATCACATGGCCATCAGTATGAACTCTAACATGCTTTTCTCTTCCACAGTCTGAACCCTTATAGCTATGATGAGAGTTGTGTGTCTAGCAGTGTAGACCATCTACCTCTGGCCGCTTTACCACTCCTCGCCATAGCTGCTCCACAATACCAAGACGCTGTCGCAACAGTGATTTCCCGGGCCAACCAGGTGTACCACAGCTTTCTGCAGTCTCCAGAAGGAATGGGGTTCACAGGGCAGGTGAGTTCAGGAGCGCCCAACAATATTAATTTGCGGTCTTATTAGTCAAGTCAAACTTCTATTTATAGAGCACAAGTTTAACACAACCGTAGTTGATCCAAAGTGCTTTCCAGTACAATCAAATAATTCAATCAAATAAAAGAAATAAAGTTTAAAAAAAGACAAAAGCAAGTAGCAAAATCATTTGGTGTACGAACCCGTAGAACACCAACTAATTTAAAAATAAATACATGACCTTACTCGAACGCAAGGATCTGGATTTAAAAGCAACCAAAGATGGAGAGGTCCTGATGGTTAAAGGTAAACTGTTCCAGAGCTTTGGCGCTACAACAGAGAAAGCTCTATTACCTCTTGATTTACACCGAGAAAAAGGGACAGATAAAAGTGACTGATCACAAGATCTTAGTGACCTAGAAGCTGTATATGGTCTAATAAGATCACAAATTTAATCTGGGGCCGAGTTATGTAGAACCTTATATGCAAAAAGAACTCTAAATTCGACTTAGTTCCTGTCAACAATCTGGCTGTTGAGTTTTGAACCATCTGTAACCGAGACAGTGTAGTTTGAGGTAGGCCAACGTACAGAGAATTACAATAGTCCAATCAAGACGAAATTAGCTCATGAATCACAATTTCAAGGTCTTTACTAGAGAGAAAGTTTTTCACTTTTGCTAGTGAACGGAGTTGAAAGTAGCTACTCTTTACAACTGCATTTACATGCTTATCGAATTGGAGAAGGGGATCAAAATGGACCAATGATTGGGCAGGTTGTTACTTAAAGGGCCTAGCTGTGTTTTTATTGAGTTGTTGTTAGCAGCAGGACCCAGTAGAAGCACTTCAGTTTTATTTTCATTCAGTTGCAGTGAGTTATTTGTCATCCAGGTCTTGACTTCCTTGAGGCATGTGAACAGGTTGTCTAATGAAAACTCAACGTCTGGTTTGATTGAGAGATATAGTTGGAGGTTATCAGCATAACAGTGATAATTTATGTTATATTTATGAATTTATGAATATTGAGCCTAAAGGTAGCATGTAGAGAAAACAAAAGAGGGCCAAGAATGGATCCCTGTGGAACGCCACAATGGATCAGCACAGATGGTGAAGTGAATGACCCGATATTTACAGAAAAAGTCCTTCCTTTTAAGTACGAGGCGAACCACTGCAGCCATGGGCAAAAGGTCCATGCATAAAGCATCTCTCACATAGAAGTCCCTTTCTAACCAAGCAGCTTTCTGTTGGTCAATACGGCAAATTTGTGTGATAAATTGAGCATGAGTGAATCATGCATGAGTGAAAACTTTTCAATCCTCACGCAAAACTCCCAATTTCAACTTATTATTAGAATTTTGTTTAACAGTTTAACAGCTACTCTCTCAAAATACTTGATTGTTTAATATGCATATTTTGCTATAAACTTAAAATGTATTGTTTATTATTCATATAATCAACCACTTTATATTAATAATTTCCCTCATTGAACCTGTTAAATATAACCTATAGGAAAAATGAATGTAAATAATACTTCTGGGACCAAGGCAATGGTAAAAGTGACTGTGTGTGATCGCATCTCAACCCTGAAACCATTCCATGACAATCGAGATTGGGCCAAACAGGCAGATGAAGGCAGTCCCAGATCAGTATTAGGGAAAGGCAAATGCTGTCTGGAGCAGCAGTGGGAAGGGTGTGTGGGTCTGTGGCAGGGATAGTGACTCATCAGTGATGAGTCATTCAAATCCAACAAAAAGGAGGGGGTCTTTCCACTCATCTTACTCCATAATCTCACATGATTAATACAATAACACACTCCTGTCAATTTAGGAGGCACAATGATTTCCTAAAGTGGTGACCGCAGTTGTGATCTGTGTGTCATGTGTTGACTCACAGCTGAGCTGGACTATTCAAATAGCATTAGCCCTCATGCTGAAAAATTGGTGTGCTTTTTGACATAGCCATAGCCGTGTAGTTCATTTACAGTGTGGCACAAACTGATAATTGCTGACACTGATAATTAGACCTGTGGATTTGTTTGTTTTTGGAGCATCTATACATTATTTGTGCTCATCAACATCAAATAGGAAAGCGCTAGAGTTGCTGCTGTGTTATTTCTGTGCAATTAATTAAACGTGTTATTTACTGTCAGGCTGCACTGTAGATTGAGCTGTCATTATGCAATCCTGTGATTTGCCTGACGGTGTTGATTGCATGCAATAACGCTGCCCTGATTCTGGCTGAATTAATTTGTGTGTTTTATACAGGTGTGTTTGTTGGGTGACTGTGTGGGAGGTGTGCTGTGTTTCGACGCTCTCTGTTTCAGCAACAGCCCACGACACAGCAGTCGACATAACAGCACAGAGAGCTTAAAGGTATGTTCTTAAAGCTCCAATCATAACTTTTGGGGGGTTAAAAATGATCCAAAATATTTTTTTGAGCAAGTACATAACCAGCCAGTGTTCAAAACGATCTGCTTGCCTTAGCTCGATTCAAAACGGTAAGCTTGTAATAATGTTTTCAATTCCAGTGGTACTGGTGGATTTCCATGGGAGATTCGAGCAGGTCTTTGTGTCATTACGTCACATCTGTATACATAAAGCAGGAGTCTCGGCTAGTATAAGCTATATTGCGAGTGAGGATGTTGGAGGTGGAGATTTATAGCCACAGCACTTGATATAATTAAACTTATTAATTTGATGGCGGATCCAGAAAGGTTCAAACGACAATCACCAGTGACAACTAGAGATTCACCCATTGTAAAATGCAAAAGACTTTGGATTGAGAGTTTGTAAAAAGAGATTTCAAGGCCCATGTGAAAACTTTGTAGTCACGCAATGCTGATGTTGTTAACATTAACAATTTGAGAACAAAGTATAATTTGCACGGTTTGACGGAATTCGATAATCGATCGTTAGATTTGATCAGTGTGATTTACTTAAATTTTTTTTTTTCAGTTAGTTGGTCAGAAGAACAAAAGTGGATGTTACTTACTTGTTCAGGTGACATTTTAGGGTGAAAATTCTTACGTTGTTCATACTTTCAAAAAGTATAATCTGTGATTCTGAATGACAGTATCCACACCCGCATGGTGACTGACAGCTCCACATTCGCCTCAAAACATTGCATTCATCCGCGCTGTGCCATGCCGAGGTACAACTCATGTAAAGTTGATAATTCCGCAAATGACTGCAATTGCAGATTTCGAACAGAGATATGGCGACAAAGAGGAAAAACTGAACTGCAGCTTTAAACTCTGAATCATTCCATTTTCAAGCACATCTGCACTTCTTTCATTCTCTTTTTTTTGTCTTATTGTGGTTATAGTCAAAATACAATTTTAGTGGGAATGCGCTGATGGCATATATATATATATATATATATATATATATAAATATATATATATATATACACTGCACATTAGTGCACACTCTATGAAAATGTCCAGTATCGACTGATACCGAAAATCTGGTATACTTATATACGACTAATATATTTTGCATCCCTAAAATTGAGATCTCTTAGACTGCAAAGAGATGTTTTTGGAGAATAACTGGAGTCATTTGCTTAAAAGTGTTAGTTCACCCAAAAATGGAAATTCTTTCAGTATTTACTCACCCTCATGCTGTTCCAACCCCGTAAGACTTTCGTTCTTCTTCGGGCACAAATTAAGATATTTTTGATGAAATTGGAGTGCTGGCTCACTCCTTCATAGGCTGCTAGGTAATTGATATCTGCCAGCCCAGAGTTATTAAAGACATTGTTAAAATAGTCCTAGTGACTACAATGGCTCAACCTTAGTTTATCAAGCGACTAGAATATTTTTTGTGTGCAAAAAAAAAAACCCCTAAAATAAGGCCCACACAGAAGAAAATGAACAGTTGAATAAAGTTGTTATTTTTGGGGGTTTTCGTACAAAAAGTATTCCCGTCGCTTGGTAAACTAAGGTTGAGCCACTGTAGTCACTTAGACTATTTTATCAATGCCTTTACTAACTTTTCTGGCCGGCAGGTTTCAATTACCTAGCAGCCTATGAAGGAGTGATCCAGCTCTCAGATTTAATCAAAAATATCATAATTTGTGTTCCAAAGATGAACGAAAGTCTTGGTGAGTAATTACTGACACAATTTGAACTAACCCTTTAAGTCTTCTGCTTCTGTTATTTTCCCCCTTTGTTAGTATCACATCTTTTTTTCTTTAAGGTTGTAGATGAGATCTCAACAATGTTGCACACTCTGTTCAGATATGCCAAGATGTCAAAGCCTGAATTTTTAATATCTCAATATCCAAAATGTCTCATTAAAATTCATAGCAAAATAATCTGAGCTATTTTGTCCACATTTATTTTATAACTTTAACTCTGAATGTCGACAGTTGTCTCATTAGTGTCTATTTCTATCTGAGACAAAGTCACCAAGAGCTCACTTTAGTCCTCTGAGCTATGAAGGAGCAACTTCTGAGCAAATTCCTCTGGGTTCCTGTCACACCAGGCCGACTTTATTTGACACTCTACTTACGCACTCACTTATATTATTTTCACAATTTTATAAACAATGACTCTATTCAACCTGCTGTCTCAATTTTTCCACACATTCAGGATAACCCTGAGGTCAGTCCGAGCCTGAGCTCCAGCAAACGTCTTAGCAGGAGCAACATCGACCTATCTGCCCCCAGTGAGACCCGCAACAGGAAAACTCCACTCAGCCGCAAACAGAGCGACTCGTTTGATGGAGACTCTTCTGGCAGCCAGCACCACTCATTCCTCAGCAGGTACAGCACACAAGAACAGAGACCAAAGGCTGTTTTATGAGGCTGTAAGTGAGTGTTTCTGTTACAATATTTTCTCCATGCAGAGACAATCCCTGAAGAGGCATTTTCACCATTGCTCTTGTTTTTTGGATTAGTCTGACATGTTAACATTGATCTAACTAATAGCGAGTTTCCGGTGGGACTATGTTTTTGTTCAAAGGAAAGGAAATTCTTTTTGGGGCAGATTAGTCATTCTCTATGTTTTGGATTATCAATGAATGTACTTATTTTCTGGTGAGTAGAAATCGGAACAAGATTACCCAGATGTGTCCCCCTGGCCAAGCCATCCATAAATGTGTTACTCTTTTTCCCATTTCTGTTTATCAATATTGGCTGCTCGATGGCATGTTGCGTGCTGCAGTGCTATTAATAGTCACAGCTGCAGTCATGTGCAAGTACTGTATGAGAGAATGAGGCGCAGACTGAACGATGCCTTTTCAATAGAAGTTGCTCAATGACACGGCAGCAAAGGTCCAAACATCCAACTGTTTATCTTCTAAACGATCCTTTTTAGGGTATTGATGTGTCAAGAGAGATTTCTCAGCTCTGTTGTTGTCACAAACCTTCAGTCGAGCTCTTTTATTAAAATAGTTCCTAAAACGGTATGTTAATCTCGTTGTGCATACAATGAAATATCAAATGAAGTAGTCTAGATTTGAGTGTCCACCAAAGCGTTTTTAGCCAGCTGAAAATGCCAGACGCTCTGCTGAAGACGCCGTGCTTTGGTTGCTTGAGAGCGATTTGGCAGCGCAGCGTTTTTTCGTTGCTATGATACAGAATATCCGCAGCACAGTTTACTTGTAACTGATTTCGCATATAATTTGTTTCATACTAAAAAAATAATTTTTCATCCATTTTGTCTGGTTAGCTCTGTTGGTTGATGTCGTTGTACAGAAAGAATGTTGTGACAGTTGGTCGGTGTGGTATTAGTCCCGCCCCTCCTCCATTGTGATTGGACGGCTGGATAAGAAGTGACAGTGATGAGCTCTGCGTTTGTTGAACACTTTTCAACTCTCGGCGACCAGTAAAAAACGCCAAGCCTTACATATTCGAGCCAGAGCGAGCGATTTGAAAAAGATGACAAAGTCGAACCTGCAGAACAACGTCTTAAGTTCATATGGAGGCAGGTATGTAAGTTAACTATGTTGTGTTATTAGTGAAAGTCGACTATTTCTCTTGTTAAAACAAGCACACTGACAAGATAAATTACTGCGGTCTTGGGATGCTTACCGATCGGTCAAAGATCTGTATCGGCTGATCATAACAATGTTTGACTTACGATTAGGTAGCTCAGCTAACTTGGCCGATCTTACAAACCGATCGCGATTTGATGGCGTGAACGCTGTGAGACGTACGTGATACTTGATATTGGAGAATGTTTAATTAAACCTTATTTGTTACATCAAACTTCTCCATGTTGGAGTTGAAATGTTTCCATTTATTTTATTCTCTTTAACATTGAACAATGTTTAATTAAACCTAATGAGTTGTATCAAACCACTTCAATATGTCCTTATTTGTCAGTTGCACTGCAAATACGGTGACGTACTTGATCAAAAAACGTCATAGACAACAGAAAATCTGAACAGGTTGAAAAATATGACCAAAACAGAATATAAAGATATAAACAAAGCACCTGAAGAGAATAATTCCATCTTTTCTGTACTTATAAACACTCCAAATCTACAACAAAATGCATTTAAGGGCTAAAAAAGTGGATTTTGCATGATATGTCCCCTTTAAGAATAAATCAAATTTAATCACATGCTTTTTACTTCATATTTCCTGGATGCAAAGCTTTCTATCAAAATTAGTTAAGCAACTTACGCAAAAACTTATGTGGAAGCATCTGGCACACTTTACCCCACAGGTGTCATTTTGGGAAAAGTGCTTCATTTGATAATCCATGCTTAATCTTTTGTCAAATGTGACATGATATATGTGCAACCTATTTTTGCATAATTGTATGCATGTTTAAATATTTGGATAAAAATTTGCCATCTAGAAAATATATATTGATATGCAAAAATAAACAAATAAATGACTAATTACTTAATTTTTTTTACAATAAAAATGTTGCTTTAGGGCATCATAGTGCTGGTTGGCCTAGTGATTGATACTGATGATTGATCAACCGACCTTCTCACTACTAGCCCTTGAATTGCAAATTATCTTGCTATAGATTTTATATCTTGGGCTTTGTGCAGTCACTATAGGTCCGCCTAGAGAAATAACGGTCTCACCCAGGACTGATAGCACTGGACCTGAGGGAGACTTATCACTTACCTCATTCACACCCCTCAGCTCTACAACATTTCACTCACAATCATCTGTCCCCGGGGCCCTTTACACCCCATTCTTTTCACACTCAGTCTGAGGTGAGATAGCCAGTCAAAGTCTTTAAGAGATTTTCTGTCATCAATTTTAGAGTGATGATAATAAAGACAAACATTGTGCAAGAAGAGGGGAGATTTGAAAGGCAGTGAGGAAAAAGTTGATGGTCTAACAGATCTGACAGAAAAGATTCTTTCTGTAATCCATTAGGGTTAGATAAAAATTTTGAATCAGGACTTGCATTTCTTTTTCTTTTCATTTTTCAAAGAAAACTGGTTCAGACATTTTGATTAAGAAATAACTGTTGGATTTGCCGAAGCCAGAACCATGTTTTGACAACAGACAACAGCCCTTAATAGCAAGTAAACTATCCGTGAGCACAACTGTGTATTGAGATTTGTTTTGTCTGGATATTCTGGGTGAGTTAAACAACTCCCAGAGTCGTCCAAAGGCAGAAACTCTGTGGTGTACCTTTTGAAGTAAATCTCATCTATGTATGTGTATATGTGTATTCAGTTTGATACAGGATGGAACAGACCTGAGACCAAGCAGCAGCACCAGTATAATGTTGAATCCAGGTCGCTTTGACTTTGAGGTTTCGGATTGTTTTCTGCTGGGCTGTCCTCTTGGATTGGTGCTAGCCATGAGACGCACTGTGCTTCCCACTGTCCATGGTTGGTGTAGAAATTCTCCTATTAATGACCAGAACACATTGTCCTCTTGATACAATGGCAGGCATTCCAATTAGATTTTCCTCCTCCTCAGTCATATACAATTAAGTTAGTCATTTCTATCGTTTCTTTTTATCCTGCAGTGTCTCAGCTCCGGCCTGCATGCTCACAGATCTTCAACCTGTTTTACCCCTCTGACCCGTCGGCCTCTAGACTGGAGCCCTTGCTACACTCCGAATTCCACAAACTGCCTCCGTTCCCTGTGCCTCGCTACCAGCGCTACCCTCTGGGAGACGGCCGCTCCACCCTTATCGGTTAGTGAGATATCCTGTTGAGAATCAATTAAACTGTTCACTGCTAAACCACATGCACAAATAAAGCACCATATTCACTCATTTGTTCCTTTTATTATGTTTCATAATTGCTTTGTCACAGTAATGCGCTTATCTTGGGCTGCCAAATTATGTGCTATTTTGAGGAATGATTCTTTTTCCGTCGTTAACAATGTTTTCTAGGGAAGAAACTACAGTCTTTCTCTCTGTATTTTTTCGGTGACAGATAACCGCTAACCTGAGAAAATCTGTGCCTTACATTATTTTACTCTGTGTCAGATTCCCTGGAGCTTTACCAAGTTCTGCAGGCTGGTGTCTCGCCCTGTAATGAGGTCCTGATTTATTTAGAGTGTATTTTATCCTGCTTTGCAGACATATTTAATTGGTGTGTGTCATCCATTTTAGGCTCATCCTATATTCTAGACTAGGCCTGGAACTAGAAGTAACAAAGTGAACGGAGACCTAGGGCTCTATCTTGCACCCGGCTCAAATGACTTTATACACTAACGCATGTCTCATTCCTATTTTGCACCCGCGCAAAGCGGGCTTTTTTCTCTAAAGACGCACGTCAGTAAACTAGGAAATGACCTTGCACTCCCTGGGCGAGATTGGTGCAAAAAAGGAGGTGTGTTTCAGCGCAAACATTCCCTGGTGCTATTTCACACTTACAGAAAACAATAGACCCCTTTTCAGTTGGTAAACGCGGTGACGTTTTTATGTGGGCGGAGCTTAGGTGAAGGCAGAACGATCCCTCTGGCCGCTTCACTAACGCTAGTAGCAAGATTGTTAGCTTGTTTTTTAACAATGACTGGAGAAAATCCGATTTTATCTTAATGTGTAAGGTCACTCAGTGTCCAGGACCGCGATTGTTATTTCCAAAAGTTATCTTTAACGGACGGAACCAGATTGGCCGACCCGTAGCCGCCTACATGCTCACTCAATGCATGGACGATCTGACAGGATTAACGTTACGTTACCTCGGTTGAGTGGCCTGACTTCTACACCTACCTTATAGAGAAACCGATCATAAAGAGAAACTCGAGGACATATAAATCTTTAGATGCCTATAACTATATGGTCCTGTACAAGACTTGTGTGTATGATCCGCAGTTCTGCCAAGCCAGCGCCGAGACCACAACAATGTAAAGTGACATTACAGTGCGATTTTAATGATGTGAATATTTTTTAGAAATAAAAGTTCCAGATACAGCATATTCATTTTTCATCAATTCTTGAACCAAACAACACAACAAGATGACATTTAATAATAGTAACAATAATTTAAGCTCCTTATTATGTAGCCAAATCTGTGCTGTTTTTGTATTGGCCGCCTCCAGTTTTCACTTTGTTTTGCCTCCAGCTAGCACCGTGACGTAACTGTGACGTCAGCGCAAAAGGGGTCTATTGCGCCACTGACCAGAAAAAAACTGGTCTAAAGTCAGTGGCGCGTTGCGCGTTGTTCATAATGCTATTTTAAGCATGCATGCTTGGCCATAATGTAGCGGATGCACAACGCACATACACTTTGATTCTCTCATCAACACAGATGCAGCAGTTTTTATTTTTGCAAATCATACATTATAACAATGAAATATTAACACATGAGGGAAATCATTGTGGTGCCCATGGAGATGAAAAAACCTAATTACCCATTTTTTTAAGGTTAATTGTCGTACTGAAGGATCAGACCTGTTTGCCCAATAGTGGCAAGAAACATATGTATATAATGTTTAACGGACGCGGATTTGGGTGGGTTTCTCCCATCCCTAAACAACGTCACTTCTCTGTCTTTCACTGCCCTGATAAGAACGTCGGTCTCATCGGCTGTAAACACTCTTGGTAAACCCGCCGTTATAATAACAATCAATCATGCAACATGTGCACCTGCTCTTAAAGGGTATGTTGGATGGTGCTCTGATTGGTTTATTTCACGTTACGCCCAAACCACACCTATGAATAATGAAGCTACTTCAGACCAACCCCTTTTAGATTTGCGCCAGGCGCAAGAGGCATTTATCCCGCCGGGAAAATAGCAACAGCGCCGGGATCCGCCCACAAAATTACTTGCGCTTTGCGCTTTGACACTTGCATTTCAGATCGTTAAAATAGGGCCCTTAAAGGTGCATTGTGCAACATTTCATGTTAAAAATAGCCATTTTCTAACCCATACATGCTTAAACAATCGCCTGATGGGCTGAATGAGCCCTTCTCTGATCACTGCGATCACCTTTGTAACCCTGTACAGTGAAATAAATAAGAGGGATTCAGGCTCGAATCTGAGACTGGGCGTGACATCATGAGTGCGCACGCAGTTTCTCTTGTCGCCAGAGGGGGCATAGTTCTGCAAAAACTCAGATACTTGCGTTTTGCACCTTTAATGTGAAGCAACAGTGAACTGAAACAAACACAATCAACAAAAATAAACATACTTAGATGAGAACATTGATTTAACATAATGAACTGAAATAATGAAAAGGAAACGTGAAAATCTTGAAGATATCCTTGAGAAAACAAAAAATCTACTCCTAAATAAGCTGTTAAATTAGCTGTTCTAAATAAGCTGAGAGAGGCATCAGCCATTTAGAGGAAAGAGTCTGTTTCTCACAGGAAATGTGACACTGACTTTTAATTATATCAAGTCTCACTCTGCTGATCATAGACGAAGAATGTCACAATATTTGTTAGATACTGAGGCGTGGATGTGTCTAATTTAATGCATGCACTCACACACCACTCACACATGCTCTGTTTTAATGCAGTGGTTAATAATTGCTATCCTAATGGAGTATCTCTGGAACGGCCTCCCATGTGTAAGGTTTTTTCATTATGAATCATAACAGATTTACTCAGCAGGCCTTTAATGTAAGAAATGTATCTTATATCCATCTGTTTTCCTGTTTATGCTGTTCCTGTGCATTTGGATTGATTTATTTCATTTGGCGGCCGGAAAATCCAGAGTCATTCATTTCAAGTAGTTGCAAACTAAGAAGTGAGATTGTAAAGCCGTATGTGGAGCAACATCACAGAGTTCTTTTTCTCATTACGCTGAAGAGCAGCATGATTCTTTCCACTGAACTCTGTATTCCTCTCCATATTGCCTTCAGCCCCTCATGCCCAGAGCTCATATACCACCTCGGCCTCATCTCAAAGGTCTCTCTTGTGTTATTCTACAGCACAGTAAATGCTGTATCCTGCCGTGCCTTAGTCTCCAATCTTTTCTGAATCGACCGAATTACTTTCAAGTCCAATAACCTGTATTTTGAGCAAGACCTCTCACTCAATTGACCTTTCTTATTGCGTTCTGGTGTATGTTTTCATTTTTTCCTGTCTAAAAGTTAAGTGATGCACCCCTACCATCATGTCTCTGTCTGACCTTCAGCCAGGGTTCCAGACTAAAACTGTCTCCTGAAAGTGTTTTAAATATTATATAATCACTCAATATAGATGGATGTTCGGAAGTGCGGTCTTGCTCTGACTGAAGTGCAATTACAATTCCTATTTATGCACTGCAGTTCATTAAATGTATAGTGTGTATTGGTGTTCTTCAAGTGAATACCAGGGGTGAAAACAACGCCACAGCGTTGCCAGAGTTTAGTTTAAACCCTAATTAAACACACTAGCTAATCAAGTCCTTAACCTGTTAACTGTCCCACCCCCCTTTAAATAGACATGAAAATGCACATTTCAAACTTAAATGGTTGTAATTCAAGAATTTAAAATATTAATTATTCATATTTTACATAAGAATAGGGCTGTGCAAAAGTTAATTGCGATTAATCACATCCAAAATAAAAGTCTGTGCTTACATAATATATTTGTGTGTGCTGTATATAATTATTTTGTATATATAAATACTTACAGTGGTTACTCAACCAGAATAATACTTTTACCGCCGTCGCTCCCGCGGCGGTGAAATTCGGATCTGTATTTGCTGCCTTTTACCGCTAAGCGGCGCTACAATCACAGACTTTGAAATGTGTCCGTTTATTCTCTCTATTGCGTAATCTAACGCCGCGCGCGGCTCATTCAGAGCGATTGAAAGCTGGTAACAAATGAATTCAAGTGAAACATAAACAAATTCATAATCACAATACTGAAATTAAATTGAATAAATAGTAAAAACATTACAACATAAAACATTGCAACAGAATATATATATATATATTAGGCTATCAATGGGGCTAAGGAAGAGCATAAGACGAGACTTAATAGTGTTCAGACGGTAGCTCAGTGGGTAACGCAACAACATAAATCTCACTGCGCTTCAAGCGATCCGAGATCGAATCTCACTGTGGCCAATATACTGTTGGCCAACTTCATTTATGTTTTACCGTTCTTGATGCTTAAATATGTAACTGTTTATTAGCGAGTTCATTAACTGTTTATTTATTTAATGTCAAGCGTTTTGTTTAATTATCATCAATGCCACTTTAACGTAAATTTGCTAGATTCCATGTAGAGCCGCTGCACGACCAAACTGATGAGGGAAATGAAAATACTTTTTTTTTTAAAGCTGATCGCGTCAGAAAATGAAAATAATGATGCTCGTCTTTAATCTGCTAAATTATTGTTTTGTGAAGTTGACTGACAGTGATACCTGGCCATAGCAATGGGAGACTGATTTTGTTGACTTGACAGACTAACTAAGTAGTATTACTTTCAATATAAAAACAAATGAAAATGTAAAAGAACACTAAAATTGATTAAGTTTGAATCCCGAACAAACATGGTCTACTTTTTTATTATTAATGCAGAGAGATTTGTCAATAGTTCTAAAACTTTTTTACCCCCCTTTTTTTGTCTAGCCTATATTTTATATTTATAAAATAAAATTACCATGCATTTCCATTTACATTAGGGACCATTTTATCCAACAAAAATGACTGAATTAACATCTGCATAATAATAATAATAATAATAATAATAATAAAAACACTATTTTTTTCTTGTAAAAACACTATTTTTTTATTTTTTCAACAAAATTTTTTGACCAGAACAAGACGAGTAAATAGCCAGATGTTAAAAAATAAACAAACAAAAAACAATATATCAAAATTTTAAAACAGAGAAAATAATAAATTAAAATAGTTTTGTTACATTTAACTAAAGCAAAATGTAAATGTACAAATAAATTTTTAGAAAAACGAATAGAAAAAAAACTTTAAAATATAGCTCTACAATATCTAATATTGTAGACGTCGGTGGGCAACAGTGTTTCTCGGTGAGCGTAGAAATTCGTTCACCCTGTCCTTGATCCGCTTGCTGTCACTGCTAGTCATGTGGGGCATTTAAATGTAGCCTACTTTAGCTTCCAAAAGACTTCCAAAAATATATAGTTTTATTTGAAATGATCACACCGGTAAGATTAGAATGGTCAGTGCCCCTGTCATCGGCTGATAAATTCGTTCTAAAAAAGAACAAATTTATGACCTAAAAAAGAAACACTGTCACATTAAACATTTATCTTATCATAAACATTGACTAGTTGTGTGTGTGCGTCACCATTAAATGTTTTAGATTTTTTTTTTTTTCGATAATGTGTTGCATTTTATATTCTGTATTTTTCGGGGATTTTATTGTAGGCTACTAAATTATATTATCCATTAATTAACTTTTTAGCATAGACCTAAAAAAGAAACACTGTCACATTAAACTAGCTACATCTTGCAAGCTTTGGAAGTTAAAAGTTATATACATTTTTTTTTATTTTATTCTTATGAAAAATGCACAAAAATACAATTTTAGATTTTTATATGAATATATTTTCCAAACCATGTTTTTTTAATCTAAAACTGTAAGAACATCATATAGCTATAAATCTAAAAACATATATTATTTTTATTTATTATTATTTTAATCCATAAATCCATAAGTCTAAAAACCATAATCTATATTTATATACGGATGTTAGCTAAAATTATAACAACGTCAACACGAAGAAAACTTTATTACATTAGGAATATATTTTTCTAATAAATACATTCTCTGGGAATTTATATTTCAAGTTGTGACAGCAAAAAAAATGGAATTCCCATTTTTTTAGGGCACAAATGCTGGGTTACTATTTTTATTGAAGTAAAAATTGTCTTTCCACAAAAAAATTGTCTTTCCACAAAAAGTTGTGTCAAGTCCGTCTAACGTTTTTCTTTAATGGTTGAGAGACATTTATCTTATAAACATTGACTAGTTGTGTGTTCGTGTCACGCGTTAAATGTTTTAGAATGTCAAACACCATTCAAATGCAAAATATGCGCCCTCCCCCACTTTAAGCTAACTCAAGCAAGCTCCTGAGATGAGGCTGGCAATATGTTGTTTTTTCCCCGGCTCACAACTGAGCTCCCAAGCCTCAAGCATTAATGCGGAGGCACATGAATGAAGGATCTCCATATGCTCATATTAATTTTAACGTACATTTTTCCAAAGTCTTGTTTCCGAAAGTGTTACATTAAATGGCGAAATATGTGTGTTTGTTTTAACGTGTGTGTGTAGACTACAAAGGTAAAGATGCATGGGCGTCAGTTTGGTTTGAAATGTGCTGGGGACAGAGACGTACTCGGAAGGGCATTTTCAAAAGTGCTGGGTACAATGACGCATTCATTCTTTTTTTCTCTTTTGAGTAGGTCATGTTTTGAAAGACGATGTCCTGTAGCTTCCTGATGTACATAAATAAAATTGAGCACAATGTCCGAGTACAGTGAGTACGCCCTATTAAACCTGTACAGTTATGGTCCAGTGGTAGAATTGTTACCTCAGCGTGTCGGGACTCGGGAGATTCCCGGTTCTAATCCGCACTCGTATAGTTTTTTTTTTTTTCCTCATCAAAACCAATGGGACTCGGGAGATTCCAGGTTCTAATCCGCACTCATATAGTTTTTTTTTTCCTCATCAAAACCAATAATGTGTATCAGTGGTTGAATTGATATTATGTTTATCAGTGGTTGTATATGTTTTGATCAGGGGAAAAATATACGAGAGCGGATTAGAACCCATGAGAAACAGGGACATGTTGTGCGCATTTTGAATTGGGATTTCACCGGAACGAATCTCCGCAACGGATTGAAGCGTGTTTCCGAGAGAAGACAACGCATTTCAGTGCTAGATCGCCTGTTATTTAACATACGTCTATATGTCTTTAATTAATAATACAATTATTACTTTAACATGCAGTTTCAACTTCGCCAAATCTTTGTTTGTTTCATTATTGTAGCCTACAGAAAATGCAAATAGCTCTTGTTTTAATTTTTCATGTTTGTTGGTTATTTGGAAATTGCCATAGTTGTAGTATTTCATCCTTACTGTTAACTGACATAGCCCCGCTGCAATTGCGGCTGTTTTGCTAAATGCCCCTTTGCGCCACCTGGCGGTCATTTCGCGAACGACCTTGAAATGCGGCAAGTTTATTTTTACCGCGGCAGATTTGCCGCGGTACGACTCGCGGCGGCAATAGGCATTCTGGTTGGCTACCCACTGTATGCATCCATGTATATATTTATTTTGGATGCGATTAATCGCAATTAAGTTTTGCACAGCCCTACATAAAATGTATATTTTCAAAACCTGGGTTACTCTAAAACGGCAGAAAAATCAAAGCCAAAAATCTGAACAAGTTGTGATTCAAATTTCAGGTTGATAGATTTTGTATGGACGCAGTACCAAACTTTTTCACTAGGGCACAACCAGAATCCATTACTGCCCATATAATGGTGCCTACATTTCCATATGTGTTTTGAGTGATGTGAACAATTATTTCCAAAATTTTCATACAATTTATGAAGTAGAGATCCTACTCAGAAGTAGTATGGAAAGTTTGGCAGATTTTTATATGAATTCAACCTCTAAGAAACACTTACAAATAACATGCATGTAAGTCATAGCTCGCTGCTTTGTCACAAATTGGTGGATTTTTATATATATATATATATTAAACTTTTCAGACCTTATTTTACAAAATAATTGAATGAATGCTATCTTTTGAACTTTTGGCATGAAAACAAACTGAAGTTTCTACCATCTTTTCATGATTTTTCATGTTCACTGCTATTTCAAAATGAAGGTCTGAACACGCCTTATGAGTATAAATATTCTTGTTGCAAATTGATAAATTATGGCTCCTCTGTAATTTATTTTGAAAATCATGCCCTCTTAAGATGACCAAGTGACATCTAATCACTCTACATTGATGGTAATAAAATGTACCAGTAATTTTGAATAGCATTTATAATTTGTTTTGCACTTGTAACCATTTTGGTCACATTCTGGATCACTGTCACTTTCACAGACTAAGTTTCACTCTCTGTCCCCTTCATTTATCTGTTATTCTCTCTGTTGCTCATGTCTCACTTGTCAATTATAATCGACTGGATGACTCATGAACATGGAAGTGGCTATTTAATTATATATTTTTGGTCATCCTCTTTGATGTATTAGCACTGCATCTGTGTACTCTTGCTGTACACAAGTCAAGTGTTTGTTCATTTGTCAAACTAAACTCTTACTTAAATATTTTCAACAGTGTCGTGATCACAATAGAATTTGTTTGCTATATGCATGCTTCATCTTGGTAAGACTGGGTAGGATTGTTGTAAAAAGCCCATCGCTCACATACATAGATGACTTTGGTAACGCTAATGAACTGTATCGTAGATGCGATCAGTCTCTCTGTCCGTTCCTCCCGTCTGCATAAAGAGCAGTCTTGTTTCCTGTATTCATCCAGGATTGGTGTAATGGTGCTGTCTGATTCCAGTCCACGCTTTCTAAAGAGAGAGCTCCTGTGAATTTGTATTCTGCGTCTGGCTTTGGGGCCTTTAGTGACATGAGAAATTAAGCAGAGCAGCCATGCAACCTGCGCCCTACAAAAACTCCTTGGAAAAGGTCAAGCTGAAAGACTGTAGGGGTTAACTCTACAAAAACACACCTAGATAGGATAGGAGAGCAGAGCGATTGGCTATCTGGAGCTTAGCAGATTTGTGGCTATGGTTGGAGCAGGCATAAGCACATTCTGAACACGCCTTACCCCACCTCTCAGAGATGTCAGCAGCATAACTGGAAAGCAATAAAATCGTAGGAGCTCGTTCTGATGACCAGCACTGATAGGGCTGCCCCTGTTTAGAATTCACACACAGCCTCAGGATTGTGCTCCCTGTCCTCCAGCCCTCCATCCTGCTCATCTCTTAGCCCTCTGTTTCCTCTTTTCCTGACTCCTATTACCAGGGTTGTTGCAATCATTATAACTCGTCCCATTTCCTTTTTTGTAAGATTTCCACCAGCAGAAAATTATTATATATTTATATTAAAGGTGCATTGTGCAAAATTCCATGTTAAAAAAACCCATACATGCTTAAACAATTGCCTGATGGGCTGAATAGAGCCTCTATATAGTCCTGTACAGATTTGAGACTGGGCGTGACATCATGCGCCTTCATATGCTCCTGGCTATGTCTGGCAGATTTGTGTTTTCGCCGCCATCAGCATGTCCGTATCAGTGAAGACAACTCGAGCGACAAAACTTCTAGTCAACTATCAACAAAGGTAGAAGATAGATTCAAAGAGACTGGCTTGTAGTTCATTCCAAACACCAACGCAAACTCTACTTAAGACAAAGAAAATCTAACATCAGGGAGTCGACATCAGGAAGGCTTTCAACAAATGGAGAAGATTCTCCGTCTGCTCCAGGGCTCAAACAGGATCCTATACAAAGTAATAACTTATATTGTTCATGAACGTGTTTCCATAATAATACAATATAGTAAACACATAAAACAGTTCAACATGGATATAGATGGAAACAAAAAACAAAGTTTTCTACTACCCCATTTTCCCCTCACACATAAGTGTGTAATTTACTCAAATGCTTTTCCTTTCATATATTTAAAATGACTTGCAGATTTATAACTTTATTACCTCTGAAGACATTATAACTGTAACAAAAGATTAGTGCGGCTGATGCTCCTTTGGTTATGAACAGCTCATGAAAGCCTGCAATGTGCGTGTGGTCCATGAGCGTGCATATGTCTTGTTGCAGTTTCGCTTGTCTCCAGAAGGGGCATAGTTCTGCAAAAACTCAGAGACTTGCGCAATGCACCTTTTAATATGTCAATATTTTCAGCCTTTAGAAAATCAGTTTAATCGACCATAACATAGTAAATATTGCGTCATATAACATTGTAAAAATTAATGTTAGTGCTGTGCTATGCTATTCTATATACTACTTAAGATGCAAAAGCTGCTAAACGAAATTAAGCAAACGCACTCTGCACATACTGTACATTCATCGAATACTTTCGCTTGAAACCAACTAAATCCCTGCCTCAGCTTATTTAGAAATACTGGTTCGCTGGCAAAAACCTCTGAATGCCACTTCTCTTTGCCAGCAAAAGCCTCTAATCCTCATATATATCAGAGTATGCAAATCAAATCATATGATTTTCATACAGCTTAAAATTGTCAAGTTTTTATCCTATTGAAAGAGATTTTTAACTAAATAGGTTTGTGTTGAAATGGATGAATTTGTAATAATTTCAATCAATACATTTCAGAAATTTGATTTTTCATAATATAGCTGAGCTATGTTTCCATTTAACTATTTTAATGCACATTTTGGGATCTCGCATCAAAAACTGGTGGATAGAAACGCAGAGATGCACACACATTTTTAAATGCGCATAAAAAACGTATGCGCTTGTCTAAGTCATAAACTACGACGGAAACGCATTAACGGAATAAATTCCTAGATGCACAGCATCTAAAATGCTATTTTGGTTATTCAGAAATGTCTGAGCAGTGGTTCGGTATAATTCTCTCACAGAATTTTTTTATGCGACTGCATTCCCAAACAGCAGCATCTGCCTCTGAAAGCAAGAAAACGTGTTTATTTTGTTTTCGTCTGTGTGCTCTAAGGCGCAAGTTATAACTTTATGTTATATCTTTCTTAATATTATTATATATAAAATTTATTATATGCAGTGACTTTTTTTATATATATTTAGCTCCAGTTTATCAGGAAGTGACGTTTTTGTTCTCTTCGACTAAATGGATTAAAACAGTGCTTTATGCGCAAATGTTTTATGCCATATTCCAATTTTGCGCATAAGTTTAATTCGCAACTTTGGATTGAAACTTAGCTACTGACAAAAGGAAACGTCAATTATAAGGCTAAAGAAAATTGGTACAGTGGCAATGACAGAATTTTGTGAGCAGCGTTTAAACACAACAGAACAAAACAGTGGCAAAAATAGTTGGTTTAACTTAAAAAAGTAAGTAACCTGGTTGCCTTAATTTTAAGTTGATTGAACTGGAAAAAGTGTGTTAATACAATGAAGGAGATTGATTTAATCACCAGAAACTCAAAATAATAAGTTATCTCATCTAAATAAATTATTTAAGTTGATTTGACAAAAGAAAAAATGTTGCGATAACAATCTTGAAAATATTTTTTTTACAGTGTATGCAACTGTTTACTATGTCTTGTCCAAAGAGGTGGACAAGATTGTAGTGCGTCCGTGGCAACCATGTCATGTTTGTGAAAAGAAGCTGATATAATGTATAATGTGTCCTCCCCTCACTTTTCGGATTGTTCCTATGCTCCTGACATCCAACCATCCCCACCCCCAACATTTCAGTGACTTCCATTATAATTGAAGCCCTGGCCATTTGTGAGCCAATGGCAAATGAGAGAGAAGCCAGTTGCTAGAATGACATAAGAGAGGTGCTCTTTACTACCTGTAATGGTCAGTGGCACACAGCTGCCAAGGTCACACACAGATATTCAAGCTCACACATATGCATGTGGTTGTGCCAGTAATGGGGGCCAGCCTAATGGGATGTTTTCTGCACAGGCTGCTGGACTAATGAAAACCCCTGTCAATTTGCCCCTGTCAGAAATAACAGGCCATGTGTGCATGAGGCAGCAGGCTTATAAAAGGACAGATTAGCCAGGACGGTTACTTAAAGAATTTCTGCCTGTATGTCATTCTGTTTTGTCAAAGGGGAGAAAAGAAATCTCTGTCAGGAGGAATTTAGATCCCTTGCACAAACATAGTTTGACGTTATGGTGAGTTAAATTGAGAGTGAAAGGGAGGCTTTTGTTGTTTGGTTGTGCAGTGGCTGAGGGTTTTATAAATTCAATATAAACAGGCTCTTCTGAGGTCATGATGTGGTGTCGTCTATAATCAATCCAGTTCTCTTTATTTCTGTCTTTCTCACACACACTTGCAAACACACATTCATGTGAATTCAGTGTTCTTTTATTATTTCCAATTTTTTTTATATAATTATTTAAAAAAACTCATAAAAATAAATTATTTATATATATATATATATATATATATATATATATATATATATATATATATATATATATATATATATATATATATACACAGTATATAATGTATTCATAATTATTATAATAATAATAATAAATTAATTAATAATAAATAAATTATATAATAATAATACATTATATATATATATATATATTAGTGCTGGGCAACGATTAAATATTTTAATCGCGATTAATCGCATGAATTTCTTGCGATTAATTGCGATTAATCGCATTGTTACGCAGAAAATTTAATAATGAATTCTAAAGTAATGTATTGCACACTTTTGATTTAAATGTACTGCTATATACATAAAAGTGCAATACCATGTGGTTTGCAAAAACTTTAAACAAATAAGGTGCTTTATACCAGCAGAATTCTCTTTTACACAGTAGCAATAAAATATTCATTGTAAATCTCAACTTAAACATTAATGTAATCAAATCAAATATTAAAACAAAGCTATTTAGCACAGGGGATTACCTTTTATCTAGTTAAAACGAGCCCAGTTTTCTTTTATTTTTTTCTCAACAGGTCTCTTTTATCAGGGAGCAGCAGAAAGAGTCAATGTAGTCAGAGGTCATGACCACTACAGATATAAGTCGACCAATGTTACTTCTCTGACAGTAGCTTAGGTTTGGTCATGCCATGGTTTCCTACGTACTCTAAGATTAGGCTACATTAAATAGAGGTAAAGCCCAATATAATTCTGCATCGAACTTACGCCGTAGGCTGTGTGTAGCGCGCGTACCCTGACGTGCACCTCTCCAAAAATGTAACAACTTGTCAATATGCGTAACGTTACCTCAAGCGCTGTGATTACTAGAATCGCTCGCCAGGTTTCACATGCTCCCATAATTGCGCATCAACGCGGACAACGATGCAGAAGTATGAATGAAAACCAAAGAGGCTCCTGCGTAGGTCTGACGCAGAAATCGAGCACAAGGTGCAGCGACAAGTGGGTGCGTTCCTGTGAAACTGTTGCGGTTAAGCTCGCCTCACGCACGCGCTCGCCCGTTGCCGACGTTGAATTGTCTCTTTTTGTACACGACGCGCAGCCAGCACAAATCATTGGAAGAGAGACTGATCCTTGGTTCGCTGTTTGCGAGTTTCCAGAATCTAAATAGTTATCAGGACATCAACAGAAGGGAATTCACATGGTAGATTTATAATTTTGTATAAGTTAAAAGTACATGTATAATTTTAATTTAAGTTAAAAGGCTACAGCTGCGTAGCGCACAGAAGCCGTTGGTTAGGCTACTATCCGCGCCTGTCATTCACTCGTCTCGCGGAGCGCTGTCTCCCTTTCTATCCTGAGAGAACCTGGCAAATCCTCTCTCCACTGCTTGTTTGGGTGGGTTATTTGCTGGCTGACCAACATCCCACCCCTCCTGTGATCCAGGGTTTGACTGTAGGCCTGTTATTCAGAGCCAGTGAGCAACGGACTTAAAAAAATTATAAAAAAATATATATAAAAAAATATATAAAAAATATATAAAAAATATAAATATAAAAAAATTATATATAAAAAAACTACGTTAACGGCAAAAAAATTATCGGCATTAGGGCCTAATTAATAAATGCGTTAATGCGATAATAACGCGTTAACTTGCCCAGCCCTAATATATATATATATATATATATATATATATAGGCCTATATATATATATATATATATATATATATATATATATATATATTATTTATTATTATTATTATTATTTTTTTAATAATTATATAAAAAATTGGAAACACTAATCCAACTAAAAAAATAAATTTTCTTTGATTTAATGGATTTAAACACACACACACACACACACACACACATATATATATATATATATATATATATATATATATACATGTGTGTGTGTATATGTGTACGTATATATACAATGCTTGTATGAATGTGCGTGTGTGTATGTATGTATGTGTATATATGAAAAAGAAATGTGGAGACCTGTTATTGCAGCTTTGTTTCATTTGTAGTTTCATTTTGTTTTACCTCCATCAGTCACCCAAGGCTGTTTGTTCTGCCTAAGGTATTGATTTGATATTAGTACCAGAGGCTGATATTGTACCGAAGCCAAAATGGTTATATCGTTCCAACCGTAATCTGTCTACATTTCGAACTTTCACCATCATGATCTGTTTTCCCTCCAGTCAACGAACATCAACAGCTACCCTGACGTGTTCCTTCCCGGTGGTGCAGTTCCAGTGGGCACTTCGCAATCCTCCTCTCTCCAGACGGAACACGGCACTGGTGGGCGGGTGGGCGTTGAGGTCCGCAGGTCCAGTTTGACCAGCATGGACAGCCAGTTATCAGGCTGCTTGGAGAGCAGGCTGAGCACCACCATCGCCAACAGTGAGTGGGCAGTGGGTGGGCGAGCTTCGGGCACAAAATTAAACTCTCACTAAGTTTAAAGCTCTTTTATCTCTTCGTCCGACCTACTCTTTACCTCATACTTCACACACCTCATAATTAGAGATGCTTTTTGCTCTTCAGCCAAGCAATGCAGTGTTTAGAGCTTGCTATTGTGCCAAAAGACCTGCCGCAGTGTGTTTAACCCTGTTTAAGTTGAAGTATCTCAGCTGCAGAGAAAGGACATAGTGGCAGTTCTTAGACCAATACATGGCAGTTTTCATTTACACTGCTTTATACTGACAAGACCTGGCTCACTATCATGAGAAGTATTTAAATGAGCTATATGTAAGAAATGTATTTCAAATAATCATAAAATTGCCCTGATATGTCACTAGAAATCATGTTCATTTCAATTACTTATATTCAGGATATTGTCATTTAAAAAGTGAAGTTGCAGCCCTCAACTGATGTTGATGTTGTCATGTTGTGTTTTGGTCTGATGCGTCACCCTCCACGATCAACCAATCACAAAGTCAGTAGTGTTGCAGTATCCAGGTTGCCAGCTCTACTCTAGTTACCACAGCTGCAGATACAAACTTGTCGAATACAAAAAAAATGCATCCTGCAGCCTATCTGGCAACCTCGAATCAGGGGATACACCACTCTACAGTAATTTGAAAGTGATTGCAGTACCAGTTTTGGCCACAATCTTACATACGGCTCCTTAACAATACAATAGAGGCGAGTGTGCCTGTTGAGCATTATTTATAAAAACAGACTTAAAAGTGGGGAAACAATAAATAAACCTTACTGACTCCAATATTTTGAACTAAACTGTGTAAATGTGTGTGTGTATAGTCTCCAGCACATGGTGGGGGTCTAAGCGGTTGGATTATTCTCTGTACTGCCCGGACGTCCTGACAGCGTTTCCCACAGTGGCTCTTCCTCACCTGTTCCACGCTTCCTACTGGGAATCAACCGATGTGGTCGCCTTTATTCTGCGACAGGTACATTCACAGCAATTAACAGCCAAGCCCCTTTTTGTTTTATTCTGCATCTTTTAAGGTCAAAGAAATGAAAATAACTTTTCAAACTCCCTGACTATTGATCTCCTCATGCCAGAGAAATCAAATTAGTACAACATTACAAGACTGAAGTAAGAAAGATTTTAGATACCCAGTTTCTCTGAGTCTCCTTCTTCCCTCTTGGTCTTTTGTGCTGGATATTTCAATTCACCCAACAGCCTGTATCTGATTCTAATATGACTTTTTTATTCATATCATCCAAACCTCTGGCTGAGAGACAGCTAAATGTAGCACATCCTTCACTTTCAGACTTTTGAAGATCAAATCACTGATGTACTCCGTAATGCAGGCTTCACTTCAGAGTGTCAAATGCAAATGGCATCACTTATTAAATTCATTCTTAAGAAGATGTCTCAGCATAGGTGAAGAGGAAGTAGTCAATTTAGGCAAATCATAGACCAATCTATCTTTCTGAATGCAGTCCCTTCATAATTGTCTTTGCCTGCATGAAAGAGAAATAGAGCTGACAAGAGTTCCAGCTGCAGTGTTCGTTTTAGGTGTCACATGCCAGATAGTGTTGTTATCTATGTGCAAAGTCTCCCTGAAGTGTGTTGAGTAATTCAGAAATTTGAATTTGGGTCGTTTAGTATGATTTTTTTTTTTTTATCCATTTAGGGTCGCTTCAAGCTACATGGTACAATGACGTATTTTCAGTTAGTTGGCAAGGCAACAATTGCAAATTTAAGTTTTGAATCTAATATTTATTAAGGTTTATTTCAGTCAGAGAAAAAAAAGAATGGTAATTTAGTTAAAAATAAAACATGTTGACATTTAACTTGCAGTTTGTCTTAAACAGATGTGATGTGATTTCTATTTCTGCAGCATGACTAAAATCTCATTGTTCCTACCACCTTCTCCACATAGCTGTATAGTAAACAAATATGTTGTATTCTGATTGGCTGTGACTGTCAGAATGGAAAAATTATCATTTGGATCTCGTCTTATGATGAATCTGGTTTAGGATTTTCATTCAGCGCATTCCCTGACAGTCTGCATACAATATAAACAACTTCATCAAAGTCAAAGATTGACATAATTGATGTCCTCAAATGCAGCTTTTCTTACATTCAGCAAACCGATCAAGCCTTAAGAGTAAGACAAAAGACTGGTAAACATGATCCCCATGATATGGCTCAAATGTTGCATCAACAAAGACATTTCATCTACACCCGAATCCACTGGGTGAACTTTTTCATGAAATACCAGAGGTCATAAAAACGCTTTTGATCATTGGTGTATTTCTTATAGAAGTTATGTTGCTGCAGGAAACAGAAAAAAAAGACAAAATTTGAGACCTGTATTTCATTTGTAGTGTTTATACCTGCCCTTTGATTCAATCAGACCTGTTCAGTTGCAACATTTAGATAATGTTTTGTTGTTTATCCTTGAGGAAAATAGCATTTCTTATTATCTGGGCTTGGGTGGAAAATGATTACAGCTTGACTCGTCATTCCTTAAGAAAAAAGGACAATATTGCTGATTCATAGTTGAGTTTAACACATTTTAAACTGAACTGAACCAACACTGAACTGACTTGAGTTGAATAATTACACTATTATACTTTTAGAGCTGGTTTAAATTCATATTTGATAAGGTTTGCATCATTGATTCTGTTGTTTCCATTTAACTGTGAAGCTGCCTTTAAACAATCTGTATTATATAAAGCATTATAACAATAGATGACTTGACATTTTATTGTCCATTTTGAATAATTTCTATCCGAGTATAATGTGTAGTACTGCTTCTGCATCTGGACCAATGGCGTATATTTAGGGTGGGATTATACACTACCGGTCAAAAGTTTAGGGTCGATTGCAATTTTTTATGTTTTTAAAAGAAGTCTCTTCTGCTCACCAAGGCTGCAATTTTTTGATAAAAAATACACAAAAAACACAGTAATATTGTGAAATATTATGACAATTTAAAATGACTTTTTTATGTTAATATATATTAAAATGTAATTTATTCCTCTGAAAAAAAGCTGAATTTTCAGCATCATTACTCCAATCCTTCACAAATCACTCTAATATGATGATTTTATGCTCCAAAAACATGTATGTTTATTATCCATGTTGAAAACAGTTTTTTACATTTTTATTTCAGGATTCTTTGATGAATAGAAAGTTCAAAGAACCGCATTTATATAATTAGAATCTTTTCTAACATTATAAATGTCTTTACTGTAACTTTTCATCAATGTAACTCATCCTTGATGAATAGAAGTATTGATTTCTTATTTATTTCCCCCAAAAATAAAATACAAATTCTTACTGACCCCAAACTTTTTAAAGGGTAGTGTTTAATGTAACAAAAGCTTTCCATTTCAGATAAAAGCTGTTCTTTTGAACTTTCTATTCATCAAAGAATCCTGAAATAAAAATGTAAAAAACTGTTTTCAACATGGATAATAATCATACATGTTTTTGGAGCATAAAATCATCATATTAGAGTGATTTGTGAAGGATCATGTGACACTGAAGACTGGAGTAATGATGCTGAAAATTCAGCTTTTTTCAGAGGAATAAATTACATTTTAAAATATATTAACATTAAAAAAGGCATTTTAAATTGTCATAATACTTCACAATATTACTGTGTTTTTTGTGTATTTTTTATCAAAAAATTGCAGCATTGGTGAGCAGAAGAGACTTCTTTTAAAAACATAAAAAATCTTACCGAACCTAAACTTTTGACCAGTAGTGTATGTTTGTCCAACCAAGGGCAAGCGGGAAACGTTTTGCCTATTAAAAAACAAATGCAATTGCTGTGTGGCGTTTCTAGTGCCGCAGAAATTTCCCACTACACCTTTAATCTCCCTTAGAAGTTGAACAGACTGATGATGACAGTAATGGTTGGTTGCTAATAACTTTGTGATTGATTGACAGGTGATGCACTGTGACTATGCGAAAGCCCAAGAGACAGACAACTCTGACTCTGCCCCCTTCTCCCCTTCAAGCCCAAGAGAGAAGTGGCTACGCAGACGCACACACGTCAAACTTAGGGTAAGGACAAACACGGCCATGCTGACAAAAACACACCCTCACATGCTTTGGAAGATCTCCAATCACCATTAAGCTTTGTTCTTTAGCCCAGGCCTGCTGCTGACGATGACTTTATTATAAGTGTCTGTTTTGATTAATTGTAGAATCTGCTGAGTAAGGCTAGCCATCCGTTAGATGTCAATGTGATTGAAGTATCTGTTTGCAGCAGTGTCATATCTTTAGTAAGAGGCAATATTTTACCTTTAGAATTGATTTTCAGAAGCTAATATGTGGAAATATTTTTTGTATAGACTTATAAATTGCACTACATGATATTGGTACTATATTGCTTATCGGCTGATCGGCTTTTTTATTGTATCTGTAAATGTTGGATCCTTATTGCAATTCACAATATGCATTTTGAAAACAGAGAGGGTAAATTTCCATTTCTTGCCAATATATACTTTATATTTTATATTTAGAATATTATCGGCCATAATAACATAAAAATAGGACTGTCAAACGATTAATCAGATGATTAATCGCATCCAAAATAAAAGTTTGTGTTTACATACTATATGTGGGTGCGCTGCGTATAATTATTTTGTATGTATATCAACACACACATGCATGTATATTTAAGAATAAAATATTTATATTTATATATAATATAAATTATATATAAAACTATATACAGTATATACATGAAAATACTTCTTAAAGCTACACTGTGTAACTTTTTTAGTTAATGCTTCTTGGCTAAAAACACTTAGTTCTTTAAAAAATTTGCTCATTAATGTATATTTACTTCTTTCAAGTAATAAAGTATTCTCGTGAGTGTATAATATGCCATTGAAAATACATACGGGTAAGGGGTTCTAATGTCGGTCGCTATGTTGCCCCTCCATCTTGAAAGTACATTAGCCAAAGAGGGACATACCCGTTAACTCAAGCTTCGCCTTTCGCGTTTACGTTTGAGTTAACATTCATGGACGAGGTCAAACTGGAAGCCATGTTAATCTTGGACTACATTGGCCACCGTAGGAGTTGAAACGAAATCGGAATTGAGAGGAACAGAAACTAATATTCACTGGATGGTCATATACCTTTTCACAGCTAGATGGGGGTAAAAATCACACAGTGTAGCTTTAAATATATACAAGCATGTGTGTGTATTTATATATAAAAAATAATCGTTTGACAGCCCTACATAAAAAATATATATCATCTTATCGATGCGGCAGAATTTTAATATCAGTGATTTATTTAAAATAATTGGCTTATTTCAATGTCAAATTGTAAGGTAAACATCTGCTGTCTATGTAGATTTGGTGTAATAGATTGGTGTTTCGATTGGGGACATTTTTTGGCCCCTACATTTGAATCATCAGAGCGTTTACAGTATGTCCCTTTCAATGGCATCCAACACCCCCCCTCGAGCCCCAACTAATTTCAATCTCTGGTCGTACACACACACTCATATCACTCAAGTAAAATTTGTGGACTGCAGCAGAGTCCTGACATTGTAGAAGAACTAAATATATCCCCTCTCTGCCAATGCTTTCGAGATTCTCAAATGTGGCACAATAGCTCAGTGTGTGTGGGCAGAAATCTGTGCTTTACAAAAATAAGCATCACAGTCGACCTAGATTTAAGGCTCGGAGGCACATGAACACAATTACCTAATAGTGCGTTTCTAAACTCAGTGTTTCTAACTTACTAGGCTATGTGTTAGGCTAGGTTAACCCCACGATAACAAAGACCAGTTCTTCCGAGTCCTTCACTGAAATTAAGTATAGCTCACAAAAACACTTCTGTGTGTTATCACGGCTACCTTTTCTTTTCACAGGGAATGGTGTTTTGATCACTCAGGACCTTGATCTGAAATTGCATGTATTTCTTCCGCCCGCTGAGCCCTTCTCAATGCACTGATGGCCTCAATAGAGTTCGATCAGAGCTCTCGCTTGCCTTTCAGAGGTGTTTCTATGCAGTCGTGTTGTTTTCGAAAGACTTTCCTGATTCTGTTTTGAGAATGTCTTTATCCACTTGTGCATTTGTGTATATATGCAGCATAATTTTGGCTCAGTGAACGACCTGCGAGGCATAAAGTCGACAGCTACCTGACAACAGTCAATGGCAACATGCTTCAATGTTGGATCAGTCTTGTGTCTGAAGATCCACTCAGGTGTGTCACCAGCACCGGTGTGCTGCTTAATGGCAGTGTGTGCACATCACATCACCCAGTACGCGTCTGTTTGGATAGCCCATCAAATGGCAATCATGTATAGGCCCATGCCAAGATGATTTATTGACTGACTTGATCAATATGCAAATGCCTGCAAGCTGGGAAATGTTTACCCGCTTCATTAAATGACAAATCTGCACAATCAGTCTCATTAGCTTGTGTGGTCTAATTATTTACAGGCCTATTACAGCTCTGTGTGGGCTCATGCAATGCTAACATGATAGCATAATATTTAAAAAGTCACTGTACGTAGCTTCTCATCCTAAAGTGACCATGCTGCTAAGTAGTTTCTTTGTTTTTTAAGTGACATTCACAGTAACATGACCAAATGACCTGTAGTTAATAATTTTCAATGAGAGTTGGCGATTTATGGTTGTCAATGTTTACATGACATGTTAACTTAAACTGATATTTAGTTGGGCTTGCTAATTCAAGTATCAAGACGATGTCTCATGCATAATAGCTGGTACAGTATGTGAGTGGGACGTTTAAGCCGTGCTTATGCTTTGTGAATTCAGATGCTGTTTCAAAGTCTTGCCTTTGCTCTATAAAGCGGCAGAGTAAAAGCTTCTTGTGTTTATCTTCCTCTCTATGTTTGTCTGCTTCCTCTGCTGGCATGAAGGTGACTGTGGACAGTTATTCTCAGGATTTGCATAGTTCTATCTTTTGCTTGCTTTAATTTTACATTTCACACTCAGCAGGGGCTGTAGGATTTATCTTCACTGGGCTCTGTGTGAACAGTGTTATCATTAAAATGAAATTTATTGAAGAAGGGAAGGATTAGAGTGCGACACCCTCTTTTGGAAGGACTTTGTACTGCATACAAATGAAACTGCCCCTTTCTCTTTTTCCCCATCTGTCAATAATGGTGCACGGCAGTAATGGCGTCTTATCAGTGTCATTTACTCTTATTGTGCCAAATTATATTTAAAAAAAACATTATAAAAGCAAGACAACCTATAATCTCCACTTTCTGTCTGCAGAATGTCACTGCCAACCACCGAGTCAATGATGTCATTGCGACCGAGGACTGGCACCAGACCCTGGTTGGTCGTTTCATGTACGGTCCTCTGCATATGGTAACCCTGACCGGTGAAAAGGTTAGAAAGAAGTGGTCCACTATCTGTCAATATACATTCAAATATGCTATTTGTATATATGCTAGTTGTTGTTGTTTTGTTTTTTGTTTTATTCAAATTCATATCGCAAATTCTAAAGACCTCTAAATTAGTTCGTTTCCATTTACACTCTAAGTTACGAGTTTCTCTCTTGATAACATGCGTAGCACTGTTGTACCATGGTGCATTAGTTTTCTCTATAACCTTTTTTTAATGTAATTGGTGCAAAAATGTCTAAGGTACTAGAGAAAATGGTGTTCAAACTGTTAGTCATTTCCTCTAGTTCATCTGTTTGCTTGGGTTCACTGAGCAACTGAGATAGATCAGGTAAGCAATTTGAGAATCTATTTGTAAGGATGTACTGGAGGCAATTTGTAGTGAGAACCCAAGTGCAGTGTTTATTCAAAAGTAACATACAACAAGATTAAAACATAAAATAAAGCATGACGTGGCATGAAACAAAACCGTGGACATGGATTCACGCAACAGAAGTGGGAAGATACAATACTTGACCAAGACACATGACAAACATGAGGGCTTAAATACAGAGACTAATGATAAGACAAGGGACACCTTTGAACAATGAACAGACAATTAACCAATGACAAGACGCATGGCTGGATAACATGACAAACAGACATGGAACATGAGAAAAAAAAAACGTAGTATGCAAGTTACCATGTAATGGTCTGTGACATCATCACTTTGCGGTATAATATCTATATCGGTTGTATTGGTTCCATATGATGTAATTAAATCTAGTGTATGATTTAGATGATGAGTGGGACCACTGACGTTGTGCTTGACCCCAAAGGAGTTTAATAAATCTGTAAACACAGCCCCTAACGCATCATTTGTGTTATCTATGTGTATGTTAAACAATTATTGCTTTATCGACCTTGACCAATAGATCTGAGAGGAAATCAGCATAGGGCCCTGGAGGTTTAATATACAGAAGCCAAGGCTAGAGACTATAGAGATTTCTTTCTTACATCTAAGAGCTTAACATTTAGCAAAGTACTTCAAACGAATTAAACCTGTTACCTGTTTTCTGAGTAACATTTATAATATTTCTATAGATCGTTGCAACATCGCCGCCACGGCCGATCAGGCAGGGCTCAGGCTTATAACAGTATCATTTGGTTTAAGCCAGGTTTCAGTAAGGCAAAGTACATCGAAACAATTATCGGTGAACATTTAAGTGTGACCACCGCCTTAAGTGTGAGCGATCTAATGTTAAGAAGACCTAGCTTTAGAAATAGTTTTTGTTCACTGATATTGAGATTTTAAAGTATATTATAATGGAAAACCATTGTTAAAATTATAATATTTCACAATATTTTGATCATATAAAATGCAGGCTTGATGAGGATAAGAGACCTCTTTCAAAAACATTAAAGGTGCCCTATAATGTGAAATTGAATTTATGTTGTCATAGTTAAATATCAAGAGTTCAGTACATGGACATGACATACAGTGAGTCTCAAACACCATTGTTTTCTCCTTCTTACTTAAATCTTACGTAACAGTCGGAATCATTAATATGTACGACCCCTGAACATTTGCATATTGCCAGCCCATGTTCAGTGACAGACGAGATGGAGCTGCGCAGCCGAAGCATGGCAGTTGATCAGTGTTAGGATGTACACATGAATACAAAAGTATCTTTTAGTTCCTTCTTGTCTGAGCCTCTGAAGAAAAAATTGATTAATTTTATTTTCTTTGGAAATTTTCAAACATTTCACCGACGACTGTTTCCTCAACTTGCCAAGAGCTGGCCTCGGATTGAGCTGATGTGTTGTTCAAGTTCAGACAGGTAATCTTTCACTTTAAAATCGTTCAATTCTGTTTATGCATCAGTAAGTCAGGCCAGTGACTTCACATCGTTTCTTTTAGTAGGATGAAAAAAAATCTTATTTAAAATGTGAATTATATACAGAAAGAAAGTGATCAAAGAACAATCACAGCGCGAGTTTATCTGGACACTTGCCAAACTCGTTATGAATTCAATGACACATGTTACACTGCACAATGAAGCTCTGACTGTATTTACATGATCGTGTCTGCATTAGTGAAAGCAGAGAAGGCAGAAACTGCTTACAATGATGAGATCTTCATCCTCACGATCGACAGATTGTCCTTTGCTTGCTCAATATGCTCATAACAGCAACACTTTATGTGATGGGGAATAGATCTAAATACTTCAAAACATCTCATGATTCGTTAATCTCGATAGCTGGAATAGTAAAACCTATAATAGCTCTAGTAAAATTATTCGAGAGTTTCACATGTAATACATAGCTATTTCATATGCAAGCATGTCAGCCAATCACAGCAGAGGCCGGTTACACACGGCAGACATGCCCCTTCAAACAGGGTGTTCAGATCAGAGGCTAAAATCAGGCTAGGAAAAATGCCTTTTATTTCTAAATTATGACTATTTTTGATCTAAACAACATACTAACATTATAAGGGCAACCCAGGAAACATTATAAAATAATGAAAAAAACCATTATAGGGCACCTTTAAAAATATATGAATATATAAAAAATATATTAATTATATAATTTTAAAATTAACATAATATTTGCACTTAATAAACATAATATTCACACTACCATTCGAAGGTTTGAGGTCAGAATTAATTTAATTAATTGAAAGAACAGCAAGTATTTTGTAACAATATAATGCCTTAACTGTTACTATTAATCAATTTAATGCATCTTTGCTGAATAATCAATTTCTTCTAAAAGAAATCTTAATGAACTCAAATTTTTAACGGTGGAGTATATTAATATTTAACTTGCCAAATAATGAGTACTTTGAATAGCAAAATAGTGTTTTCAAGTGGTATCAAAATTGACATTTTGGTGTCGTGACAACCCTATTATGCCTCAGTAATCTCCCTCCATCTCATTCGCTCCTTCACGCTGTCTTTTTCTTTGTTGTTTTGTCTCTCAGGTCGACGTGTACGTGATGACCCAGCCACAATCAGGTCGCTGGGTGCACTTAGACACAGAGGTGACCAACAGCAGTGGCAGAGTAACCTACACCATTCCCAAAAGCAAAAATCTGGCTGTGGGAGTCTACCCCATTAAAATGGTTGTTAAGTAAGTCAATGGGACTTTGAAGATTACTTGTAATGTACCCAAAAGTGCTTTATCTCAAGGTTGTCTCAGCAGGGATAATTTGTGAGAATACTACGAAGCGTTCAATTGGCACTCGTAAAACTCTCACCCCGAGGGCTGAAGGAGAACAACTCCTCGTTGTTAAATTGATCTTGGGTTTGATCAAGAGCCGGATCTTTGTTCTCCTCACACCTCATGTTCCTCTTTTTCGCAGGGGTGACCAGACGAGTGCAGAGGCCTTCCTGACGGTGTTGCCACGGGGATGGAGTGTGTCGTCTTTAGCATCGACGGTTCATTTGCCGCTAGCGTCTCTTATAATGGGCAGCGACCCTAAAAGTACGGCCCGGAGCTGTGGATGTGGTCAGGTAACAAATTCACAGAGTGGCTTTGTGTGTAAATGTGTGTAGAGAGAATCGATGCTTTCATTTCATGCCATAGCAATATTGAAAAGAACTGGCCTGCCGGTGCAACACAATTGGATTTCATTTAATAGACAGATAGGGAAGTGCTGATACCAGATATCAGATGGGGTTTGGGACTCACAAATGGACAATCTTGGGTTGTTTCCCAGACTGTCCTTGGGCAAATTTACTGCTTTGTCAAATGCAATCTGTTGTTGGAGGACCAGGCACTATGACTATCCTGAAATCAGTCCCCAAACCATGGGATTGTACAGAGGGTAAATGATAATATATTGATTGCAGGCATTGGCAGGACCTGGGCTACCTGATCATTTACATCACTGGCCGTCCAGACATGCAGAAGCAGAGGGTTGTGTCCTGGCTGTCTCAACACAACTTCCCCCAGGGAATGATCTTCTTTTCAGAGGGGTTGGTGCACGACCCACTTCGCCAGAAAACCATCTTCCTCAGGAACCTGGTCCAAGAGGTAAATCTGTCTGCTACCGTGTCCACACATATATGTAGGTCATTTCTGTTCTGCAGTACTTTTTTTAACTATATATGAATATGGCTGTGTTGTAGTTTAAATAAGTGTTTGATAATGATGTCATTGAGGAACTTGCTTTTGGTAGAATAACATGAAAGAAAGAGAAGTTGAAGACATATGCATATCTATCTATCTATCTATCTATCTATCTATCTATCTATCTATCTATCTATCTATCTATCTATCTATATCTATCTATCTATCTATCTATTATCTATCTATCTATTATTATTATATATATATATATTATATATATATATATATATATATATATATATATATATATTAGGGCTGTGCAAAAATTAATTGCAATTAATTCGCATCCAAAATAAAAGTCTGTGTTAACATAATATATTTGTGTGTGCTGCATATAATTATTTTGTATATATAAATACACACACATGCATGTATATATTTAAGAAAATGTGTTATTCATATATAAAATATTTATATTTGTATAATATAGATTATGTATTTATATACATATACAGAATTTAAGCGCAAATAATTTTTAAATATATACATGCATGCATAGGTATTTATATATACAAAACAATTATGTACAGCACACACAAATATATTATGTAAACAGACTTTTATTTTGGATGGGATTAATCGCAATTAATTTTTGCACAGCCCTAATATATATATATATATATATATATATATATATATATATATATATATATATATATGTATATTTTTTATTTTAAATTACCAATGAATTAAAACAGTTTTCTTCAGAAATTCACCTCAATTGTTTAAATTGCCTGATTTTCGTGAATCTGTGAGATTATTTAAAATTCTGAAATTGCTCACAATTCTTTCTTTTGTTACATTGAAAAAATAGTAAAGAAATGTTTCTAGAACATCAAATCAGCCTATTAGAAATATTTCTGAAGGATCATGTGACACAGAGCATGAGAGACTACAGACACCAAACTTTTGAACAACAGTGTATAGTAGACATATATGATGGGGACATAAAAGTATACCATACCACATAGTGGGATTAAATATCACTTTTCTTTATTCCTTTTTGTATCTCTTGGCCTAGTTCTCTCACCGCTCACTTCCCCTGTCTCACGCATGAGTAGTCATATAGGAACTGAGGTGTTTTCCTAGTGTACCTTCAGGGTGTCTATCACACTTTGACCTTTTCTCATGTTGGCAGTGTCACATTAAAATCAACTGTGCCTACGGCTCCATGAAGGACATCTCCGTCTACAGCTTGCTGGACCTCAGCCCCAACCAGATATATATAGTGGGACGGCCCTCCAAGAAGTACCAGAATCAGTGCCAGGTTAACTTTGATTCTTCCTTTTCTTTCATTCAATTTCCACCATTACTGGATAAAATGATCAAGTTTTCTCTAATATTTTCTCATGTCTTGTGATCCATCACAGTTCCTGAGCGAGGGCTATGCGGTGCATCTCTCCTCCCTGCAGTTCAGTCACAGAGCCCGGCCCAAGAAGACCTCTTCAGTGCGCATGGTGCTTCGAAAGGGCTCATTTGGTCTTTCGGCCAAACCGGACTTCTTGTGTAAACGCACACACCTTCGTCGCACGATGTCGGTGCAGCAGCCTGAGCCGCCCATGACACCCAACCCCAAGCCAGAACGAGCACAAAGCCAACCCGAGTCGGACAAGGACCACGGGGGTAGAGGGGGTCCTGGCAATGCCATGTGGGCACGGGGTCCATGCACCGTGGTGACACCACTCCCTGACCCACGAGAAACATAGCAGGGATGAAAAAGGACACATGGGAATGATCTCTCCGTGGACAGCCTAGGTGAGCCATTCACACTAAACACATTTTTGCATTTCATTCTGATTCTATTTGAATATAAACATGATCTAGACCAGGGGGATTGGGACCCACTAGGGGGCCTCAGAACATTTAGGGGGCCACAAAATCACTTAAAATAATATAAAGTAAGAACAATTGTTTTTTTTTTTTTAATAAACAACAACTAAAAAAAGCTATAAAACTAAATAATCTGAAATATTTCCCTGGATGGAAAAGTCATGAATTTTTTTTTAATCTTAAGTCATTTAATATATAGCTTGAATACTAAATAGAAGTTTTATATACAAACAAATGTATATACATTAAAATGTATATTCTTTTTTATTGGGTAAAAATAGCTTTTTGTGAGTAGATGTTTTTGAATAATCCTGTAATCGCAAAATAGAAAGGTCATGTAACTTTATTGGCAATACAAAGTATATAATAAATAGACAAAAAAATTATTAAAAAAAAGGATAATGGTTGAAAAAAATATTAAATTGGAAAACCCCATAATCACAAAATGTAAAGGTCATGTAAATTCATTTATTCATAGATGCCACCTACGTCACTACAAATAGAACGCCGCCATATTTGCGACCGACTCGCCGGTACGGCCGCCGAAAAACTGCCTATTTGAATGAGAGAGAGAGACAGAGATACCTGGAGAAAATTTCAATTTTAGGCTCCGATCCTTGGGCAGTTTTCTTTAGTACATCATTATCTGCCCCAGGCTTGCCTCAATTGGCCTTTCATGACATAGAAATACATAAGTCATAGAGCGCACGCGTTCATGAGAGTCGAGGCGATGTCATGAATGAATCTTCTGTAGCAGTTCGGCTGGCATGAATGAATCTTTCTAATCCGAACAGCAGCACTGAGAGAGACACCTGCATGCATCAGCACAGTCAGAGACATCAATCAAATATCATAAAAGACTACCATATCTGTCTGAAAGTTCAGTTACAGAGAAGGTTTAATAATCACAAATAACGACATGAAAAGAGTCTTCCGAGTCGAATCTTTTTGAATGATTTGGCTGCTCTTCAGTGATTATAATATAACGACTTAAATTGCAGTTTGTTCGTCACATAAAGCTATCATATTAATAAATAACGATATTAATATAACGGATGAGTCGTATTAGATCACTTTTATGATACTTTTGTTATGTTTTTTGTCTTTTAATATTATTATTTTTTGCGTGACAGCCCCCAGTCGGCTAAAGTTACTCATTCACTTTCATTACATCGACAAGAAGAGTCTCCATTAGGCTAACGTTACATATTCAAAAATGTCCCTTTGTCTTCCACGGAAAGTAAACTAAGGATTTGCACATGAAGGTGAGTAGTTAAATTACGGCAGAATTATCATTTTTGGAAGAACTAAGTTCGTCCTTTAATATGCATTTCAAGGCTGAGATCGTCTGCAGAGCTAACATTACTTACACAAAATAACATCTAAAGCACATGTGACGAAGACAAAATCTTTATGAACTTCAGAAAATATTTATTAGATTTAGGTAGACAGACAGTTCAAAATAACCCCAAATAACTTACCATGATAAAGTGCATTTAAACAGATCCAACATGAAGAAATGAAGAAAAACATTTTCTGTCGATGTCTGTCTGTATGTTGGCCACTGAGAGTAGGCTAATAGAAATATAGTTAACCACAAACCAGCAACATGAGACTTCAAATCTTTTAAATAAATGATTTTCTCTTCTCTCTTCTTTTAGTATAGCCTAGATTAAAATACCAGTTCAGGGTTCCTCTTTTGGCTGTATTTCAGCCAACTGCACAACACATTGAAGGCATTAATGCATTAATGAGACGGTGACCGTCGGTCGCAAAGATGGCGGCGCAAAGCTACAGTGACGTCACGTGAACCGAATGAATAGTAAAAAAGTGTAAACTATAAAAAACATTTAGTTTCTTGAATTTACAGAATCAAAATATTTATTATTTATTTATTATTTACTGTAATTATTTTAATATATTATTGCCACTCCTAGTTTTTGTAAAAGAAAACAATTTAAATAGATTTATATTGAAGATAGAGCATGTTCATTGATTTAAATTAAAATTTCAAATGAGCACAAATCTAATATTCTCATCTCATTCCAATTTGCGCTGTAAAATATTCCTAAATTCAATTTCAGCTTTGTTCAAGTAATAACTCAAATTTTGTATTCAGACCCCAGTAAGCCCTCACCTCCCATCGGTATCGGTTTTCTCTCTTAATAATTTAGCGACTTTATCCTGTCAAATTGGAAAAAGTGATTAGGGACAGTACAAGTGCCTCTACATCCTTCCAAACATCTACATTAAGTCAGAAGGTACCCCTCCTCCAGCTCCACCTCATTCATAATCAGGACTGTAGAAAAGGCTGCAGGATTATTAATAGATTCTGGGTCTCCCATCTCGCCTCATATCCCATCACACTGCGCAAATTTGAATGCAAATGTGCAACTGGGAGGCTTCTCTGCTGGGCTCGATGATCTGCAAATAGAGTGCCTAGACATGCTCTGACTCCAGCGCTCTTCCCTTTTGCCAAATAAGGATTAGATAGATGTCGTCCATGGCCATTTGTAATTTTCTCTGATGATTTTCATAATGGAATAGATATTTATATGGGCGCTCATTGGAGTGTGACTGCTGTGCGAAGCATCTCCTTAATTCCAATCTCTCTTCTCCCTCAACATCTCAGCATCTTTACTACTACTGCAGATATTACACACCATATAAGACAGATCCCACCTGAGCGGATAAAAACTCCTCAGTGAAGTGCCACCCGAATGGATCTGACACAACGGCACACAAACTTCTTGATCTTCTTGATCCTCTGTTTCAGCAGCAGGAGCGGAGGAATCTTGTTTTCGAAATTCAATTTCATCCATGTTTCATCCGTCCGTGATGCTTCGGAGTTGTACGTCAGGAGCTTCTGGATTTATTTAGCATCCTCCTGAAGGATTCCTCTCATCAACTGTCAGGAAGAAAGAGGATATTTGATAAGGGAAAACGTCAAATTTCTTCTTTTTAAGCAATATGGAGGAAAGGGAGTGCGAGCATCCCGCTGCTCGGACAGGTGGCAGCGCTGACTCTTGCAATAATCCCTGTTTTAATATTGCAGGCATTTGTCTGCTCTCTGGGCGGCTGCCTACGGCCCGCTTGTGGCCAGATGGACTTGCAAAACTGTACATTAACCTTTTGTGTCAGTGTGGCGGCCTGCTCTGAACTCTCTGTTGCCCCGTCTCTGTACAGCCACTCAGCCAGAACAGAGTCTGACCGTGACAGCGATGGCCGCTGATGCTGAACTCTGCCACAGCTCGCAGCTCTCTGGTACACTGCAGAAGCATTTTATAACCATCGATGGTTTTTCTGTGCCTGTCTCTTACCCATGTTGTAAATATAAGTGGTGGCACTGAGACAAACATACTGCAGTATGTTTGATGTTTATGAAGCGTGGCAATAGTGCTCACACTGCAATAAAGCATTTTCTTAATCAGTATTTTGACTCTTTTTCCAGTAAAAATATTTATCCTTAAAACAAGATACATTTACTTGAATTTACTTTTCTTTTTTTTAGACAGTATATCTTGGGAATAGATAAATAAAAGAAAAAATTGTTAGATTTGAATGAAAATTCCAATAGGTTAGGAAAAACAATTATGATTATTTATTTAAAATAAATATAAACATTTTTAAATAAAGAACATAAACTACCGTTCATAAGGATTTTTTTTTTTGAAAGAAATATTTGACCCCCCTCTTCATTAAAGAATCCTGAAAACATCACTGTTTCCATAAAAATCATGTGACCCAGAAGACTGGAGTAATGGCTGCTGAAAATTCAGCTTTGCCATCACATGAAATTCTTTCTTTTTTTTTTTATCAAATGAAATGCATTGGTGAGCATAAGAGACTTCCCAAAACATTAATATATCTTACTGACCCCAAACTTTTAAAACGGTAGTGTGTATATTCTCTGAATATTTTTTTTTCTTAAAGGGTAACTAAACCCCTGGTCAGAGCCTGACTCCACCCACTGGCAATATTCGAAAAATGCTGAAAAAGTGGGCAGACCCCAGCGGAGATAGAGGGGACGAAAATAGATGCTAAAACACTCTATCCTATCGTTTTCAGAGTCTCGCAATTCCAACTTCTGACTCCCTACAGTGGTTTTGACGAAACAAGCTTGTTTTTATACTGCCAAGGGCGTGGCTCGCTGAAACATGCGTATGTTACGAAGTGCGGAACATTTAATAGCTTGTTTTCACTGTGTTGCCATGGCGCAAAATACAAATGGAGGGCAGGAAGTGATTTGCTGTATTTATAAAGCACTATAGACCTTATTGATCAGAGAAAGGTGTGCGTCTTCATCTTTAGAATATTGTCTTTGAACTTCCGTTTTTGCGTTCACTCTGTATATTTCTATGGCATCGGTGTCGAGGAGTAATTAGCTGGTGAAGTGGATTTACTTATTGTAGAGTTAACAAAAGTTATCATGAGCATTGTAATGTTTATCATAAGCATTGTAAAGCAGATGTCTTAACAAAGGTTCGAATCGGAAATTTTTTACAAGCAGTTCATTTATACCTATGCAAGATCGCTGTGAAAATACAGACCGGAAGTCAAAAGACAATGAGCACAGCGCTGAAAAAGGGCAGGGCTACATAAGGTCTTTAACAAAATCAAAATGCCTGTGTTTTGAGTCATTTATAGTTACTTGAATCGATCAAACCACAAGAAGTTTTTATCGTGTACCAAAAGTTGTTGTTCATAAGGGGGAAAATGCAAGAAATTGATCGAAAAACTCTGGAAAAACAGCTTGCAAACCTATGTCTGTGGTCGGGAGGAGCGGAATGGGATAATGCTTGTGTATGTAACGTTAGTGATCACTTCGTCAAAGGTGAGTTAATACAACTTAAGTGACTGTTTGTGTAACATGTTACGTTTCCGAACTTTGTACAGTCAAAGTACGTCTGTAAGACGAGGTAGTTGCTGATATCTAGCGCCTCGATGGCAGGAAAATATTTCAATTCAGTTGAAAAATCGCTCTTCTTCATAACGTAAGGATCACCTCCAACATATGTTTGATTTTTTGTTTTTTGTTTATTTATTTCTCTTGTAATAGCGTGTAAAGTAGTACAATACGGACTTTCCTCCATCTTGTCCATGGCGCTCTTCACTCCCTGCCCTCCATCTGAATTCGCGCGTCATCATAATCACGTGACTGAAACCCAGCTATAGCAACCCGATTACACGAGAATTTGTACGAATTTTACGAGGTGGCTAATTCGTAAAATTCGTACAACCTCACTTGTACGAATTAGTAAGTTTTTGCTAAATCGTACATATTATACGAATTGGCCAATTCGTACGAATTCGTACAAATGACCTACCCCTGACCCCGCCCTAAACCTACCCATCACATGGGTTTGGACAAATCGTACGAATTCATACTGAGTGAGGTCGTATGAATTAGTACGAATTAGCCACTTTTTAATCACTCGTACGAATTCCTATGAATTGGTCGTGAGATAGCGTAGGAAAATTCAACTGCAGTAGCCACCGTTCAATCTGAGGAGGGCAGCACTAAGACGTTTTACACCATATACAGTAGAAATAAAACACTTTATACACAAATGTCAAAAAGTTTCTCTAATCAATGACTGGTATTAATAAAGATCCATTCTTACAGATCATTAACTAAAAAAGCTGGTTTAGTGTTTAGTTACACTTTAAGCAAATGCATCTTGTTAAGAATAATTATAAAGTTTGACTGAAAACCAAAAATACAAAATCTGATTGTGAAAATATTTTTTGTAGTGCACTGGCCAAATTAATATTTGAAATTTGTATTGTAACGTGATTTTGGTGGTCAAGATGTCATTGTCACATTAATCAGTCTTATTGGTACAACGACTTGCGCAAACAGACATTGATATTGTTTACATGTAAATCCATCTCACCGAGTTTGATGGTCTTGTTGAAGAACATACTATATTAGTATTTGATGCTATACTTGAGGAAAACCTTGGTGTTACAATAAATAAATGTAAATAAACTACTGTGTATGAACAAAAGGCACTATCAGGCCGTTATAATTCCACCATGACTCTGCCAGAGGGTGCCCATAGTCAGTAGTTCTTGTAATGTCTCATTTTTTCCTATTGCAATTACTGATTTTTTGGTATTTTGTATGGGACTGTCTATTGAAAATTGCAATTTCCCAACTAAAGTATTTATTATTTTATTTTCTTGTATATTTAACTGTAAGTCTTTATATCGCCCTATAAACTGTGTGAAGTGGGTAGGCATGAGTGTTTTGGTCTGTGTGGATCTGTATCTATATGTATATGTACATTACATGTATGCAAGTCTTGTGTGAGTGTTAGTTTGGAGATTTTTGTATTTTATTGTATACATTTTAATCAGAGATTGTGCCAGTGGCCTTTTAATCCTCTGATAGTTCAAGTTTTAAACTGAGCCTGTAATTTAAGTAGATTTTATAGGCAAACTTTTTAATTAATTTGTGTGTGTGATCATTGAAACGACATTGCTGAATTGTCAATATACTGTATATGGACTTGTTTTCAGCCTTATCAAGAGGTATATTTATTTGTCTAATATCTATATTCTTGGATGGTGTGTGAAAAAGTATATTTGTATTTTAAAACCAGTAAAGGACATATTCAATACACAACTGTGTCAGTGGCCTCCCATAATAGGTTTCTTGACAACATGTATTATTGTGATATTTGGTCAAGTCAGTCTATTTCAGTGGATGTGCTTCTGTTGGGCCTATACCGAGCTGTATACTAACTAAATAAACCATTGTAAAACCTGATTGTTATATCAATTCAAATTGTGGCTCTGTCAGTTCTGTGAAATCGTGAACTTTTTTTCTGACCAGCCTGAAAGATGAGTAGCCTACAGCTCTATCAATTCACACACACAGGAAGCAGCTCACTGGTATTATACTAATTACTCTGTCAAAAGTCACAACGCTTTAGATGGACTGACCTATTCTTTAATATGTATGCAAATCGCTTTTGCGCTGGTGTAAATTATCTCTAAGCAAAAGAGTGAGTGATATTGAACCAAAACACACCAGTCGGTTTTGTCTTCAGCACTCAATAGTGTCAGCCACTCTGAGTAGTTTAAAACGAGCTCAAATAACTTATATCCTTGAAAGTGACAAATGTGTAGACAAGGTTTCTAGTGAAATTAACTTTTTCTTTTCCCTCTCAAGGGACAGTTTTCAGGATATTTCAGTTTTCAGTGCATTTAGGCATGTAGACATGGTCAAGACAATCTCCTGCAGTTCAAACTGAGCATCAGTATGGGGAAGAAAGGTGATTTGAGTGACTTTGAACGTGGCATGATTGTTGGTGCCAGAAGGGCTGGTCTGAGTATTTCAGAAACTGCTAATCTACTGGGATTTTCACGCACAACCATCTCTAGGGTTTACAGAGAATGGTCCGAAAAAGAAAAAACATCCAGTGAGCGGCAGTTCTGTGGGCGGAAATGCCTTGTTGATGCCAGAGGTCAGAGGAGAATGGCCAGACTGGTTCCAGCTGATAGAAGGGCAACAGTGACTCAAATAACCACCCGTTACAACCAAGGTGGGCAGAAGAGCATCTCTGAACGCACAGTACGTCGAACTTTGAGGCAGATGGGCTACAGCAGCAGAAGACCACACCGGGTGCCACTCCTTTCAGCTAAGAACAGGAAACTGAGGCTGACAATTTGCACAAGCTCATTGAAATTGGACAATAGAAGATTGGAAAAACGTTGCCTGGTCTGATGAGTCTCGAGTTTCTGCTGCGACATTCGGATGGTAGGGTCAGAATTTGGCGTCTACAACATGAAAGCATGGATCCATCCTGCCTTGTATCAACGGTTCAGGCTGGTGGTGGTGGTGTCATGGTGTGGGGAATATTTTCTTGGCACTCTTTGGGCCCCTGGTACCAATTGAGCATCGTTGCAACGCCACAGCCTACCTGAGTATTGTTGCTGACCATGTCCATCCCTTTATGACCACAATGTACCCAACTTCTGATGGCTACTTTCAGCAGGATAATGCGCCATGTCATAAAGCTGGAATCATCTCAGACTGGTTTCTCTGAACATGACAATGAGTTCGCTGTACTCAAATGGCCTCCACAGTCACCAGATCTCAATCCAATAGAGCATCTTTGGGATGTGGTGGAACTGGGAGATTCGCATCATGGGGATGTGCAGCCGACAAATCTGCGGCAACTGCTGTGATGCCATCATGTCAATATGGACCAAACTCCCTGAGGAATGCTTCCAGCACCTTGTCTGAATCTATGCCACGAAGAATTGAGGCAGTTCTGAAGGCAAAAAGGGGTCCAACCCGTGACTAGCATGGGGACCCCAAAGTGGGCCCCGGTGAGTGTATTTCCTGCAGTTGTGTACTTACGATATCCTGAAAACGCTCTCCATAAGATTTTTTATTTCAGAGAAATTCCCATCTTAAAAATGTCGCCTGTCAATGACACAATTTCTTGTGGCAAAGAATTCCTGACATATTGTACCTATTATTGTAATAATTCCTACATATTGTATGGAATAGTTTACAAGCTTTAGCTTAAAACCCAAAAAAGAATAGGGTAACACTTTACAATAAGGTTCATTAGTTACTACATTAGTTAACATTAACAAAGAATGAACAATACTTCTTCAGCATTTGTTAATCTTTGGTAATGTTAATTTCAACATTTACTAATACTTTATTAATATCTTGTTAACATTAGTTAATGCACTGTGAACTAACATGAACAATGAACAGCTAGATTTGTATTAATTAACGTTAACAAAGAACAACAAAAACAGTAACAAATGGTTAGTTCATGTTAGTTAATGCATGAACTAATGTTTAATAAATGAACCTTATTGTAAAGTGTTGCCAAGAATAGTTTAAAACCCAAAAATATGCAAAAAATGAAAAAATCTGTAATTAATTACTCACCCTCATGTCGTTCCAAACCTTCAGAACTCAAATGAAGATCTTTTTGATGAAATCTGAGAGCTTTCTGTAACTCCATAGATAGTTAAATGGAAGCTTAAGCATGTTTGCTTGACGTGTGAGAACCAATGGTGTTCATTCTCGTGTTACGCAGCATGTTTGAGCTTCTATAAGAACCAATGAGGTTCATTCTCGTGTTACGCAGCACATTTGAGCTTCTACAAGAACCAATGAGGTTTATTCTTGTGTTACGCATCACGTTTAGATTGTACAAGAACCAATGAGGTTCATTCTTGTGTTACGCAGCACGTTCGAGCTTCTGCAAGAACCAATGAGGTTCATTCTTGTGTTACGCAGCACGTTTGAGCTTCAGCAAGATCCAAAGAGGCTCATTCTTGTATTACGCAGCACGTTTGAGTTTTTCTCACATCAATCAGGTTCGATTAAGCTTCTGTTTGTTTTCTGTTTAAATTTGGAATAAACTGCTTAAATCATATGGATCCACTTTACGATCTCTTTATGAACTTTTTGAAGTTTCAAAGTTTGTTGCGTAGATGTCAATGGAAGGATAGAAAGCTCACAGATTTCATCCAGAAGATCTTCATTTGTGTTTCGAACATGAACGAAAGTCTTGCGGGTTTGGAATGATATGAGAGTGAGTATTTAATTACATTCATTTTTGGGTGAACTGAACCCTATAATAAATGAAGAGTTCAGATGCAAAAGCCTCTAAGTGCCATTTGAAATTTTCTTCTAAAATGATCATTTTTATCAAGCTTGTATATTAAAGTTCAGTAATTTCACTTAAATGGCAATGAAGATTACCTATTAATTGTCATTTAAGTGAAATTACTGAACTTAAATATACAAGCTTGATAAAAATTATCATTTTAGAAGAAAATTTCAAATGGCATTTAGAGGCTTTTGCATCTGAACTCTTCAAATGTATCCCCAGGGGTCATATAGGGGGAAAAGTTAGGACAATTCCAAGGGCCCTGACTGACAGGGGGCCCATCAAATAGGTAAAAACTTTTTTGAAAAAAAAATATATATATATATATATATATAATATCATCATTGAGTATATTTCAATTAATAATTAATTGAACGATGTCTTTGATTTGACTTATTTTGGCAATAAAAGTTAAATATCCCCATTGACCAAAAAGTAAATATCCATATTGACCGACCACCCCCATGTATCCGCATGAAATGGTTTGGTCCTGCCTAAGCGCGCGCATCGTTGACGGTGTTTTAGCAGACGGTCAATCGATGCACGGTGAAAGCGCAGGTGCGCTAGAAATACAGAGACCATAATGTTGAATAGTAAAATAAAATCTGGTTTCCAGAAAAGGAAAGAAAGGAAAGAGAGAGAGGAAAGACTAAATAAAGGCTGTCGTTCTGTAGCCCAGTTTTTCCACAAAGAAAGGTGAGTAGCCTTTAGTCTGTGAGTGGTAAACCTGTTGTCCATAGTGAAATAAGTTAGCTAACTTAGCTGCAGGCTAGTGTTAGCCTACATTTCATCGACATTTAATAAGTGCAGGGAAACGTTAAGCAGTATATTCATATTGAATCATCCATCCCCTTTTAGCAGATTTAGCAACAACAACAGATGAGTCAGCAGCACCCCAGTCTCCCCATACTGAACTGCACCCCTCCCTGTCCCTCCCAGTGAAAAAGGTGAGTAACTGTAGGTGCATTCCATTCGACCTGTAAGCGGACTGCGAAGTGGACTTCACAGGGCATTTCGCATCATTAAGTGAGATTCCAATTCGAAGGGAACGAATATGTTCAGTTTCGAAGGGCACCTGCAAACGGCATAGGGAATAAGGGAACATTGATACATTCACTTCACATGAAGTCAGTGAAGTCCACTTCAACTGATATACCGTTTCAGGAAGTAGGGAGCACTGAACACTGCGTAGGGACCCTGTCGAATGGAACGCACCTATTGTGTCTGACTTAGCATCATTCCAGGGAGTATTTGTGGGGTTCTCTGTCTCTCTTGTTTTTACTGTACCAGAAAATATGACAATTTCCTGTCTGTACAGTAGATACAGTTAGAAACAAGAAGTAGCTTACCTCAACATGCATGTAAGCTACAGACAGTATTAAAAAATCCAGTTTGATCTGTTCATTTAATACTGAACTTTGGCCTTAAATGACATCTATACAGACTTTATTATTTTCAGTAACACTTTACAATAAGGTTCGTTAGTTAACGTTAGTTAACTACATTAGTTAATATGAACTAATAATGAATAGCACATATACAACATTTGTTAATCTTTGTTAATGTTACTTTCAGCATTTACTAATACTTGATTAAAATCTTATTAACATTAGTTAATGCACCATTAACTAACATGAACAAATAGTGAACAGCTGTATTTTTATGTAACTAACATTAACAAAGATGAACAAATGCAGTAACAAATGTACTGCTTATTGTTAGTTCATGTTAGTAAATACATTAACTAATATTAACTAATGAACTTTATTGTAAAGTGTTACCTCATTTTCTATCACTAAGGGCAATTTGTTTCAGAGCTTACACACACACACACACACACACACACACACACATTGTATCTAATGTATTTGTCAGTGTTCTGTAGTGTTAGTGTTATTGGTGTATGTATATATATATATATATATATATATATATATATATATATATACACACACACACACACACACACTGAGGGGCGGGGGGCCCGATGTGATTTTTTGTCATGGGGCCCAAATTCCTGGCAGCGCCCCTGTGTATCCCATTCATTCTTTTGCATGCTATGGAAATAGTCCTTTAGTCACAATTCACACACTTTAGCAGATTAATGTTCCAGATATGTACTGGAGAAGGTCAGCAGGTTCAAATTGTGTGAATTTATCGCTTGGATTATTGATGGGCCCTCTTTAATCTATTGTTCTAGACATGCCAGCATTGTTGCACATTTTTGATTGAGTGCATCTTTATCATACTGCGTGGTAATTCCTCCTTTCAAATATTACTGTCACTTATTTTATCTACCAAAATGAGCATTACTATTAATCATCTTCTATGCAAATTCATGTTTATATTTTCCTGTCATTGGGTTGCTTTAATTAGAAAATGTCCCATCCTGTTTTTACACCTTGCAATTTCATTTGATCTGATCTGAACTCTATTCCATTCATAAAAATACTACAAACGTTAGGCAGGGACCATATTTTGAAAACTCACAAAGTAGAGCCTATTTCAATCTGATATAATACTGTAAATTTAACTTGATAGCTTTAAAAATGAAATAATCAGGCCTACACATTAGAGCCTTTTATATCATTATGAACATTGGTCCCAGCACAGCAATATCATTGAGGGTTTTTTTTTTTCACCAGCCGTTTAAATGGATGCAAATCAAAATCATTGTTGATATGATTCCAGTAAAGAGGGCCTTTATGACCAGTAGTTCCACTACAGTAGAACACTTTCAGTGTTCATTATGATGCATATTTGATGATCCGGAGCTTTAGAAACTTTCTGAGACTGCAGTTTAGTGTAGTCATCAAATGACTTCCTGGACAAGGACTTGTTTTGACCTGACAAGCAAAAACCTTCTGCAAAATAACCATAAATAAGCACTAGCGTACTCTTGCACAAACTATTACATGCAACAGCTAGTCTGTGAAAATTCATATCCTGCTACAGAACATTCTTCAGCTGCAGGGTCAAGCCCACTGATCCCCCGGGACTAGTTTTTAACTCACTGTTGTTCATTGGGAAAGTCGTGTAGCATTCAGCAGTGTCTCAAGCAAGTTCCTGTTAAAGGCACTGTTGATATATCCAGAATCATCATTACTGCCTTAAAGGAGTAGTTCACTTAAAAAAAACTTTTGCTGATAATTTACTCACCCCATGTCATCCAAGATCCAACTCATCTTTCGAACTCGTTCATCAAAATGACATTTTCCTCGAGTCAATTTGTTCATTTCCTTCGTTGAATGAACCAAATGACACGAAAAGATTCGTTCATTTTGATAAACAGAGTTCGAACAGGAGAAGTCACGACACGCGTCACAGAACAGAGCAAGGCGACCATTTGAGCTTGGTATTTTTTTTTTTATAATGAATGATCGTTTCACTTGATAAGACCCTTATTCATTGTCTGGAATCGTTTACAGCCCTTTGAACAGTTTGCACTGAAACTGTCTTTTGTACCTTGAACCGTTTGGTTACCAGTAAAGTCCATTGTATGGAGAAAAATCCTGGAATGTTTTCACCAAAAACCTTCATTTCTTTTCGACTGAAGAAAGAATGACATGGATATGCTGGATGACATGGGGGTGAGTAAATTATCAGCAAAAGTTTATTTATTTATTTTTTTAAGTGAACTACTCCTTTAACGGTTGTGAAATAGCAGAAAATATTTACAATGCAAGAATATACAATTAGAATTTGTTGGATTTGCATATGGACCTTATAAATGTGAACAAGGCTTTTTTGGGGGTTTCAGTGTTCTTTTGTTTTCTACTTTAGTTCTTTGTGTTTTTTTGTTTTGTTTGTGTATGTGTGTGGGTACTGAGAAACTTGTTTCATTCTTGTATTTTTATTTTTTTTTTTTAATTTTTTGCTGTACTTTTTAATTTGTTTTGTTGTTGCATTTTTTTCTTTTTAGGGTTTTATCTTGCAGTTTTGCTTGGTTTTCTTTCTTGTTTAGTTTTTGGTTTGTTTTTATTGTTATTTTGTCCTAGGGTTTAGATTTGTGCTTTTTGTTTTATTTAGGGTTTTTTTTTCTTGTTTCATTTCTTCTCTACTTTTCTATTACTAATTTCAAGGTATTGTAGTCTAGAACACATTTTCTCTTTTTGTCCACAGACACAACAATGGACTCAACCTAATCAACCTAATAATCATGCTGTCTAATCAGCATCATGATATGCCACACCTGAGATTTTTTTATTTTATTTTATTTTATTTTTTATGTAGAAATGGTGATGAGTTTATTCTCTGACATGATGGCTAATGGAGTTATTTTATAATTTTTTCAGAGATGTTCTGTAATTTTTTATGAACTTTACACACATAACTTCTTTTTTGATAAGATTTTTAGGTGAGGATAAAGTGATATGTTAATTGCCATTTATAATTCAACTGATTGGCTAAAAATACTAACAAAGTTAAAGACTCTGGGAAGAATGAGGCAGGAAGCGGCAAGCATACTGTAACTTTAATAACAAAATAAACATAATCGGCAAAACGAAAGTAAGTGGCAGTTGCCTCACTGCCAACTGCTGCATAAACTTAAAACCTTGCTGAATTGGCGTTATGCACAGCTCCACTACTTCCTGGAACTTCAGCCAGCTCCTTGTTTCCTGTCTGCCATTTTTGGACAAATTGATTACTCCAGGTGTGCCCGACCTCAGTAGTCACAGCAACAAATCAGACACACCTGAATTAATCAAGTTTGCCCAATAATGGCAGACAGGAAACAAAGAGCTGGCTGAAGTTCAGGAAGTAGTGCGGCTGTGCATAAAGCCAATTATTATAGTAAAGTTTATAAAAGTCACATTCGCCATCTCGTTATTGCTAAAAATGTGTCATAGAGTTTGTGCAGGATAAATTATGCTGTTATTTTCCTATACCTGCAACCGGCTAAAATAGAAAGCACAGGAGGTGAAAGGCTCTTCACATTTGGGTTATTTTCATTTCAGACTGCCAAAGCTAAACGCAGTGGATAATACATTATACCTGACAGAAATAGCCAAAAGTGGGCTGAGAATGTTTTGAGAGCCCACTTCTGGTGAGGAATATGAATCAACAAGCACCTGACACATACTGTACGACAATGAAATTGATGCATGTGGCTAAATCAAGCTGTATTTATTTGGACTACCAGCTAACTAAATAGCAGTTGCAAAGATTCAACATAATTGGCAGAATTTCGTCTCTAAAGCAATTAGTTTGGTGATTTACATTTATTCATTTAGCAGACTCTTTTATCCAAAGTGACTTACAAATGAGAAAAATAGAAGCAATTACAGTAGGACAACAATACGTAAGTGCTATAACCCCTCTCAGTTTAATTTTTGTGTATTTTTTTTTAATAGAAGAGAAGAGAAAGTGTTAGTACTACTGAATCAAGTGCTGCCGAAAAGATACGTCTTCAGCAGTTTCTTGGAAGTGGCTACTGACTCAGAAGCTCTGGTTGAGTTATGCAAATCATTCCACCAGCAGGGAACAGTCATGGTAAATGTCCAAGAAAGAGATTTTGTGCTTCTTTGAGATGGTACCACAAGATGACATTCGCTAGCAGAGCGCAAGTTTCTGGATGGCACATAAATCTGGAGTTTAGAGGGAGCAGTGCCAGTGGTTGTTCTGTAGGCAAACTATGTGAATACTGACAGAGACCGTCATTGAATCGCTATTTAAGTCTGGGCTCCTCGGAATTTGAATTGCTCCTAAAACTACATAGAATCGTCTTGTTAGCTGTCTTCAATAACCTGTACAAACGCATTATTGTTGGCAAAACATGACAACGCAATCTACATCATGTCAGCCTAAATCATGCATTTCCGTGTCCTTATAAATCAAGACACATTAGCATCCTCTGATTACCATGGAGAGCCCTCTGTGCGCCACATCCTGGGTTATTAGTTGATGATCACACATTGAAGATCCACTAAATCTGGTGCAAAAAAAATTCTGCAGAATTAAGCATATGTAAATGACATATAACAAACAATTAGAGAAGTTAACCCCAAATTAGCCTGCTGCTTCGGAAATCTCACATTCTGTCCTTCATTCCTGTTGTCCTTTCATTCAGTCTCTGTGAAGAAATAAACATCTGAAACTTTAGAAATATTACAATAGAAGAAAATAATGGAGAAACAGAAACTGTAACCAATTCTAAACAAACTTTGTCCTATCTAAACCAACACAGTCTCATCCCAACTCGTCATATAACTGGACGTTTTGGGACATCCTCTGACCATTCGTCAATGACGACTATCTAGGGCCCCCTAACGTCGGTAATGGCAAAATCTCCCGGGTCGTCATACAACTGACGCTTTACCTTTAACGTCAGTTAGGTGACGAGTTGGGTTTAGGGTTAGGTTTAGGTATGGGGTAGAGTTAGGATCCTATACGCATTACCAATGTTAAGGGGGCCCTAAATAGTCGTATATTGACGAATGGTCAAAAGACGTTCCAAAGCGTCAGTTATATGACGAATTGGGATGATGACATTGCTGAAACATCTTAATTCAAATTCAAATTAATTGATTTTCTTTATTTCCCTTCACAATGTAAAAATGAATATGCTTTATTATCTAATCAATAGAATTGTGGCAACAGATTACAAGCAATGTTATTAATTAAATTTAACAAATTAGAATTGAGTAATAATTAATCAAATTATTCTTTAAAAGTTAACCATTTAAAATGAGTAAAGTTTACACCAAAAAATTTAACAAAAATACCTCACTAACAGACAGACATCAAAGATTAATTAAGAACTCTTAATTTTATATTGACAATATTGAAAACACCTGATGTTAACAAGCAGAATCACTGAAGGAGAAAATCGTAATTTTAAAACAAACCTAAAACAAACACAGATCACCATAATGGTGACTTTAGTTTATGTTTTTTTGGTTGTTGTTGTAAGTTTTACTCATTTTAAATGATTAACTTTTAAGGAATTAATTTGATTAACTATTACTCAATTCTAATTTGTTACATGTAATTAATAATATTGCTTGTAATCTGTTGCCACTTTTTTGATTAGATAAAGCATATTCATTTTTACAGTGTAGAGATCACAGTATCTCATCTTGTTTTCCAGGACATTTACAATTGTGCTTTCTCTGATCAGTTTATTTGTTTTAAAGTCAGCGCTGAAACAGAATCTGTGATCATTTCTTCCCTATTATTGACATAAATCTGCATGAAATATCTTCTCAAACTAGAAAAATGCCGGGAACGGGACTAAGGAATGGTTAATTGCAACGATCTCATGCAGGTCCATATGAATGAAAAAAAGTGATGTGCACTTCTACAGGTAATAGAAGTTAATTGATACGTTGGTTACACTTACTTTGATAGTCAACCTTAGTATTTCTCACTAACTCTGACTGGAGTATTACTAGAGTTAGTAAAATAAGTTGACATGTAGTTGCAAAGTTGCTTATAGTCAGTAGAATATCTAAAGTGGACCATCAAAACAAAATGTTTCCGATAAATAATTGTATTCTCTTTTTCCCCTCTTTTTCTGCTATTATATAGTAGAGAAAACAGAAAATACTGCCAATTTGAAATGATGTCTGGGTTCGGATGTAGTGTCCATATAGTAAAATCAATTGATACAGTGCAATATAGGCTACATGTTTTTACACTGTATTTAATTTAGAAATACCTGCATGTACAGCCATGATTCATTTCTGTAATTACATCTATAGTTAAACTGTTGACTCTTAAATCTCACCGTACTGTACCAACAAACCCGTCCTAACTCGTAAAAAAATACATTTTTGTATGTAGGCCTACATATAGCAAAGACACCCAATAAAAAAGAGTGACTAATGTTTTTGTTCTACCCGAGACAAGCTTAAAGCTACGTGTAACTTTTTTAGTTTATTCTTTGCTAAAAACACTTAGTTCTTTCAAAAATATATGTGCTCATTAATATGTATTTACTTTGTTCAAGTAATAAAGTATTCTCCTGAGTGTATAATATGCCATTGAAAATACATACGGGTAAGGGGTTCTAATGTCGGTCGGCATGTTGCCCCTCCATCTTGAAAGTACATTAGCCAAAGAGGGACATAGCCGTTAATTCAAGCTTCGCCTTTCGTGTTTAAGTTTGAGTTAACACTCATGGACGAGGTGGAACTGTTAGCCATGTTAATCTTGGACTACATTGGCCACCGTAGGAGTTAAAACGAAATCGGAATTGAGAGAAACAGAAACTAATATTCACTGGATGGTCATATACCTTTTCACCACTAGATGAGGGTAAAAATCACATAGTGTAGCTTTAAGAAACACACTGCATAGCTTTTCCTTGTTTTTTGTAGATTTTATGACCTACATATTTTGTCTTTTTTTTTCACGCACCCATCACCTGCAGGTGAGTAATCTCAATTCTAACATCTGCATCATCCATATAGGCTTATAATTAAAGCACAGTTTCCCCCTCTTATATGTAGTTCATGCAGTGAACTCCAGTCATTGGCCACATCTTAGGTCATATGTAATCACATTGACATAATAGGGATAGAAATCTGGAACCATTCCAGTTGCTTATGATTCCATTAAACAAATAGTTTTGCACTCTAAAGGCTAGCATTAAAATGGCACAAATATGTTGTTAATCATATCTAAATCTATATCATCTAATAAAAGTTCTGACTGTAATGGCACATGCTGAACATATTTCTCAAATTCTCAAGAAATGGGAATTGTCTCTAACTGCAAAGTTGAGCACATCAGCTCACAGTTGAAAGTGGCTTCATCTAATCAGTAAGCTTTTAAGATGGTGAACTTTGCCACATTGACCTGTGAGCAACACTGCTGGAGCAGCAGGATCGTCCCCTGTTGTGTCTCTGGCCTCACTGCAGATCAGGTCGAAGAAGCTCATGGATGTTTCAAGTCCCAGGACTGAAGCTTCATCAATGGAGCCTGAGTTCCAAGCTTTTCTGCTGTTAGATCCGTGAGACGACGCATCCCTCTGGTATATAGACAGGAGCTCTAGCAACATCCTGCGCATGACCGGACCCCCTGTGGTACTGATCTCAGCTTATCTCTACTTACTTCTATCACTAATATATGCACATAACTATACAAGGATAAATATTCACATGTTCATATATAACATAACAGAAACTTTCATCTCGTGTTCAAGGAATGAATCTGCGAAGAACTGTCATTATTTCCTAAAAGGCTTAGTGCTCTCACACACTTCTCATTTACTGACAATTCTCAGGTTGTCATTCCAGGTTGCATCGCGCATTCTGAATGACCTGTCCTGCGATTTGTCATAGCAATGTTTGTGGTCAGCTGGGACTCAGTGAGCTGGCTGGCTATGGTCAAAATGGTCTCAGCCTGTGAGTTCTGTTTCAGTGTGCTTCTGTATCTCCTCTTTGAATGTTGCAACCTGTTTGTTTGTGGTAAAATAAACAATGGTGTATGAAATGCACAGTGTTGTAAAGTTCAGCCATCAGAGGGTTTGACATATCATAAGCCCTTGGTTTTGAAAGTTAGTGTACTGAAGTAGTTCAGAGCATGGCTGAGAAGTAACTGATGCTTGTTATTCTGATTTATCAGACGATAAACATAACAACTGCAGCTACAGGTGGAGGTCTTGCGCTGGCAGCTGGACACACTTATCTCTCAGGTATGAAAATTTGCACTGTAAAAATGAATATGCTTCATCTAATCAATAGAAATTGTGGCAACAGATTACAAGCATTATTAATTAAATTGAACAAATTAGAATTGAGTTATAATTAATCAAATTATTCCTTAAAAGTTAACCATTTCAAATGAGTAACGTTTACACCAAAAAATTTAACAAAAATATCTCACTAACAGACAAATGTCAAAGATTAATTAAGATCTCTTTATATTATATTGCCAACATTGAAGACACCTGATGTTAACAAGCATAAATCACTGAAGGAGAAAATCGGTAATTTTAAAACAAACCTAAAACAAAAACACAGATCACCATAATGGTGACTTCAATTTTTTTTTTTTTTTGGTTGTTGTAAGTTTTACTCATTTTAAATGGTTAACTTTTAAGGAATTAATTTGATTAATTATTACTCAATTCTAATTTGTTACATTTAATTAATAATATTACTTGTAAATCTGTTCCCACAATTTGTTTTTATTAGATAAAGCATATTCATTTTACAGTTTGTGTGGATGCAGTGGGGTCCAAAAGTCTCATACCACACTGGAGAGGATTCAAAAACCTCTTGCAAATGTATTTATTATATTGTACAGACAGTCAGATGTGTATTAAATTAGGAAAAAGCTTTTTTTGTATCCCACTGGGACTCCTGCAATGAAATACAGAATACTGAAATTCCAATTTGGTACCACATGAGACATTTCAGGAATACAGTATCAGTTTAAAGTGCCACGCCTGAGATTTGGTCTTATGTTCCCCTCAGACCTTTGGTGGGAAGAACCTGTGCCGTGTTGGGATCATCTTGCAGAGAAGTGTCCTGATCCTCCTGCTCTTTTGTTTGCCCTGTTGGGCTCTGCTCATAAACACACAACCCATCCTCTCTTCTGCTGGGTCAAGACCCAGAGGTGGCCAGGTGATTCAATAAACAAATAAATCTGGTAACACTTTATTTCGATGGTCCCTTTTAGACATTGTGTTTACTATAAGAAACGTTGTACCTGGTAATTAATTCCCATTAAAGTATTAGCAGACAGTCTGCTTAATATCAGCTTACACTTTATATATTAGGATATATAGTGCTTTTTCTGGTAACACTTTACAATAGGGTGTGCTCTGATAAGCATTAATTCATGCTTACACTACAGGGCTGTTGAATGCTTGATTCTGATTGGTTGAGAACGTTCTAAAAGGTGTGCAATTATTTTCAGGGAAACGCATGGCTAAAGTAGTTTCAGGCAAGTTTGAACCGCATTACAGTTCCATATCACTGCGCATAGTTAACGGAAAATAGGATTCAATTCATAACAAGAGAAGACATGCGGCCCCATGCGCTTGATCTGAAATATTCGATGTCTAACTTCACAATCAACTGATGCATACAGTTTAATTTTAATAAATAAAGTATAGTCCTATCTATAATAGGCTAAATAGAAAATTAAACTGAATATATAAATAAATTAATAGTCCTGCTGCACAGATTTTCGTAATTATTCCAGATAATATAACAAATAAATAATTATTGATAGGCTTACTTGTTAAAAGGGCTTTGTGTTTTTCATTTATTGGGTACCCAATGTCAATTATAGAAAACAATAATGAACGAATTAATTAAAACGAAGTTAATAAATAAATAAATAATAATATTAATATTGACGCACATGCTTTTCTGTCTCATTATTTCAACGTCTCTCTCTCTCTCTCTCTCTAATAACTGCACTAATAACTGCATAAAGCCGGGACAGACTAGTTTAGGCCTACGCCAGTTATGAATGTAATTTAATACTTCTGACTGATCATGCCCAACGCGCGTTCAGCACAGCAGCGCGTTCAGTCTGTGTTCACTCAGATGGTAAGACCTGCTACTACAGTCGATGGAAACAGTCGGTCTTCGAATATTTCAGCGAATTGTAAGTGTGTCCCCCATCATTACATTAGTCTGCTATCAGTGGCTCAAACCTCCGTTACTACTACCTCTAAAATGACGTTTTGGAATTAGCAACGGAGGCATGGGATTAGATGCGTAAGAAATTAGTCCTACATACAAGAGCGCTTTAATGTCAAAAACTTGACAAACGTCTTGATATGAATCATCTGAACAATGTTTTGAGGTGTGGTAACTGTAGTATAAGCGGAATAATTGACTTCAGGCCGTTGAATTATCCGAAAATAATGCACACCCGAGGTGTAACGGCCACTCCGCTTCGCGTCGTGACCGCATTACCACCTCGGGTGTGCATTATTTTTCTAATTAGTGCACATGTATTGACTTCTTATTTACCATTTTAAACGAATAAATCCTTTTGACTAGAGCAAAAAACAAACAATATTTATGCATGTTTGTGTAAAGTTATATGTCCCCAAGGTTTTGAGCAAACAAGAGCGTCTTAGAATGACAATTTTCCCTATCTCTGCAAACATATTTTGCGAATTCCTTTCCTAAATAAATGTTAAATGAGGCGTTTTAATGTGCACAGACACATGTACTAATAAACAATTTAGATGCAGGCCAGCATGGAAATGACAGTGCAGCAGATTTATTCTGCCATGTGATAACTCGCAGCATTCTTTTTCAAATAATTCATGGTGCCTTGTCCTCTAGATCACAGTTACAAATGCGTTTCCTTTTCAGGATAGCTCAACTCTATGTGGTCTGTTACCTGCCAGCAGTCCCAGTGAGTCATAAAAAATAGCATAATTTTCCTCTTACCATATAACTCTACATTCCATATCCTGACAAATGATACACATATCCAGCCAGCAGTGTTTTCCTTTCTCTCTTTCTTCACACAGGCTATGTTTTTGCATCAGCTGCAAGTAGCCTATCTCCAGAACCAGGTATGCAATCTTCTTTTGGCAAGTTATAAGTATAGATAAGCACCTTAGCTAAGGTCTTCAAAGCAATGATGCATGCAAGATCTTAGAACCTGCAGAGTATCCTATCAAATTCAGCCTTCAACTGTGATCTTTACTGGCAAAGATCTTCTTGCTGTATGATTTGTATGTGTCACTCAATATAATGTCACAGCAATGACTGTAAATCCAAAGGATGCTTTAACAGTAGCTGTTTTGGGCCTGTAGGGTGTGATTCTTCCTCAGATGTATGCAGCCATTGCAGCCAACATTGCTAATGTTGTGACAAACTACATCCTTCTCAACTGGTTGAACCTTGGGTTATAGTAAGTCAATAGGCTGTCATCCCTGTCTCTCATTTACATACAATATGTATTGTGTTAGTTATTCAGGCAACAGTTATAGTTACAGTCAGTGAAATTGATTGTTCAGAGCACTGTTTCCTAATATTTAGTCCTGTTGGCTATAGGGATTTTTCACTGTTTGTCACTCTGCTGTTTGAGTGATTCATTCAACCGATTCATTCAAAGCAAACGATATTCATTCAGCTATGAATCAAGTGACTGTCTGAATCTGAAATCTTTTTTATTATATATAGTAGGTGAAAACAGTTTATGTTAAAATTTACAGTATTCATAAAACAGTAAGCGAAAATTATCTGAATGACATTCTGAAGTGCCTGTCTAATGGACACTTTATCCCATGAGGCCTTGGGGAGGATTTGCATGGTAGTGAAACGACGTGGGCCATCATCAACAATGATGAGAGATTCATTCATTGTATCATTCACTGAAACCAATCTGTTCAAAACACTCATAACTTAGGAACGAATTGAAATGTTGTTTGGATGCACATGACGTGATTCTGCTATGGCTTTGTTTGGGATTATTTAATTCTTTTTTTTTAAACACATGGAGTAACTCACCATAATGTGTTTAAAGTGTCAAATTAAAATGTTTAAAAACGATCAAACACAATCCATCCATAAACCACAAGACACTCATATTGTGCCTTGACAGTTTTTCATTTGATATTGCTTATATGTCCATCCATACAATCATAGATCTACCGTACCTGTTTTAAAGTCATGCATTTTTCTGGTATTTGTATTTCAGTGGATCTGCTGCTGGCAATACCATATCTCAGATCTATATTTGTGTTTTCCTATATTTATATATCCGCTGGAAGAAGCTCCACGTTCAAACATGGGGAGGTGAGCAAACTAGTTAAACTTAATGGTGAACAATCTTTTAATAAGTGCATAAAGTACCACTCCATCTGTGTCTGCAGTATCTTTCTCTGCCCACCACAGGTTGGTCATGTGACTCACTACAGGATTGGGATGGATATATGAAACTGGCCATCCCCAGTACCATGATGCTCTGCTTCGAAGTGGTGGATTTATGAGGCTGGAGGGTTCTTAGCAGGTAATTTCTAAAGGACGAAAGTCAAAAACGATTTCTTTGTGCTTATATACAGAAAAATGTAAATAGCATTATGCATTTTATTAGGCCTATTATCATGAAGAACGTCCTCCAATTACAATGTTTGTTTGGATGTAGTAATGTGGTTTCAGGTTATTCATTTTGCCAGTGAAAATGGCAGGATTCCATTTACACTATATAAAACTAGCAGTTCTTTGTAATAGGTGCAACATTTTGTTTGATGCTTATATATATGCTTACTATATATAGTGGCAGATATTTGCACCTCAGTACATCAACAGGATGCAGTAATAACAAAGAGTAATGATTATTTTTATTTAAATTATTAAATGGATGCCCCCTTATTGGGACAATAAAGCTATCCCTACACTTACCCCTTAATCTAACTGATAAACACTTTATTATTAACCAGTGGTTAGGCACTTTATTTCCATTTTTCACATATTTTCTTCATTTATTTATCTAATATGTGATGGGAAAGAGGGAGCAAGAGCAAGTTTGGCAAAAGGCGGATTTGGTCGAAAACGTCTCAAAAGCTACTTTCAGGCACCACACTCCCTATGGACTACGCCACTGTTAATTGTTAAGTGGTGTGACCCAACCAGGTATTGGTGGGTGGAGTTAGTGTAAATAGCCCAACAAGACAGGCAATTTACACTTAGTGCAAATAGAAACTGCGTTTTAATTTGAGCCTTATTTTTCAATCATGATTGTTACAGGAAAATAGAAAAGGCTTGTGTAAAAGCTTTAACAAGAAAGAGAAACCACTTGAATGCAACATTATTATACCATCAAACACATTTCCAAATGTCTGTCTCTTTCAGGGATGCTGGGAGAGTTGGATCTTGCAGCTCAACATGCAGTCATTATGCTGGCTTTTATCAACTACATGGTAATTTAAGCCTCAATATTTCACCAATGTATTAAGTTCCAGAAGGAACATGGCACATGCTTCTCTTCTCCCACTACTTATCAAACAATGATTTACTTTGTTTCACATCAACCAGACAAACAGTATAGAGGCTATAAAGAATCATAGAGAATAGAGAACTAATAAATTATGAACTAGCTACACACATGTTATTGTTCAAAATAATTTTTTTAATTGCACTTTTACATTAAATTGATCAAAAGGGACAGTAAAGATATTTATAATGTTACAAAAGATTTCTAAATTTAAGTTTTTTTTTAACTTTCTATTCATTAAAGAACCATAACTGCATACCTGTAGGTAACCCTTAGTAACCTAAGTACATTCCCTTTCGAGACTGTTCATTCCGTATTCGCGTAGCTATACGCTGATGGAAAACTATTTTAAAAAGCTGAGCTATTAGCTGATGACTTCCGCTCTTGACTACCGCGCTCTATCGAATAAAGCCTGAGACTTAGAACTAAAGTCAAAATCCAACGGGGACCGCAATGAGACTGGGCCCCTCGAAGTGATGTGTAAGAGGTTTGGGCCCAACAGGGACCAAGACCTCCTATATAGAAAGGACTCACGCCTGCAGGGTCGGCACTTCCAAGTTGTAAAATCTTACAAATGTGGTGGACAGTGAAGACAAGCCGGCTGCAGCACAAATGTCTTCAATTGGCACACCACTGGACCATGCCCATGAAGAGGCCATGCCCCTTGTGGGATGAAGCCCTGACTGACGTCTATGGGGCATTTGAAGGCCCATTGAAGTGTAGGCTAAAGTACACTTTTGTGCGGCCACCGACGCATACAAAAAGCTATTCCCGACTGCCTGAACGGGGAGAACGCTCCTAAACAGACTCCGAGAGCCTGACAGGGCAGTGTAGATTCAAGTCTCATTGTCTTTCTACAGCGGAAGAGCCCTCAATAGTGAAATAACCTGGGCTTCTGAACAAGATAAACATAACCATGTCTTGGTTTGAGGATGACTGCATGGAGTCGGAGGGCCTAAACTGAAGGCAGGAAGAGTGCTTGTAGATCGTCGTACCGCTGACTGATGCTAGGGCTAGCAGGAGTGCGGTCTTGAGCGAAAGTGGCTTTATATCAGCCGACACTGAAGTCCTCAAAGGGGGTCCCTGAGGACCGTAACAGAGGTCCCAGGCAGGGATAGAGGGAGGTCATATGGGTTAAACCTGAAAGATTGGACGGCCACAGCAGCATGGAGGGCTGCTATGGCAGCCACATACACTTCTGAACTCTGGGGGTCAGGCTCGAGTCCAGATCTTAGAGAGAGGAAAGTCCGGGTGGTACTTCACACGAATATGGATCTAGGTTCTGAGCTGAGCACCAGCTGTTAAGCACTGACCACTTAAGGGCGTCAGAAGCGCCTTGTGAACGGAGCTCTAGCCTCTGCAACAGTATTTAGAACTCTCTCCAGGACTTGTTCAATTGTTCACTTGTTCTCCATGATCCGTTCAATGACCTGAGGGAGCATCGGGACAGGTTGGCATTACCCCATAAGAGGAGTTGTTTTGCCATGGTGTACAAGTTGTATTACCTGAGACTGCCCTGGTGCATTTATTTATGACACCACTGCCATGTTGTCCGCCCGGACCAAGACATGGTGTCCTTCCAGGTTTGGGAGGAAGGTTTTTAGCACTCTCATTTCTAGGCAGTTGATATGTAGGCTTTTCTCTCGAGTCCGACCAGAGGGCAGAGGCAGGCCTACCCTCATACAGAGCCCCCCAATCTAAGTTGGTGGCATCTGCTGAAATCACCTTCCTCCTTGAGACTAGACCCCATGCTTACACCAGACTGGTAACAGCTGGTGTCTTTCCAAGATGCCAGGGCTTTGATACAGCCGTGGTTTACCCTGATACGCAGTTGGCTCGAGCCGCCATGCATGAGCCGAGACTTGGGGTTACAGCCAATGCTGAAGGGGGCTCCAGTAGGCAGCATACACAGTAGGCCGAGCTGAAGATACTGACATTGCAGTACGCCTTAAGGCCCAGTGCCCTTTGAAACGTTCTGAGGGGCGTGAGGGAGCCCGCTCTGAACGAAGCAGCTAGCTGTTGAATAGAGTGTGGTCTGGCTTGAGCCAAGCTCTCATCTGAACAGAGTCAGAACTGATAACCTTGGTATCGACATTCATCAAGAGATAGGGTCTAAAAGAAGTACAAAGTTCGGCTGAGTTGTCTGGCTGAGACGGAGGCGGGGTCAGCAGTTGAGATGAGGCCGGCCGCTTCGAGGGAGTGACCTAGCGTGATCTGAGCTCGTTCATCCTCTGACCCGAGGGTGTGGGTCGCTCTCTGACATAAAGAGAGCTAGCGAAGAGCGAATTCAGGAAGCTGAGCAGGAGGTCGCTGAGCTGCTGCAGGTCGCTGCGTTCGCTGCTGGGCCAACAGGGAGAGGCTTCTTTGTCCGGAGAAGTCAGCGAAGAGATGTGTCGTTCACTGAAGGAGATTAAATCCTAAACTCTGCATGGCGAAATGGGCCGTTCATATATAGTCAGCAGCCACGTCCATTCTGGTGTGTTTGCGTGCATCCTCGCTGCTTCACCATAGGTTTCGTGCAGTTGCCACAGCCCAACCAATCAGCACGCTGAGACAGCCTTCACTATGCTTGCTGTGCAAGTGCACTGCGTTTTTAAACTAAAGGCTTCAATATTCTTGAAGAAAATGTGTTTTCCCATAGTGTAGAGCTACGCAATACGAGTCAACCGTCTCTTGAAGGGAACGTCTGACACCAAACTTTGGAACGGTAGTTTATTTTCTTAACAAGTTTTACTGGGATGTCAGTTTCCATTAGGGATTCAAGGTGCCGCATGTGTACGTGTTGGCAATGCACTTGGAGCTGGAGATATGGCCGTAGCGATCCGCACCAGCAAGGTCTCCGCTGACCTGCACAGGTCTACAAACAGCCATATTCCTTTGACACATTCATCTTTCAGTGTCTGCTCAAGGTTGACATGTCTTTTTCTCTTTCCTTTATCATCTGGATACAGCTGTCTTGGCTGTTTTGCAAGGTCTTGTGCTAGCTTCAACAAAAAACGTCATTGGTTTCTTATTTACTTCAGATGAGTAAGTATTGTTTTCCAAATCAGAGAAGATGTCCTTTAGACAGTACTGTACTAAAGATTGTGTCTTATTTTGTAGGCGTATTGTGGCGCTTGTCTCCAAAATTTTTAACGTTTGACTGTGTGCTTCAGTTCTTTGAATGGTCTTGTTGTGAGTACTTCGCATTGTTCTTACTTTTTCTGAGGAATTTATTTTTCATTTTCTCCGCTTCAATGGCTGTGTTTTCAAATGATTGCAATATTGCGGGTCATTTGGAAAACACAGCCATCTTAAAATTAAAAAAGTATCTAAAAATATAGATACAGATAATATAAATATGTGCATATATATATATATATATACACACACACACACACACACACACACACACACACACAGATATGCGCATGCGATCTGGGGAAAACCCGTCGGATGTCGCGCTGGAACGTTTTCAGTAAAGTCTAAAAATAGACTGAATGTCAGTTTTTTGTCAAAAAAATTTTTTATTAAATTATTATTCTATAACATCTTGTTTATCATCTCTGAATATAACTTGGAAAAATTCACTACAGTTTAATGCAGAAAAATAGCGATTTGTATAATGACCAGCTGAAAAGACTGCGTTTCACTTTAACAACATGCACAGCAGGCGGAGCGGGAGGGGGCAACGTAATTTCCGTCTCAGTCTCCTTTCTCTTAACACTACAAAGACAGTTCACCTATCGAAAATAAAGCCACATAACAGAATAAAGTCCAGTCCTGGGTGAACTACAACGGCACGCAAGTTATTTATTTTATTTATTTTTATCCAACGGTTATCGTGTTGTATGATGCGGAGCACAGAGAACAACAGAGTTTGAAGTTGCTCGTCTAAAAGACCTTGCTCGCCTCTCAAATCGTCCAATTTCAAAACGGTTTTCACAGGATGAATTTTGAGTTCGTAAGCTTTAAATCCGAATCTATGATGATTACTAAAATATGTGATATGTAAAAAAGGCAATAAAAAAGGGAGCGCCAGTCGTCGCGCTAGCAGGATGTGACCGTTATTTAAACCTGTTTTTCTCAAAATTCTGTTTCTGAAAATCATAGCGATCAGCTGACTTAAGATAACCATAACTTTTGTTACAGACAACCGATAAAATAAATAAAAACAGATTTGGAAAGGGCTTGAACTCTAGCTTTAATATGGTATCAAAACCTGTAATATGTCAAATTTCACCATGTGGTGGGTTTTCCCAGATCACATCACATATATATATATATATATATATGCATATATTATATGATAATTTCAGAATTTGTTTAGCTCGAACTGGAAGACACACAAACTAATAACATGTATTGCTTAAAGCTGCAGTCCTCAGTTTTTCCTCTTTGTCGCCATATTTGTTCAGAAAACATGTAATTGCAGTTATTTGCGGAATTATCAACTTTGCGTGAGTTGTACTCTCGAGACAGCACAGTGCGGGTGAATCCAATGTTTGAGGAGAGTGTGCGGCTGTCAGTCACCACGCCAGTGTGGATTACTGTCATTCCAGCCCCGATCTCATGAAAGTTAGTATCTATGTCACGAATGTCATTTCTCGTGGCATTTATATGCGAAAACAGTTTTTGCGTGTATATGGCACGCGCACTTTTGCGTACATATGATACACACTTTTTGGCGTATAATATGCACGAACTCCCCACCCCCTCCCCCCTAAACCTAACCCAGGGTTTTTTAGTGTGTACCATATACACGCAAAAACCATTTTTGGCAGATAAATGCCACGAGAAATGACACTTGTGGTATAGATACACATCTTCATGAGACTGTGTTGGTCATTCAGAATCACAGATTATTCTTTTTGGAATCAGCCTATGACCAACATAATAATTTAACCCGAAAATGTCATATGACAAATCACATAAAACCATGCAAATTATATTTTGTTCTCAAACTGTTAATGTTAAAAACATCTGCATTTAATGCTATTCAGATATTTCTCCTGGTTTCGCCTGGGCCTGGTTGCAGTCTTTTTTTTTTTCTTTTCTTTTTTTTTAGCCACACCCCATAAAAGTCTTTTACATTTTACAATGGGGGAATCTGTTGTCACTGGTGATTGTCCGTTAAACCTTCCTGGATCCGCCATTAAATTGATAACTTTAATTACATCAAGTGCTGTGAGAAAAGGCTATAAATCTCCACCTCCATGTCTCACACGCAATATAGCTCATTCCTATCCGAGACTCTTATCTTTATGTGTACAGATGTAATGACGCAAAAACATGCTGAATTTCCCGCAGAAATCTAGTCAGTATCACTGGAATTAAAAACATTATTACAAGCTTACCGTTTTCAATTGAGGTAAGGCAGGCAGATAGTTTTGTACACTAGCTGGTTATGTATTTGCTCAAAAATGTATTTAGGATAATTTTTAACTTGCAAAAGCTACAGACTGCAGCTTTAAATGCACAGTCACTTATAAAGTCTGTAGAAATGTTGAAATGTATTCTTTACACTCTCTTTCAAGTGTGTCTGCATGGGTATTCTGTTAGGATCAGGGCAGCAGAAGATTGCAGCCGTAGCTAATTTTTTCGGGTATTACTGCATTGGACTTCCACTTGGCATCTCTCTCATGTTTGCTGCAAAATTAGAAAGTTGTTGGTTTGTTTTCCTTCATTTTTTATTCTGTGATTTATTGACAGTTTAAATTGTCACTTGTTGTATCTCGTTGATATTCTGTGAACTTGTCATCTTCTCTCGTCCACCATGTTAACATCTGCTTTATAAATCATAATTTCATTGGGTTGAAGCACATGAGAGAACATGAGTGGACCCAGCACGGGTCCCTGCAGAATTGCATTAATATGTGTCGAGCACAGCATTCCATTAAAACATTTCTGTAATGAGATAACAGCTGTCCTAGAGCAATGTCCTCTCTTGCTTTCACAGGCTTTTGGCTGGGACTTCTAATTTGTGTATGTGTGCAGTCCAGTTTTTTCATTGCAGTCATTTTTAGACTCAACTGGGAGAGAGTGACCAAAGAGGTAGGCCATCTTTATTACAGCTCTTCCAAGGTAGCACTCTCATAATAGGACTCTTTTTCTATTCTTCTTCTTCTACCTTGGCTAATTTAGCAGACTTCATTTAAACTCTTATACTGCATATTTCAGTCTTAGGTGTGCTTTCTATTTTAGGTTTTTGTAAGCCTTTCACAGTCCATTTAGTATGAGACTTGATATGGGACTTGATTTTGTCATTAGGATTAGATCGGATTATGAAAAGTAGCTTTTTATTTATCAAAATGGAGCCAGACTGCATTGCTAAAACAATGACTAAAAGTGACATTAAGGCCAAGTATAGTAACCCATACTCAGAATTTGTCCTGTGCATTTAACCCATCCGAGTTAGTGCACACACATTAGGAACTGTAGGTAGTGAACACACTGAGTTTACATTATCTGGGCTAAATGCGTCTTGGATTCTTCACCTCTGGAAAGATAAATGTGTATTTAAATGGGTAATTTATAGAAGAAATATGAAATTATTTTAGAATTTGGAGCTTTCTAGACTGAGAAAAGCCAGAAAATTTATTTTTGGCTCACTGTGGTTAAAGACAACAACTCCCAGAGATGCACTTGCTCCAGATCCACTCGAACAAGAGCCTTCCATACACCTAAACCTGGCGCGACACTATGTGTACATGCTGTGGTAAGATCCCAACCTACTCATTGCGCGGCTTGAGAACATGCAGGACAGACTCCTCTACTGACTGGATCTTCATGCCTCTGCGTCAAGGCAATACCGAGATGAATTCTCCACTGACGCAACATGACAATCCATTGCGGGAGGAGTCAGATCCATGCAGAGGAGTACATGAATCTCTCATCTCAGGGGGATTTGTGGGTGGAAAACATGGCAATTGGAAAATACTGCAGGTTTTCTACTGAATACAAAGCGTATTGCTTAAATCCTGAAGTGTCCCTTTAATCTAGTATTTAAACTGGGAGAGCTGAGTCTGAGCTCCGAACATTATTAGGAAGGCTATTCCAGAGTTTAGGAGCCAAAATCAAGTCCCGCCTTACATTTTCCTTGTTCGAGAAGCCGTTTCACTACAGATAGCACATTATGAAAGAAAAACACTGACTTTGCTGACTTTAATTCATTTCTGTTCTCATCTGAATTAAATAACTAGATATAAAGTTATATACATAACATTTCAGGCAGTGGAACGAGCTGGAAAAAGTCAAATCTCTACAGTGTACCCTGATAGTCTCACTGTGAGGCACAGAGAGGTATGTCTGTTGACTTTTACTATATCTGTAAAACAAAACAAAAAACATCTCTGAAATCTGAGCTTGTGTCTTGTCTGCTCTCAGAATGGGGAAGAGTATATGACTGTGAACTCAAATGATCAAGATGGAGAGCCAGACGTGACTCGCGTGGAAGAAAAGCCCACAGCTCTGCTCTCTACCTCTCAGCTGATCCTCAGGAGGGGTCTGACTACCCTCGCTGCTCTTCTGCATCCTAGCAGTAGGGATAGCCGTCCATCTCATTGTGCCTTTACCTGAGGTGTCTTATGCTCTAAGGTCAAATACTACTTTGGAATCAAACTTTACAACATCGTCAAACTCTCATCCATTCAACTTCAATCTAAAATCTGAAAACTAGAGTATAGAGCTATATCTTCTAGAAAGTTATACATTTTCCAATACAAACACTTGTTGGAGCCTTACATACATAACAAATGTATTATATAAATTATGTTATATTATATTGCATATTAAATTAGATATTTTTTAATTGCAAAGATAAAACACCTGAATAAGAAAATTATATTTTTGAAATATCAATTTAAAAACATGCAGATTTGTCTCTTTTCTTAATATTTTTTTATTCTGTAGAAATTAAAGATTATTATTTAAAATGTATTTTATTTACATTTTATTATTCCCAACTGGCTTTAGCAGTGAAATACCACTGTCTTTGTTCGGGAGCGACAAGAAAGAACATAATCCATTAACCTTTTCCCCAGGGATTCATGGGTCAGAAACTCATTTTAACAGTCACTTTGAATGAAGCAAGCCCTGGCCATGTTCACCAAGTAATGCAAAAGGAAAATGCCACAATCCCTAGTAAAAATCTGGATTTGTACCCGTTCCTCTGGCACTTTAAGCCTTTAGCATGACTACATTAGCATTTCTGAAAAAAATTTAAAATACAAAGTAGAACACTTTGAATCATATTTTGTAGATTTCGGCATTCTTGATTTGATATTTTAAAATAATTAAAGTTGAAAATGATTTAACAGACGTTCTGATATTCATTAATCTCTCACATACATCCTTAATTTAATACAAAATTAACTTAAAATAAAATAAAGGAGACCGATTGGTGTATGGGCTAGATTTATTTGACAGATGATAGGAAACATTGTAATAAACGTTTAATTTATGACTTAAATGACGCATGTTTAAGAATAATAATTAGTATTAAGCTCTCGATTCAGATTGTTGCAGGACAGCTCCGATTTCACTCACACATGTATAATGTAATATTCATCACATGTTTACAATAATAAAAATCATGTGCCCAGTTCGGTAGAAATTCAGTGCAGCTTTACAACACATTTTTGTTTTTTTTCTTTCTCTTTTTTCTTATTCTTTCTCTTGAAAATCTTGCCAGATCGTTCAGCTTTTAAAACAGCCCAGTGGTTCAAAGGTTAGTGTGAGGCACTGAGGAGGATGTTAATGTTTATTTCTGTCCTTTAAAAAAGTAACCATTTTTCTTGAAATCACATACTGTATATACTGACTGATGCACCGTATTATAACATATCGTTTAGATATTAATACATTTTTGGAACCTGATTGATGATTCACTGATTTGTTTTGTAAATGATCATGCGGCTGTGAGATGTAGGCTGACAGCATAGAAACAAGCCCAAATAGTATCTACAATTACAGTGACATTACCGGCAAAGGACAGTTGAAGTCAAGTTGTAATGAAAAACAATTGCTGTGGTTTTGAAATGTTAAAGTCATATTTGTGGTTTTAATTTGAAAACTGAAAAGAGCAGTTGAATGAATCATTTCAAATGGGTTAATGGAGGGGGATGTGAAAGAAAAAAAGAGAGCATGTGTATGACAGGCACAAGGCAAATAAAAAAGTTGTATGCAAAGTTCACACACAAATGTTGTATTTGCATGTTTTATACACAATTATATTTATACTGTACAAACTGTATATTCTATCCCCTTACACTAACCCTATCCATCACAAAACTTTCTAACATTTTTAAATTTTCAAAAAAGTTAGTATGATTGATAAGCTATTTTCCTCATGGGGATAAAGTCCCCTAAAGTATTTTGAATTTTGCCATATTTCTGTGGGACATTTGTCCCCATGATGTAGGTGACACACATGCAGGCAGACATACACACACACACAATTGCTTTTTTAGGCAAACCTTGGAAACATTCATTGACATGACAGCATCACACAGTTTCAGATTTGTTAGCTGCACATCCATGATGTGAATCTCCCATTTCACCACATACCAATGTGCCCTATTGCATCTGGATTGAGATCTGGTGAATGTTAGAGTACTACATGGTGCATTATCATAATAAAATAAAAATATTTCAGTGTTTCTGATACTGAAAAAGCTCAATATATTTCCTGTAGCAAGCCTCAAACAACTATATAGGTCATGTTTCTTTAATTCAGGGATATGGGCATCCTCAGAGTGTCCTTCATGTGTGCAGTTTTCATATACTCCAGTGTCACACTACTCTAGTAAATGTTCCACCAAGCTATGATACACTAAGTTAAGTAACAATAAGTAATAGCATAACGCGGTAACGTCTTCCTTTTACAGTCCAGTTACCCATGTAAATACTATGTACTTATTTTAGTAATTACAATTACTGGGTAATAACTAGTACTGAACCCTGAACCTACCCCTGTTTCATGTACTTACCTTATTTTAGGGTAAGTACAGTGTGAGTACACTGTAAGTACTGTACTGTAAAAGGAAAGCGTTATCCATAGCGCTTTCCAGAAAAGAGCATTGTAACTTCTTTGTTGCGGTAGAGCTAGAGCCTGGACTGTATAATTGTGGCATACGTAGAGCTGTGAGTCTTCTGGTGTTATACAGTTACCGTAAGTACACCAAGAGTATTCAAAGCAGCACTGGATATATTCAATTTCAGTATGCTGATAACTTTAATGTGCTGTAAATACAGCTGTTAATCAGCTTGTAATTGGATTTTTTAAAATAACCGATTGATCTTGGAAAACAATGCAACTCTTTGCCAGGACTGCAAACGTTCTCCTCCCATCCTGTGGATTAAATCAAAGCGTCTCATTGTCTTCACCTCAGTTAATCTGTAAGCCTTCAAAGGTTGTGAATGTGGACCTGAAGAATGAACAGCTCTAAGGGCCCCTAACAGTCTATGAACTAACAGTCAGACCCCTTACAGTGGCTTCGAGGATCACATCTGAAAAGATCATGGACGTCTCTGAGTCCCAGAACTGACACTTTGTCTATGGAACCCAGTGCCAAGCTGTTTTGCTGTGGTTTTTTAAGGCGTTGCATCCCTCTGGTATACAGAGAAGAGCTCTACCACATCCTGCGCATGACTGGACCCCTGGTGAGGATTCTGTCGCATACACATCATGATAATGTGCTATACTTGTTCTGTATGAATAGTGAAAGAGCTGGCAGAGAAATGCAGTGGCTTACATAGAAATTATCCATTCTTGAATAGACCATCATCTGTTTTGGGTACATTTTGTATGTCGATTTGAACACAAATTAATCCTAGATGATTTGATTCTCGATCTTGCATCTTGTATAAAATAAGCTGTGTAAAAAATGGTCTAAAATTATTTGGAAATTGTTAAAGCAGATTTTACAGTATATTTCCAGACTAGATCTGTTAAAATATAATTAGTAAAAAATGTGATAAATCTCCAGATAAATAGATGCTTTGTTTTTCGTCCATGTGACTTTGGACTTTAATAACCGCAGTCCATGTGAGTCCAGGTCTTTCATCTTCATTTTATGCTAAATATTTCTTTGTTTGTATTCTTAGCTTGTGTGTCGGTTCCTGAATTTCCTCCTTTTCTTTGTGGTGACAATGTTCTGTGGACGTCTGGGGAACACTGTGCTAGCAGGCTACGCCATGGCCTCAGCTGTACGTCTGCTTGAATCAAAACTTCTGCTGGCAAATATGTGTTATTTACCACATTTTTAGATCTGCAATATTATTGAGCAATGATGATTTACCAGCCCTCACAATGTGTCTAATACATTTATTTTTCAGACTATCAATGTAACAGCTGCAGCGACGGGGTTTGGACTTGCTTTGGCATGTGACACTTTGGTATCACAGGTGTGTTTTCCATACAAATAGCACTCCAGCTGTGTAATAAAATAATAAACCAAAAGCCTGGAAAATGAAAGGCCTGCTAAGATTCACTTAATGTTTACTATATTTTATTTTTAAAACCTCAGTACAAGTAACTCGAGTTACGTAACCAGAATAACCAGAAACCTTTATTTCCAAATAACTGGTAAAGTAACGCTGTTACTTTTAAATAAACAGCAAAATATTTAAAGCTACACTGTATAACTCTTTTAGTTTATTCTTAGCTAAAAACACTTAGTTCTTTGGAAAACATATGTGCTCATTAATTAATATTTACCTCGTTCAATTAATTTGTGAGTGTATAATATGCCATTGAAAATACATACGGGTAAGGGGTTCTAATGTCGGTTCGCCATGTTGCCCCTCCATCTTGAAAGTACATTAGCCAAAGAGGGACATAGCCGTTAATTCAAGCTTCGCCTTTCGCGTTTATTGAGTTAACACTCATGGACTAGGTCGAACTGGAAGCCATGTTAATCTTGGACTACATTGGCCACCGTAGGAGTTCAAACGAAATCGGAATTGAGAGGAACAGAAACTAATATTCACTGGATGGTCATATACCTTTTCACCACTAGATGGGGGTAAAAATCACACAGTGTAGCTTTAAGAAATTACTTTCTCAAATAAGTAATGCAAGTTACTTTGCTTTCCCATTTATTGACTGACAGCTCTCCTGTCATCATGTTGAGAAAAGTTGATCTCACTTGCACAAAAAAATTATCCGTATTCCTCAAAATGAGCAAAACAGTGAAATGCAAAATCAAAATACGCAAACCTGCAATAAATAAAACATATTTTTATGCGTTTAATCTCATTATTGACCATATATATGTACTTGCTGCTGATATTTGATGAAACCGTAAGTAAAAATGACTTTAGATTTTTCCGTTTTTATTCATGGTTTATTCTGTGCCCTCTACTGTACACGTGTGAAATTACATTTCCTTCAGCCTAAGGCTAATTTTAATTATTTTGTTGTTTGGTTTTACATTTGCTCAAAAATAGAACTTTTTTTGTCATAAACAAAAACAAACAAGCCCTGCCCAGGTGAGATAAAATAACGCAAAAGTAACGTAACACATTACTTTTCTAAAAAGTAACTTAATTATGGCAATTATTTACTTCTTAAAGGGAGTAACACAATATTGTAATGCAATACATTTTAAAGTAACTTTCCCCAACACTGGATACCCCTCAGACCATTCTCTGCATGTATGGTAAAATAACTGATAGCTTATGGCAGTCTACTGTAACATCTTACCCTCAGACATTTGGGAGTAAGAACCTTCTCCGTGTGGGCATAATACTGCAGAGAGGCATCGTAATTCTGACGCTCTTCAGTTTGCCCTGTTGGGCTTTGCTTGTGAACACCCAGCCCCTCCTTCTCTATCTGGGACAGGACCCAGAGGTGGCCAGGTAAGTGCCACTCTTTGACACACACTGACTGAACATATTTGTATTGACATAGACTGTTGAATAGTACAAACTAGTCTATGGTGTCAGACTGAAAACTAACAGTGTCTCTCTTCTCAGGATTGCACAGCTCTATGTGGTTGCATATTTGCCAGCAATTCCAGTAAGGTCCACTAATGGATGATTATGAATTGCATTTCCAGTACTGTTGAACTCAAATCCGATAATTCTTTGAATCTGTCATGTGTCTATATTACAGGCCATGTTTCTGTATCAGCTGCAACTGTCATACCTTCAGAACCAGGTACTTAAATGATCTTTTAAGGAAATCAACAACTTAATAACTGCATTCAGTTCCTGTATGTTGTTGTTGTAATACTCATGAAACCCTCTGAACAGGGAGTGATCATGCCTCAGATGTATGCATCTGCAGTTGCCAATGTTGTCAATGTGATAGTCAACTACTTTCTGCTGTACTGGTGGGATTTTGGAGTTTAGTGAGTATAGATATGTTCTTCATATTTAGAGTTATTTCCATTATTTTGATAATAAGATTTGTTTTCTGTGCATTTCCAGTGGGTCTGCTGCTGCAAACACCTTTGGTCAGGTCTTTAGTTGTTTTGCCCTGTTTTGTTTCATTCGCTGGCAGAAGCTCCATGAGAAAACTTGGGGAGGTGAGTGTCTATGAATATTAGGGAAGTAGTTACTCTGAAACATAAGTTTGCCAAACTATCAACTCAAATTTAAAACGTATAAATCAAGCACTTTTGAAGGGAAAAAGACTAAACAAAAACACCTCAAGATACTAACAAAATAAAACTACTTAAGGGACACTATTTTCTTGAATGTATAGGGTTCAGATTTGTATCTTGGTCTTTTGGAACAAAATTGGTTTGTTTTTAAAATAAACAAACTCACAGTCTCAATCAACTTCCAACTTGATACATTTACACAAAATAATAACAATGTCATGAATTAAATAAGAGTATATAGTAGAGACGCACAATGGCGGCTACGGTAATGGTATATGTGTTCTATAAAGTAAGCAGAAAATTGATTATTTCCTTCAGCTGAGATACTTCAGATGCAGTGTTCGCCATGATGGTTTTGAATTTCTTGAAATATGATTAGAATTAAAAAAATAAAATACAGTTGAGAGCAACATATACAGCATCTGTCATACAGGCTACATAAAATTATAATGAGTGTGTTATAACTATAATTGTGTGCTTGCATGGCTTTTATTGATGAGACTTTTGTTTTTGCAATCAGGCTTTCAAAAATTATATTATCGGCCAAAATTTTGTTTATCATTTTTTAAATATAAAGAATGATCGGTCATTATCAAAATGTTCATATTGGTACATAGAGTAAAACATAGCAATAAGCAGCAGAATCATTCTGATAGGAAATAGAATCTGTGGTCACAAATAGTTTTTTAGGCTATCTGTTCATTTGCCTGACAAGTCCTGTTAATTTTAATGGAATCGGTTCATCCTAAACAGTGCTATTTGTCATGTGCATAAGAAGTGTGAATTATTTACATGTGAACTACACTAAATACAGGTGTAAATGGGCTCTAAAACGTTTTGACCTAGTCAACTTTTGATCACTTCCAGAGGTAGTCGAAAACACATTTGACCTGATTGCTTTCGTGGTGTGGACACTCATGTGGTAGAATGTGTTCAAACAACCACAAAAGAACACCTACTGACTTTATGTGTAAACATCATGGGAAGCGCACTAGGATTTAAACAGATAGGATTTAAACTTTGTTGGCTGAAGACCCAAGTTTGGTTTAAATAAATCAAGCACACCAAGCACAATATTCTGCACCATTCCTGGTGCGTGATCTTGCAGCTGTCAGAGCAGAAAAAAAAACTGCCTGTCTCCATATGTTTTGTCGTTGTCTCTGGGTGCGTTCGTATGTAAATTGGGTTGCACTTAATTTTACAGCGGACTTACCTAAAGTAAAATACTTGGGAAATATAAGGTAACTACATTAGTTAAGGTAATAGGGTTAGTGTTAGTACCTAGTTTACCCAGTTATTGCAATTACTATAATACATACATAGTATGTACATGGGTAAAATTGCTACCGTAAATTGCGCTGAGGTTATTTTATCCTATTTTATCCATTAGATCGAAAGATCTGAAAAAACTTTACATTTATCCACCCATAGACCCTCCCTCCAAGAAATCAGGACAGACGTGCTTGAAAGTGTGTGTCCCTCGTCTAGTTCCTATTCAACCGAACATAAATCTTGTACATACAAGTTGTACATTTTTGTATCATTTCCCTCCAACAGGGTGGTCTTCTGAGGCCCTGCAGGAATGGGGTTCCTACATCGAAGCTGGCCATCCCCAGTACACTGATGACCTGTTTCTGAATGGTGGATTCTATGAAGTTGGAGGCTTCCTGGCAGGTACATTCAAGAGTTTTTTATAGTTAACTAAACCATAACTTTGTTGCTTAAAATGCAATATAACTTAACTGAAATAAATAAATAATTTTTATTTTACTTCTGCAAGTTATCAAGGCAACAATTCTTACTTATATCTGAACAAAATTATACAACACTTTTGTTTTTGCCCCCATTATTTTATGAGCTGAACTCAAAGACTCTAAGACTTTTTCTATATACACAAAAGGCCTATTTTCTCCTGAAATATTGTTCACAAATCTGTCTAAATCTATGTTAGTGAGCACGTCTCCTTTGCCGAGGAATCCATCCACCTCTCAGGTGTGGCATATTAAAGGGATAGTTCGGCCAAAAATGATATTTAAACCACGCATTACTCACCCTCAAGCTGTTCGTAGATGCATATGTCAATCTTGTTTCAGACGAACACATTTTCAGTTATTTTAGAAAATGTCTTAGACCCTTCAGTGGAAATAATGTGAAGAAATGGGGTCCAGCTCCTTCACAAGTCCCAAAAATGTGCATAAATCCTTCACAAAAGTAATCCATCCGGCTCCGGGGTGATAAACGAAGGCCTTCTGAGGGTAATCCGTGCAGTATTATCGTAAAAATATACATATTTAAAACTTTATAAATGAAAATATCTGATATCCGGCAACGATCGACATAACGTTCACGGGTGATGGAAGTCGCGTACGTAGCGTCAGGAACCGTTGTGACGTCGCGGCGTTTCTCATTGTGACGTCTGACCTTCCGCGACTTATCACCCGTGAACGTATCGTAGCGTGAAACCGGCGCAATGATCGATTGCCGGAAGTTAGATATTTTCATTTATAAAGTTTTAAATATGTATATTTTTACTGACAATACGCACGGATTACCCTCAGAAGGCCTTCGTTTATCACCCTGGAGCTCGGATGGATGACTTATTGTGAAGGATTTATGCACATTTTTGGGACTGTGGAATAAATAATGCTGTCTAATCAGCATCTTAATATATGGATAATCTCAGCAAAGGAGAAGTGCTCACTTACACCGATTTAAACAGATTTGTGAACAGTATTTGAGAGAAGTAGGCCTTTTGTGTACATAGAAAAGTCTGAAGATCTTTGAGTTCAGCTCATGAAAAATGGGGGCAAAAACAAAAGTGTTGCGCTCTGTGTATTTAGTTTAACTAGATGTACTAAAAAACTAAAACTGAAATAACAATAAAGTAATATATAGGCCTAAACATTAAAAAAATAAAAAAAAAATACAAAAACAACAAAATTACTGAAAATCTCAAATGATGCAAAATAACACTGTTACACACACAGAACAGAAAATAAATGTTTGTATATTTAACCAGTTTGATTTTACTATTGCTTTTCCGCTGAATTCCCATTGACTCTTCTCATCCCATTAGGAATGCTGAGTGAGGTTGACCTGGCTGCTCAACACGTGGTTATAATGCTGGCGTACATCAACTTCATGGTGTGTTTGGATACTCCAGAATATTCATATAATCATATAAAATTCACCTTTATCCTTTTCATGATTGTGTGGTTTTTAATCATATCCATCTTGATATTCCAGATCCCATTAGGAATGCAAGGAGCAGCGTGTGTTCGTGTGGAATGCACTTGGCGCTGGGGAAACAGCTGCTGCCATCGTCACATGCAAGGTTTCTCTCATCAGTTCAGGTAAAACTCATTTAATTTGATATCAATCATTCCTAAACTTTTTTATGACACTTAGTCATATGAAGCACCAATTGATGTCTTGTAAATGTTAATTTTGTTCCCCAGCTGTTATAGCAATCATTCAAGGTTTAGTGCTGGGCTCAACAAAAACGGTCATTGGCTTCATATTCACGTCAGATGAGTAAGCCGCTTTCCTTATTATTTCAAGCATGTAAAACAAAATGTTTGTTGTCATAAGTACACTTGAACAAATCTGTAAACGCTCTTGTCTAAACATTAAAAATTAAGCTTTAACAGAAATAATGTCAACAACAGCTGTGTTTTCCATTGTGATGTTTGTTTAGGACTATAGCAGAGCTTGTGTCTCAGCTACTTAACATCTACTGCCCTATTCAGTTCTTTAATGGAGTATTGGTGAGTTCTGCACAAACTTTTATTCCTCATTTTTCCCTTAACGTTATTATTAATGTTTATTTATAGATTTTTTTATTTTTAGCCATTTTTGTATTTCATTTTGAACTAAACAAAAATGAGAAATGTTGCCGTTAATGCAAAGGTAAAAATAGTAAAAAAATTAAGTATTTTAGTTTAGTTTAGTTAAAGTGTGTTTTCGCTTCGAAGAAACGAAAAAAGTTAACAATAATAATTGTAGTTAGATTATATTGACGATTTAAAGTCCCCCTGTAGTCAATAATTTTAATCATTTTACCCATTTAAATGTTTTTCATGTGAAAAAAAAGCATTAAAATAGCATGAATTTAACTCTACACCCTTGCTTCATTTAGTATGCGGGAGTAGAGATTCCACTCAGTCAAGTTACTGTAGTAAAACTGCTGCACAATGTTAACGTTCTTTACAATGTTGAAAACATCATTGGTAATTAATATGATTAGCCTTTTGCTTTACATTGTCCAACAGCTAATAATGTGTGCCCAATGTTGCACAACCATGTTTACGTTCACCATATCAAGTCAATATTTATAATATATATACAGTATATATATATATATATATATATATATATATATATATATACACACACACATATATATATATATATATATAAAATAAAGAATTCATAATGGAAATAAGTGCCATTTGAAATTTTCGTCTAAAATGATCATTTTTATCAAGCTTGTATATTAAATTTCAGCTGATTTCACTTAAATGGCAATAAAGATTACCTATTAATTGTCATTTAAGTGAAATTACTGAACTTAAATATACAAGCTTGATAAAAAATGGTCATTTTAGAAGAAATTTCAAATGGCATTTAGAGGCTTTTGCATCTGAACTCTCCATATATATATATATATATAAAAAAAATCATGTGCATTTATATGAATGAATATTCATATAATTGTGTGCATTTATATTTTTATATATAGGCTAGCTATCTTGTCAAATGCAGTGTATTAAATCAAGTTTAGTATTTTGAAGTATTTATATTTTATTTATTTCATCATTGTTTTCAGTGTGTTGGCATGGGCATTCTCATTGGCACCGGGCAGCAGAAGATAGCTGCTATTGCTAACCTCTTTGGCTACTACTGCATTGGACTCCCATCGAGCATTGTTCCTGATGTTCACGGCCAAGTTACAAGTTGCTGGTTCGCCTTGTTACAACTAAATGCATGATATTGACTCCTGTCACAATTACTGATGTTTAAGTACACACATAATCAGGGAACCTTTTATTATATACAATGATTTCTCTCCTGCTCTTTCAGGCTTTTGGCTGGGCCTCCTCATTGCAGTCTTTTTGCTTGCAATTTTTTTTGTTGTGGCCATTTTCAAATTAGACTGGAAGAAAATGATAAAAGAGGTAGGCATATTATATCTATTAAAACTGGACCTTGCTTCTGATTATACTGCTCATGATCATGTGATTATAGTTGACTTCTGTGACTTTTTCTCTTTGCAAGGCAATTGAGCGTACAGGAAAGAGTGCAAATGGAGGAGTGACCCCTGAGTTTGGTTCAAATCATTCGCAACAGCTTCTACCAGGTGGTCCTGAATACAGAGGTATGTTGTTGTCTTTTTAGTTTTCATTTTATATAATCAGTAAAAAACTATTGATAAAAAGAAGGCATTATTTTACCACAATTAATTACAAAAATAACATGCTAAAATGAATGCAGTCAGCTGATTCTTTAATGTATTTTTAAAAAAATAGTTCATCAAAAATTTTATTTGTCATTTTCTCATCCTCATGTTGTTCCTATGATAACAATGACTTTCCTTCTTCTGTGAAACACAAGTGAAGATGCAACAGTTTTTTGTCCAGATAATGAATGTCAATGGGTCCAAAACATAATTGGACCTCATTCACTTTGATTGTATTGACAAAAAACACTGAAACCATTTTCATAAAGTCATACCGGTTTTGAATGACATGAGGGTGAGTAAAATGATTTTTGGCTGAACTATCCCTTAAAGGGATAGTTCACTTTGAAATAAATTTTTGGTATGTTTTAGCTTACCTCAAGGGCATCCAAGATGTAGGTGTCTTTGTTTCTGCAGTAGTTTCATTTTTTATATTTTTAGGTCAAACTGTTCCTGTCTGTCAGTCATATAATGGAGGTCTATGGTCACCACATCAAAGAGCATGCAGAGGAGTCCAAATAAAACATGATTTAATGACTCGTAAATGTAAGTACACATTGATGGCCTAAGACACGAAACGAGTGGTTTGTGTGAGAAAACAAACACAATTTTTTAGCGTTTTTTCCTCTTGTAACCACAGGCAATGTCCAAGTGATCTGAGGGTGCGGGCGCTTCGGTCTGCGCAAGCGCCGAAAATTGATATAAGAAAAAAACGATATAAAAACTTTTCTTTTTCTCACACAAACCACTTGTTTCGTGTTCTTAGGCCATCAATGTGTACTTACATTTACGAGTCATTAAATCATGTTTAATTTGGATTTCTCTGTGCATGCTCTTTGAGGTGGTGACCATAGACCTCCATTATATGACTGACAGACAAGAACGGTTTGACATAAAAATATCAAAATTGAAACTACTGTGGAAACAAAGACACCTACAGTACATCTTGGATGCCCTTGAGGTAAGCTAAAACATACCAAAAATGAATTTCAATGTGAACTATCCCTTTTAAAAAATACCCTTTTAAAAAATGTGGCACCCATGGCACAGTTAAAACCTTTATAATGGTGAAATTGTGTCTCACTGTATCAGAATGGGAATTGCTACATGGTTGTGAGCTCTCACGATCAGGACGAGGGGCTCAACAGTACTGTGGAGCCAAACGTGACTCGCGTGGAAGAAAAGCCCACAGCTCTGCTCTCTACCTCTCAGCTGATCCTCAGGAGGGGTCTGACTACCCTCGCTGCTCTTCTCATCCTAGCTATAGGGATAGCCGTCCATCTAATTGTGCCTTTACCTGAGGTGTCTTATGGTGGCGGTGCAAATTTTACTTTGGTCTCAAACTTTACCACAGCCACTCCTATTTATTCAACAAGTATTGTTTGAAAATAGGACCTCAGGTAGATTCACTGTGAACATTATTTGTATGTATCTGTATGCTGTGAGAAGCAACAGCATTTTTAGACGCATTTTTTACAGTCGTCTCAGCCTCTACAGTATATTGTGACCTAGACAGTTGATCATATATTTTATCCTCAGTGCATTTGCTTTGTCCACATCATTAGGCCGAATGGTGAAAAAATCGACCAGCTTAGCAGAAAAAAGGTCTGTTCCCCAGTGACACAGTCATATAATCTCTTCAGTTGACATTTGTAGCCAGGCATCTGCTGGAGAAATACTGCTAAAAAGAAGTTATTCTACAAAGCCGCTGTCACATACAGAAAGCTGTATTATTAAACATGGCGAACCAACAGGAATATATTGCAGATTAATTCAAGATTTTAAAGTACAACATGATATATTGACATATTTGTTCTGAGACAAATCCTGAATGACGAGAGGAGGAGCTGGGGATGGAGGAGGGTAATTACTTCCTGAGAAACACGATAGCTGCTGATAATACTCAAGGAGCTTATATATGTATACAGGGATAGGCGTCGATATTCCTATAGGTAGACGTGAATCAGGTGAGAGTCAGCTGATGCGAGTTCGAACTTAACGTTTTCCTGCCAGAACTGACACTACGCTTGATGTTTATAAAAAGTTTTATTTTAATGAATCTCGCAATTGCGACTTTATTTCTCAGAATTGTGACTTTATATCTCGATAATTGCGACTTTATTTCTCAGGAATTGCGACTTCATATCTTACAATTGCGACTTTATTTCTCAGAATTGTGACTTTATATCTCACAATTGCGACTATTTCTTCAGAATTGCGACTTCATATCTCACAATTGCGACTTTATTGAATTGCGACTTTATATCTCGCAAATGTGACTAGTTCTCAGAATTGCGACTTTATATCTCACAATTGCGACTTTATTTCTCAGAATTGCGACTTATATCTCGCAAATGCGACTTTAGTTCTCAGAATTGCGACTTTATATCTCACAATTGCGACTTTATTTTGCGACTTTACATCTCGCAAATGCGACTTTATTTCTCAGAATTGCGAGTTCATATCTCACAATTGCGACTTTATTTCTCAGAATTGTGACTTTATATCTCGTAATTGCGACTTTATTTCTCAGAATTGCGACTTCATATCTTACAATTGCGACTTTATTTCTCAAAATTGCGACATATCTCACAATTGCGACTTTATTTCTCAGAATTGCGACTTCATATCTCACAATTGCGACTTTATTGAATTGCGACTTTATATCTTGCAAATGCGACTTTAGTTCTAAGAATTGCGACTTTATATCTCACAATTGCTACTTTATTTTCTCAGAATTGCGACTTTATATCTCACAATTGCGACTTTATTTTTCAGAATTGCGACTTTGTCTCGCAATTGTGACTTTGTTTCTCAGAATTGCGACTTCATATCTCACAATTGCGCCTTTATTTCTCAGAATTGCGACTTTACATCTCGCAAATGCCACTTTATTTCTCAGAATTGCGAGTTCATATCTCACAATTTCGACTATTTCTCAGAATTGCGACTTCATATCTCACAATTGCGACTTTATTTCTCAGAATTGCGACTTCATATCTCGTAAATCTGCGACTTTATTTCTCAGAATTGCGACTTCATATCTCACAATTGCGACTTTATATCTCGCAAACGCGACTTTATTTCTCTAGAATTGCGACTTCATATCTCAGAATTGCGACTTCATATCTCAGAATTGCAACTTCATTTCTCAGAATTGCGACTTTATTTTCTCAGAATTGCGACTTCATATCTCACAATTGCGCCTTTATTTCTCAGAATTGCGACTTTACATCTCGCAAATGCCACTTTATTTCTCAGAATTGCGAGTTCATATCTCACAATTCCGACTATTTCTCAGAATTGCGACTTCATATCTCACAATTGCGACTTTATATTCTCAGAATTGCGACTTCATATCTCGTAATTGCGACTTTATTTCTCAGAATTGCGACTTCATATCTCACAATTGCGACTTTATATCTCGCAACGCGACTTTATTTCTCAGAATTGCGACTTCATATCTCAGAATTGCGACTTCATATCTCAGAATTGCAACTTTATTTCTCAGAATTGCGACTTTATTTCTCAGAATTGCGACTTCATATCTCAGAATTGCGACTTTATTTCTCAGAATTGCGACTTCATATCTCACAATTGCGACTTTCTTTCTCACAATTGCGACTTTATATCTCGCAATTCCGACTTTATATTCTCGCAATTTTCGACTTTATTTCTCAGAATTGCGACTTTATATCTCGCAATTGCGACTTTATTTCTCAGAATTGCGACTTCATATGTCACAATTGCGACTTTATTTCTCAGAATTGCAACTTCATATCTCACAATTGTGAGATAGAAAGTTGCAATTATTATTATTTATTTTTTATTTAGTGGCAGAAACAAGCTTCCATACATGAGTTTTTAAAGGTTACAGAAAATATCCACAGACAACTGGTGAACCATTAAATGTACTAGCTCCATCTGGTTAAGGTCATCTATGGTTGGACATACATACTTTATATCTTTTTATTATATTTTCTATTCTTCTATTGACATATGACTATATATCTGATAAGTTTTTGATTTTTACATTTAAATTAAAGTGTCTTTGTGTGCTGTTCATAAGCAGGATGGATCATTTACATATATATATATATATTAGTATATAGTATATATATTATATACTATTTTTTAATCTACTTTTATCTTTAATTTTCTCCATTCAAAATACAAATGTTGCCTCTTGTCTGAGCCTACACATATTTAAATATAACCATGCTGAAATGTCCATCCAGAGCTTTGCTGTCATTGTGTTTGTTGCCAACTTGTTATATGTAAATGTTTGATGCATCAGGATAAACATATTATGCTGGTTAAGCACATGATTTTTATGCCCTATTGTGGGCGGTCTTTAGTACTCACCCCATCTTTAGAATTGTTTATTGTAAAAAGATTGTTTATCTATAATTAATTTAGTCTGTAATTTAAAACAGCTGTAAAAACTGCACATTTGATCCAGAGCAGTTTATCAAAATTAAATTCCAGGTGAAAAACCATGTATTTCAGTGATCTTTAGTCAGATCTTTAGTCATTTACATTGTGACTGTGTCTCAGATGCAATTTCACTGAAACTGTGTCTGTAAAGGTGAGCCTAATGGTTCATATAGTTAGAATAACAAAAGAACAGCATTCCTCAGGAATATATTGTAGATTGCATCTTCAGTCAGAAGTCCTAACAGTATATATTGTTAGTAGCCCTTTTGTCTTCAGGTAAAAAGTCCTGTCCCACAGACAGAACTTTGGGAGAAGTTAAGATTCTTATAGGGGTTTAGATTCTTTGACTGACATGTTAACATCGCTCCTGGAGAACTGCTACAGTGCTACCTTCAATAAATTCTCCACAAGAACTCTGGTCATGCTTACTTATTTTATGGATTAGAGAGATCTAATAAATTGGCGACAAATACAGCAAAATCGTAACCTAGAAATCTAGACGAAAAAATTATTTTGCAGCAAAGTGCAATTTGAAGTTAACATCTTGATGTGGGTCTGGCATGCCAGGCCAGCAAAATCGAACACTGGTTCAACAAATCACTATTCAGTGTGTTTTAGGGGGGTGTTTTTCTTTATCAGCTATATTTAGAGCCAGGGCCAAATGAAAACGAAAAATACATTTTCAAACAAAACTCTCATCCCTTGATCCCAGTGTGTTGATAGAACAAAGTCTATTTGAAAATCATAGTTGCAATGTGGCATGGTCTCAGCAATTATAGTTAGCATAAAACTGAAATTTTGATTCTTTATTGTGGCATATAGTTAAATTACTTTTCGAATGAGGTACATTTGCTTAGTGGATCCCATGTGTGAGTGACAGGCTGCTAGAGGAAAGGAATTATTGTCTCGCTCTCTCGCCTTGCATGTTGACTTTAATGAAAATATACACAATGTGTGTGTATATTTTTTGCATCAGCATGCACACAAACTATATTTTTGTGCATTTCGACTTTGAATGTTATTTTATGAAGTTAAATATTATTCCAATTTTTCACATTCGTGTTTGCTGCAACACATTTGCTCTTTTAAATATAAATTCATGAGATGATAAAGATGCGAGAGCAAGTGGTAATAGCGTTATTGTAGGACTTGGGATTGTACAGGTTGTTTTTGTTTCACAGAGTCAGATAAATAAAATATATTTATATAAATAAATATAAACATTACCAAAATATGACACCCCATATCATGTAAAAATAAAATAATGTACTTGTACTTAATGCATGGACACCATGTGAGATTCCGTAAAGGTGCCCCGCTGTACCTGTTTTTCAGATACATAGTTGACATGTTGCACAGGTGCGCACCTTTTGGGTGGCATCCTACCATCCATAATGTGGGTGGACTGTCTGTCTCCTTTAAGACATTTCCCCAATACCAGTCCTTCGGCTGTTATTAGGCTGTCATCTGTTAAGAAAGAATTTAACAGCGAATCCAGCAGCGAGGAGCAAAAGCATAGCTAGCAGAGCCAGGCCACGGCGCAGCACTAACACCCTCAGTGGCAGCTGCATCCTCACTGTAGCGACTATCACATCGGTCTGATCATCCAGTAGCCCATCCACATCTGTAGCGCTATTCACAGCACAGTCCTCAATATGTCTGCCTTCCTCTTGTGCACCTGTCAAGAAAAATTACTCTTATTAGCATGCCTCATTAAATATGATCAGACTTTTTAATTATTAGCATCTAAACAAACATAGTACCATCATCCGTCCTTCTTGGCAGCACACCAGCTCTGATCTGTGCCTGAAAAGTTCATATTTAGATCAAGCTCAAATGCACTGTAAAAGAACTAAAGCAATTTAACGTTATAAAGCTTTTAATAAAAGGAAATCCTATATCAGTCACCTCTTCAGTTACTTTTTTCCAGTTCAGTTTGAAAAGAAGGACAATAAGGAACACTGACTGAAGGAAGACTGAAATCAACAGGCCAGTCCACAGACCTTGAGGAGATTGAAGTAATGATTTACATAGAATGCAAGATTGTGAAATAATTTTTTATATTTTTTTAGAAATATATATTTCCCCACATGAGATAAGAGAAATAAAATATATATTATAATTAATATTTCTCTTATCTCATATGTAAATGTATAAATGAATGATTTACATAAAATGTAAGACAGTGAAAACAAATTACGTTAAATATAAAAATGTTTAACATTTTAAATACAATTTAGTTTTATTTATATTTATATGTTTATATTATATGTAATATAAATTATATATATATATATATACACACACACATATATATATATATATATATATATATATATATATATATATATATATATATATGTGTGTGTGTGTCTGTGTGTCTGTGTGTGTACAGTATATATATATATATATATATATATATATATATATATATATATATATATATATATATATATATATGTACAGTATATATACAGTACACACACATACATACACATAATAATAATAATAATAGAATATTACAATACTGATAATAGAAAATTATTGTCACATATGTCTCACCAAAAATTCCCATTTTAGCAGCAAACATCAATGATATTCCAATTGGACAGCCAACACCATAATATCCCACAAGGTTGCAGATTGCCCCCATTTTCTGTTTTCCCAGGCCTTTCACTATACTGCCACCTGCTGCCTGATTGGATTAAAGGAAGAAGAAATAATTAACATCATCTCACCAGATGACCCATTCCAGTGCAGTCTCCGATTTATTTATGCGTGAAGGACAACATCCAATGCAATTAAGGTTTGAACCCAACTTTCATAATCATTGTGTTGTTGTCAGTTTTGTTATTAACACTAATGAGGGCTGTGAATGCTCTAACACAACTCGGCTAATGACTTACCGCTGTGGCATCAAGAAGATGGAAAGGAGCGTATAAAACCATTACCGTGGCAACCCTCGCTCTGATGTCTCTGTGAGAAGGACATTTTATTATTTTTGTCAAAATTTAGTTTTCAAGAAACATTTTTAGCTATTTTATGACTTTTAAGCTATTTATTTTATGAGATTAGGGCTTTGAAAATGTTATTTTTAAAACATAGGTTAATGTTATGTTATTTTCAGATGCAAAATCTAGAATTATTATAAAGAAAACAAATTATTATTAAAATAAACATATAGAATTATTTAAAAAGCAACTTTTTAATTATAAAATATATATTTAAAAAACTTGCATACTGCATACATAACTTTTGTATCTGGAAAAATATTCGTATAAAACTTATTTTTAATGAAAAGATTTTGAAATGCCTTCAAAGTTAATAAAGCATCACCTGAGCTCATTCTGAAGTTCCAATTTAAGAGATTTATCCAATTTTCTTCAATTTGGCAGAAAGAAAAAGTTGCAAATACATAGTTCAGGTATGAAACTCTAACGAGCACTGATTGGTTCTTCAAAGAGCCAACGGCTCTGGTTCTTCCAACGCAGTGGTACTGCGATCAGCCAATCAGAAGTACTTCTTAATCCATGTAACCACATATGTATGCATGTAACCGTATGTCATACCCCTTTCCACCAAAAAAGAACTGGTTCGGAACTGGTGCTGGTTCAAAGTTGGTTCGGAGTTCGGTTCAACTTGCAAACCCTTTCAGAACCGGTTAGTTTTTCCATTGACAAGAGCGCCCAGGGAACGACGTTGTTACGTCACTGTGTACGTCGCCATACGTCTTGGCTAGAAACGCTTGCAAGTACAACATTACTTCAGAATTATCTCTAAGTCGTGTACCAAGAAGGCTTTAAAAACAACTGAAATATGTAAGTCTTTTAATCTTTTCTTTTGATATGTAATCTTTTCTGATTAGTTATGTACCCCTGTCTTATGTCTTTTTTTCTTTCCATTTGTTTGTTCTATATTGTGACTGTTTTCTTCTTTGCTTATGTTTTCAATTAAAAAATTAAAAGAAATAGAAACAAAATTCAAAAATTACAAGCAAAGAAACAAAATTATGCTTACAAGCAAAGAAACAAAATTATGCTTGAAACTAAATTCAAGCATAACAATTACAAAAGCGGACTCCATCGTGTTTCTGCAAATGTTTCTCCTGGCTTTGCAATGGTCAGAAAAGATGTTTAAAACACGTCTAAACCCGCCCCCAGCTCCTGACGTAAGCATGACGTGGTAAAAGAACGGTTCTAGTCCAGCAAAGGGTTGGTGTCGCTTTGGAACCAGTTTTCCTGGCCGAGAACCGGTTCTTTGGCTGTCGAAACACAAAGAACTGGTTCGTGCGCAGGCACCGGCTCCAAACGGCTCTCAGAATGCTTTAGCGGGAAAGGGTAATACCTTAGCCTGCGATTGCCCTGCTGCGTTATTATGAAAACTTCTGTCTATGCCTCCTCCTCCCCAGCACCACCTGTTGAGATCTGCTAAAGTGGTTCTACCATTTTCTTGCAGCTGTCTGTCCTTTTTGTTTGTTATTTTGACTAAGCTGATTCTTGCACATTGTAGCAGATGTCTTCCGCCAAAATTAAGCTCATGCCCCATACCAGTGCTGGTTGAAATAATCCACTCAGAGTTGTCATGACTGAAATGTTTTTAAGAACACTCACTTGTCATTTGTGAAGATATAAGCAATTACATTCTTTGAGGAACCAATAACAGTTGCCAAAACCACTGCAACAGAAACTGTAAATTAAATACAAAATCATAATTTAAACATTTCTCATAAGAATAAGAATAAATGGATAATAATTAATACGAAAAATTGATAAACAACCTATTTGCAAAGAACATATACAATACAGCGGGTCATTTGTTCTTGCTCAGCATTACCTGCACAAATCATAGAGAGTTTAGCAGAGAGCTTGGCTTGAGCAACATCTCCTGCTCCCATGGCATTCCCCACTCTCACACTGCCAGCCACACTGAAACCTATAGGGAACTGAACACACGCCACTCACTTAAAGTGTTCATTCAAGCTTGAAATAAAACACTTTCACACGAATGAAAATATACCATGTAAGCAATATTTGCCAGTCCATACAGAACTGACTGAGCTCCAAGCTCCACTTCACTTATCAGACCTGCCATAAAAATAAATAAGTAAATAAATCAAAGGTCAGGAACAGGGTTCAGTGAAATTCAGAACTGGATTCAAACGGCCTTTTAAATTTCAAATCATTTCCTGAATTTGAATTGAGAAGGAATGCAGAATTTGTAATTCAACTTAGAGTTTAACAAAGTAGAATTGATTTTCCAGAATTTTATCCCAAAGCCTTAAGAATGAATACACAAAAAATGCATAATTATATAATATTAATTGTGTATTTTTCAGTTTTTTAAAATTCATCTGAGTTGAATTTCTTGTCATTGCAATGTACTTAAAGGGTAACTAAACACCTGGTCAGAGCCATATAGAGAGAGTTGTCACATGATTCACGTAGCCCTCACAATCTTAGAAGAAAATGGTTCTATATATGTAGCATAGGGTTCTTTACTCAACTGCAAAGGACCTTTTATGCAAAAAATGATGATAATGACAAAGAACCATTTTGGCACAAAGGTTCTTTATAGGCTATTATTCATTCATATATTAATATTATTCTGCAACATTTTGCAGTTGTAATTAAATTATTGTTTATTAAACTGTTGTAGTAACTTAATATCCCATTTTAATCATGCTGATTTTTGAAGGATAAAAACTGAAATGGCACTCTTCAGGTGATATTGATTAATTACAATTGTTTAACGCCCATATCTTGAATTTTGTGATCATTCATGCATTGCATTTTAGGGGTTCCAAATACGTAGCGCTTTAGAACCTTTTAAGGTTCTATATAGAACCTTTTCTTCTAGAGTGTATAATTCCAGGAGTTAGAGAGAAGAACTATGATTTTTGTTGGTTTGTAGTCAATAAATGCGTTGGTTTAGTGGTGCTAGTTTTTGATCAAATTAAGAAAATATATTTAATAATAAAGTAAAATAAAGTGTGTAAAGGGTATTTAATCAGTGGGAATAAAGTGTTTAACTGGTAGCGTTACGGACAGGGAAAAGTAATGTCCCAATAAGGCAGCATCCAATTATGATTTTATTAAATATAATCCCATACACTAAATATGTTGTTATTACGGTATACTGTTTTATAAACAAATAGCATCTAACTACTACTTACACTTAGCTCAAATAGCCGCTGATTATAGTTAATTCTACTTTTTATAATTCCAATTCAACATCCTGTGGGTTGTGGCCTATTAAACTCTCATATCAACTCTAATAATACTTAAATGACTAGACATGTTCTAAAGAATAATATTTGTTGTACCTGTAAATGTTTGAGACGCATGCGCTCTAACCTGACAACAGCCCTCCAATCTCGTATGTCCACCACTCTGCGCACAACATGAGCATACTTGGAATGGCCAGATGAACGAATGAGCCCCACTCCTGAAAACAGTCCAGTTGACCAACCTATACAGCCACAAAGTAAACTTTCATTGGCTTTCACATGCACATAATAATATATACATATTTTGAACTGACCAGCCCATGTGTCCTTATGAAGATCTTTGCATCGGATGTAGATAAACAATATAATCGCCAAACTGTACTGAGAGATGGTATTAGCAGCTGCTGATCCTCTGAAGTTGAAATACACATGGTCAGTAAGCTATCATTTCTATGTTCCTTTGTAGTTTAAGAGCAAATGTTATAGAAACTCACGGAACACCCATGTCCAGAACAAAGAGGAGGATATAGTTGATTAAAACATTTAGGACATTTGCCAGTATTCCAGTTATGACCAGAGGCCAAATTATTCCCTGAAATGAGAGATTTCATTAAAGGAGTAGTTCACTTTTGAAAAAACTTTTGCTGATAATTTACTCACCCCCATGTCATCCAAGATATCCATGTCTTTCTTTCCTCAGTTGAAAAGAAATTAAGGTTTTTGATGAAAACATTACAGGATTTTTCTCCATATAATGGACTTCCATGGGAACCAGACAGTCCAAGCTCCAAAAGATCGTTAATAACAGTTTCAGATGCAGCTTCAAATGTCTTAAACGACACCAGACAATGAATAAGGGTCTTATCATGCGAAACGATGGGTTATTTCAAAACTTATTCCAAAAATGTAACTTTTCTAAGGACAAATGGTAGCCTAGCTCTATTCTGGAGGCGCGTTGTAACGTCACGTAATACGTAATTACGTTCAAAAGGTCACGGGCGACATAGCTGGAAGTACAGAGTCAGTAAGTTGAACACATAGGTTGAACGTACAAACTAACTCAAACGCCGTTTACAAAAAAAAGGAATTAAAAGGTAAAATAACGATGTCGGACGATTTTGATTCTGTACTTCCGGCTACATCGCCCGTGACCTTTTGAACGTAATTACGTATTACGTGACGTTACAAACGCGCCTCCAGAATAGAGCTAGGCTACCATTTGTCCTTAGAAAAGTTACATTTTTGGAATAAGTTTTGAAATAACCCATCGTTTCGCATGATAAGACCCTTATTCATCGCCTGGTGTCGTTTAAAGACATTTGAAGCTGGATCTGAAACTGTTATTAACGATCTTTTGGAGCTTGGACCGTCTGGTTCCCATGGAAGTCCATTATATGGAGAAAAATCCTGGAATGTTTTCATCAAAAACCTTAATTTCTTTTCGACTGAGGAAAGAAAGACATGGATATCTTGGATGACATGGGTGAGTAAATTATCAGCAAAAGTTTTTTCAAAAGTGAACTAATCCTTTAAGTTTCACATTCATGCTTTCTAGGAACAGTTCATTTTCATGTTTTTCTCCTACCTGATTCTGTAGATATTTCGCTTCAATAATGAACATAAATGCAGCCTATGAGATAAAATAAGGCATTATTTTTCTACACGGAGTCACAGAGTTTATGAATTAACAACCATCAGACCATAAGTGATGCAAAATCCTTTTAGGCATTCAGTAGATTTGAGATGTGACTAAATAAGTGTGTTACATTGATGTGTGGTAACTTTTCAGATAATGTGTATATGAAAAACATACCGGAAGACTCAGGCAAGAAAATGTTAACATACTGCTGAGATACCCTGAAACAAAATAAGGTTAAAGATAATATATTATGTTCTAGCCTGTTCTTTCTTTGATAACTAATTCCAGTGAAGTACACAAATATGTTCCATAAAGATATTACTACTAGCATTGGCATGTCTGTGCATTGCTTAGGTCTGCATTTTTGTCTCTAGTCCCTGTTTGATAATCCCAGTCCTGTATAGTGGTTCTCACCTGGCAACCTCTGGGCTTTGTCCCACAACCAGCAATATTGACTCTGTATTGATAAGAAAGGCGCAGCATGGAAAACATGCGAGTAACAGAATTAAAATTGCTCTCTGAGTTATAACACCAACTTGATGAAAGTTACCAGCTCCATAAGCCTGCAAAGATAGAGCGAGAGTGTGAGACAAATAAAGTTGTATTTGTTTGTGTGAATGAACGGAGTAATGTATGGCAGCCTCTACCTGAGAAATAAGCGTGTCACATGCTGCGGATAAGCCATAGCCAATACCAATACCCATAACACTGATAGCCTGGTGAAAACATAGTGAAATGTATTATTATTACTCTCTAGGCTACACTTAAAATAGCCAATATTTTAAATTACATTACACATTTGAAAAGGAGATAAATATTTAAAACTCACAGCTATAGCAAGCGTCACACCATCAAGCTCTATCTTTCCCAAGTGTCCACAAAACACAGTGCTTACAAAAATGATTAAATAGTCGAAAAGATAAGACAAAAACTGAGAAGAAAGCACAGAGACAGTCTAATGGGTAACATGGCTTTTAATAAAGGTGAAGTGTGTAATTTCTGTAATGTTAGCCAAACTCAAACTTCTGTTGGCTTTGCTTTGAAGCAATAATGTGATTTGTGTCGCTTTGATTTGTGTCAATTTGTGGGCCAAACCAGGAAAATCAGGTTCCCTCTGGAATGTCTTATGGGTTTTCAAAAAAGCAGGTTTTCTATTTATTTATTTCTTGATTTATTAGCTATTTTTCTGGGATGAGAAATAATTGTGCACTTTACATAACTGCTGTAATTCCGTTTGCTTCTGCTGGGGCTGGGTCAGAAATTACGTCACTTCACCTTTTAAGGACGACAAATTGATGTACTGTACAAATAAAAGGCTACTGGTTAAACCAATGAAGAATACTTATAAAATAGCGCTAACATTAATCATCGATTAAAATAAAATACTTTACAGGCTTACCACGGGAAGAGCTATATAGCACAAGTTTACTATTTCTCTTGTGAAGTCCACAGGTAAAAAAACTTCTAAAACATCTCGAGTATCCTTGACATGTGGATGTATTTTCTGCTTCATTCATCTTGAAAATTAGCTTAATGGCTGATTCACAGAAACCTGAAACACGGGCCGTGAAAAGGCCGTTCAGATGATTGTTCCCTTTTTATCTGTAAGCAACATGCTGAACATAAAGTTCAAACCGCACTTTTCATTCCTGGTCATAAATGAGTCACAGATCCGTAGTCCAATCCAGCTCACGTGAAATGGGCGGATCGATCTTGAAATATGAATATTTCGGATTAATTTTGGTCAAAGACTTTGGCCACTGTCGAGAGGAGAGTTTTCAAACTCTATTTATTTATCGTCCAAATCTGCGTTTTGTAAGGCCTGAGCTGGAAAAAAAAAATAAGTGTACATTTTAAATGACGAAATTCTTATTTTGCTTATTTTAACACGTACAGTAATACTGAAACAACAGCAGCAGTAAATAGATAGAACAGCACTTTTATTTTTATTTGCCTCTTTAAAATCGTAGTGAGAGAGAACGTCACGCGTCTTGTGTAGCCTACTTCATTAATAGTTTGCAGTAGGCTATAATAGCAAATGTGACCCTCAGAATTTCCTATATAATACAGAAGCCAGATAAGCGAGACGTATCCGGCTGCAGACCCGCACAACCAGCAGTTTGAAACAGTTTCAGAACTGCTCACATTCGTCAAAATGTTTTGTGTATAGGCTAAATAAAAAATGTAATGTAAATAATGTGAGCATCAATTTCCACTGTAATGTAGAAACAACATAAAGATAGTATATTTAAAATAATTGTTTAATGGCATCTGTTTATGAATGAAGGCCAGCACACACACACAAACATTTTAAACATTTATCAGGCTTCAAAAAATATAACAACTTACAATTTAAGTGAACTTAAAACAAAACCTTATATAAACCCATAATAAACGTCATATTTAGCCTACCTGTGCCTTCCTGTCTAACCGAAATTGAATAAGGTTATCAAACAGTCCGCACTGCATAAATATAAATGAATTATAGATTAATCCTTATTAAAGCTACAAGCATTATTTAGTCAAGAGCAGTCAGTAATTTTTCTGTTCCCTTTGTTCTTTGGTTAACTTTACTAACAGAGACAATTAGAGGCTGCTGTCACTTAAAGATCTGCTGCTGCTGAGAGCATCTCATGCATCTCATTCTCAAATTACTCTTTACTTCCATTTATAACTCATTTAAGACTGTTCTTGTGAGGATACTCAACATAACAGACATTTTAGTTCAAATGGCTTTTAGCCTGTGCATAGACTACACATAATTTTATTTTTGATAATAAGTGTTTTCACATGGGTTTTGATTGGATCTATATCTACAATATTATTACTAAAACAACAATATTTTAAAATAAAGCCACTTTTCTGTTCATATAATATGCATTAGATATTATGAAGTAATGAACAACATTTTAAAACATAGCCTAGGATTTTTCCTTGACTTTCATGTTGTTACACGGGCCTATATTTAACATTACTTGACCATGTTTTTAAGTAGGCTACTATTTGCAGTAGCGGATTAAGACTCTTTGTTTTTGTATTTGTTTTTCCATTTTTTTTTTTTCAATTTTTTATTGCATTTCTAAGAACATACAATATCAATAACAGGGGTAAACACAGCTGAGAGTACAATTGCAGGTTATAAAGTCAGGGGAATATCATGTAAATGACAGTGAGATGGTTTTAAGAGCTTTGGAGTTGGTGAGTGTCCAGGTAGGATTTAAGTTCCTTACAAAAAATGAAAAAGTAGGGCTTAGCACCCTGAAATTTACATTTGTGTAAAAAATTCGCTAGAAAAATAAATAGGTTTATCAAAAAATATTGGTTCTTTACATATTTTTCCTGACCAAAAGAACATCTTTGTATAACAAAGAAAAACAAAGCTACAAAGATCAAACAAAGATACATAAATCCTTCCAGAACAGACTTATATGTACATTCCCAGAATAGATGAGAAATACAGTAGATTCTTGTTGAGCACCACAAAAAGAACATAAAGTGTCAATATCAGGAAACAGTAAAGCTTCACAGGATAAAATAGATTGAGTAATTTGTAAGACTCATCCTTTACCTTATTGGTTATTAAATATTTAGCAGACAACATCCACAATTTCTTCCGTGGAATATTGACAAACTGGTCATTCCAGTACAACACAATGTGAGAAAAACTAACACAGTCTCATTTTGAAATAGCTGTCTAATTCTTCTGTTCCGACTAGAAGCGTTTTACAAAAAAAGTGGATGAGATACTGACAAAGAAACCTGGGATAGCTGAGTCTCTAAAAGAGTTATTGCTTCATAAGGGATGTTTATAGCAAACTCTCGAAGGAGTGACAGGTATATTGTACTTGTTTAAAAACTCTGAATATGAATACAGGTATCCATTACTATTGATTAATTGAGAAGACAAAATAAAATTATTTTCAACCCAGTTTCCTTATTTTTACTACAATTATTCCAAATAAAGTAACGAAGGCTAAAATTGTGTTTATAAATTTGGTGCTAGGCCAAAAGCGCTTGTTTATGAAAATTTTACAGTTTAAGGGGCAAGTTGGTGATATTTTGGTTGCAATAGGAAAGGGAAAGCTCCCACCTTAGAGAAAACAAGATTAGGAAGAGTATTCCAGAAAGAATTAGGGTTACTGTTTTAACCAATTTATCTTGAAAGTATTATTTGAAGAAGTCAAATCTGTTTAGACTACCATATTCATAATCATTAATAACCACAGACTTTTTACCATAATGCCTCTTATGCTTCCACAGAAAATCTTTGGTGCTCCTGGGCTGACACCTAGACTGCCGTAAGACTGACGTCAACATCCAATGTTGGACAGACGTTGGATTTTGGTTGGAAATAAGTTGGGTTGACTCTAGGTCAGTATCAACTGCTTGCTGTACCTTTCATAAAAGTACTGAAAAAGCCATGACATTTTGAACGCTATCCTCACAAAACTGACATTTGATGTTTCTAATTGGTTGCTATGTTTAGTGAAACAGATTGTTTGTGTGCACTACTTGTGTCGCCATTTGGTGGAGCTATTTGTCCTAAAATTATAATAGATTGCCATCTTATATACACTTTTTATTCCAATGAATATTTCTCAGTGAGTCAGGGTTGATCTATATGTTATAAGCACATACATTGTCCATCATTTTCTATATAATAATATAATATTTTAATGTTTTAATTAAAGAGCATTTAACCTACAAAACCTTTGAGAAAACTCTTCCCAATCTCTCCCAAAGTAGCATACTTCTTTGTGTCACTAATACATGGTAGGCTACTCAGTAAATGAATTAGCCTTTTATCCAACATATTACTTACCATAAAGTAAAGAGTTAACCATATTCACTTAGTTCAGCAAAAAGTCTTAGACAAAAATAACATCCAAGCAAAAATTAACTTTATGCTTTACAGTTTTTTTGAGGGGGTTCTTATATGTATATACAGCCAAATTGGAGGCTGAGGCATGTGTACTTTTGGTTCAGTTGGATAATGAGTGGGTGTTGGAGATGCCAAAAAGCAGAAAAGGGCACTGTAATTATATCTGTTCCTTTCCTCAAAGATCTAAGATCACAGTGTCATAGCACACCCAACCACTTGTTAGCTGCTTACTTGTTAGGCCTATAACAATTACATTTCTTAAATAGAAAAAAAATGCATTCTGTGGTGAAAGGCTGACCTTTTTGAGAATCACTTTCTGTAATTCAATTTCCTCGTTTTGTTTTATGCCAAAGAGTTTTGTGTTATGTGACTGCTATTTTTAAAAGGGATTTCTTTGTTTGGCATACTTCTTTCATTCTGCAGCCCATTTGGCCGCATGCATATGATTTAAACCTGACCAAAATTGCAACATTCCTCTGTAGTTATTGCAACAATTGCAAGAAATTATAATGAGGTTTCAACCTGGTCATACCCCAGCAAATGAGAATTATTATACACTGTGCATGAGACTATAAACACATGGTTGTGAAGTCTAGTCTTTTGTCTACAAGACCATGAGCTATCATTAATCCAGTGCTTCTAGCCTTGGACGGTTTGTGAAATCATCAGGTGGATTTGCTGTGGTGCATCACTGTCTACCCCTTAGGATTTAACTTGACCAGATTGTGATTGAGAGTCATAGTCACAACCAAACATTGACTTAAACATTGCCATCACTGCTCAAACCGCTAGTGTGGAACCCCCTGCTTTCTGTTGATATTAAGGATACATCAGGTTCCTGCTTGAGACCAGAATCACAGTAAAAACAATTATGTTGTTTAACTTAAAAAAGTAAGAAACCTGGTTGCCTTAAATTTTTAAGTTGATTGAACTGGAAAAAGTGAGTTAATACAATGAAGGAGATTAATTTAATCATCAGAAACTCAAAATAATAAGTTATCTCAACTGAATAAATTATTTAAGTTGATTTGACAAAAGAAAAAATGTTGTGATAATAAATCTTGAAAATATTTTTTTAGGTTGGCCCAGCTAACAACTTTTAGTTCTGTGAATGTAAAAATAACTATGTTCTGTGAACGTTCTCTTTTGGCTGTCAGTAATAACTCAATGTAACAAGATGTTTTTGGTTAAACCTACTGAAAAAGTTCTTAGAATTACTTATTGATTTATTAATTCATTCATTGTTTAAAGTTACCAACTGGAAACCAAATGCTAACATTATTTTTGCTTGGAAGAAACCTAAATAGAACAAAATATTTTGAATTGTCAGTATCAGTATCAGTTTTTTTTTTTTTTGGTACTGATCCATCATACTGGTATATAAAAAAACTGCTTTTTTTGTGTGCAGAAAATCTGTTAGATTTCTTTTTATATTACAGACTGGCTCTTTATTTTTAAGTGAACCATATCTGGTTGTGCTTTGATGAGAGAGTCAGTGGAGCTATTTTATAGGACTCAATGTTTAAAGAACACTGTCATTGCTGTCATTATTTCCGTGCCATGACTTTTCCCCAAATAGTCCTTGCTTCACATTTAATTTGTACTGGCGGGATCACTTTGAACTTAATGAAAGTGAATACTAAAGTCTTTTAGTGTTTCTTGGAGTGCAAAGTTTAAATATTTTAAATAGCAACTGGGCAGTTTTTTTCCTATGAGGATATAACAGCATAATTGCTAAATTTAACATTGGGAATGTTGCCAGAAGCGTAACATAACCACAATAAACATTGAACAGAATGTGCATTGTTGTAGGGAAAGATACGGTTTTATTCAGTTTTATCTCTTTAACATAACAGAACAGCAGTTTGAGGGCATATTTCATTTACAGTCATGCCCTTTAAGTGCTTTACAGTATTAAAAATGCTGGGTTATTTTAACCCAATTTTGGGTCAAATATGGACAAACTCAAACATTGGGTTAAAAATGTAATTTAAAAATGTAACCCAATGGCTGGGTTTGTCCATATTTGACCCAAAATTGAGTTAAAACAACCCAGCATTTTTTAGAGTGTATATTCATAAATAGATTTATTTATTCTAATAATTTCCAAAATTCCAAAATAAGTATTCAGTAAGCAATGTAGTATTCAGTCAAACAAAATCAATGAACTCACACATCACACTGGAATATACAGTATAGGTGCATTAAACTCTGGAAGATGGTCTCTCATTCAAGTCATATGCTTTACAATTGTGCAGTATTTAATTTAAGAAAATTCAAGTAATTTTGATGCTATAGGTACAGTAATCACTGATTGGTGGATTCAGTGGAATTATAAAAACTTGAAGCGTAGATGTACACATGGCATTGAAGCTGCATATTTGTACACTGTAAAACCTGTTAAAACACAACAATATAGGTAGATTTTAATAATCCGATTGCCCAAATCCATGTTGAAAAGTTTCAGTACGTATGTTATGAACTATGAGGTATTTGTTTCATTTGATGTAGTTGCCCGATGTGTTTCTCTAATTCAATGCGCTGAGATTTCAGGCGGTTGTGGATGAGGCTTCGTATCTCAGTCATGAGAATTTCAAAACGGTATTCATAATTGGAGTTAATGTCAATAATGCTGGCTTATTTAGTCGAGGAAAGGATTGCTCAACTAGTTGTGATTCTGACAGATTAGCATGATTTCTGAAAATAATTTTTCTAACCTGCTGCTTAAATTGCTTTCTTATTTTGAGTCAATATATAATTAGTTAGATGAATTTATGTCTACTCAAAATGTGATGATGCTGCATACTGTTCAAAGTTTGTGGTCAGTAAGAGTCGTTTTTTTCTTTTTTAAATAATGCTTTTATTCAAAAACGACACAAAGACTGGAGCATTGCCTGCTAAAATTTCGGCTCTCCCATTTAAACAAAAAACATTTTAAATGCATTAAAATACAAAACAGTTATTTTAATTTATAATAATATTTCAAAGAGAAATATTATAAGTATAAATATTATAATCTTACTGACCCCAAATATTTGAACATAGCATAAATGGCTGCTTATTTAGTCAGACCTTTAAATGAAAGATGTTATCAATGTGCAAAATATTCCTGCAAGACATGGCAGGTTTCAGTTTCTCTGTACTACAGCTTGGATCCATGAAGTTTATAAAAATAATGGAAGAAAACGAGCAGCTTGATGGTTTTCATTCTGCCTCGTACTGTCCATTATATTACTGTTTGGTTGGCCCATGCAGGGAAAGAATCAAGCTTGAACATGGCTTTTCCCAGGTGTTGATGGCTAAGGTGATGCAGAAAATCCCTATGACATTCATCATCATGCCAGTTTTTGCCTGAGAAAAACAAAAAGTTAATTGTCACTGAGTGAGTTTATTGGTCACTGGAGCAGCTGGGTAGGAACATCTTTTAGAAGTGGTAAAAAAACTTATGGTTTGTCTATGTATGGAGCCACATTTGTTTGAACAATTCTCTGTTTAAACATTCACAGACATAATGTCTCGGTTACAGATGTAACCCTCATTCCCTGAGTAGGGAACAGAGACGTTACATTGGATGACGACGAATAGGGGTTTCGCTTTGAAAGCCTATCGACTTCGAGTGTACAAAACAAGTCAATGGCAAAGAAATGCCATGGGTCTGCAGAATTTGCATAGCGTATCTCTGCCTTACCTCATGGGTATAAAGGAGGATGCCGGCAACATGCAGATATGTTTCTTCGCTGAGGAACCGAGACTGAACTCAGGCGATCCCGCGGTACAGTGGAAGTGGCAGGAAGACGGACCTTACTGCTGGAATGCCAAAGCGATGGCGTCCAATATCCAGTGAGACAGCCTTTACTTGGAGAGAGTCTTTCCCTTCAGCTTCCCACCTAACAGACAAATAGCTGGTCTGAGGTCTTGAAACACTGAGTTCTGTCTACATAGTTGCGGAGAGCACGTATTGGACATAGCAGTGCCAAGGCTGGGTCTGCTTTGTCCAGGGGCAGCACTTGCAGGTTCAACACTTGGTCCTAGAAGGGAGTGGTAGAAACCTTGGGCACATATCCACCTATCCACATATCCTACCCTCTTGATGGAGGCCAATGCAACCAGGAGCACTGTCTTCATTGACAGGAACTTAAGCTCCACTGATTGCAAAGGCTCAAGGGAAGCATTCTGCAGGGCAGTTAGAACCACTGAGAGGTCCCAAGAGGGAAGGAGAAGAGGGTCCACTCAGGAACCTTCGGTCTAACCCATCTTGAAGGAAGGAAAGCACAACAATGATCGAACATCTTCGGGGATCTTCTTGGTGAGAAGAGCACCAGTTGACGAAGAGGTTCCACTTCAACGCATTGATGTGCCGTGGCAGCACATCCATTGAACATGGCACCCCAACCAAGGGCTGAAGAGGGCTTTGGCGTTCCCCTGCGGCTTCCAGAGCCAGTCAAGGTGACGGGCGGGGTGGGAGCTGCAGGAGGGTGCCTTCGGCGGTGGGCAGACTGAGGGATCTGAGCGGATGGTGGGGGCGTCGGGGCAAAATAAGCCTCAGTCTGCTTGTGGGCGGTTGAGAACAAAGCCCTCAACTGCACCGCCGAAGAGGCCGACCAAGGATATGGGTGTGTAAGCAGAAGGGTCCGCCTGAGATCCTACACATCAGGTTCAACCACAGAATGGTGGGCATCACCTGATCCAGGAAGCGCACGGCCACTTTCGTCGCTCGGAGAGCAGGGTCTATGGCGGCGCACAGCTCATTGAAGAGCCCTGGGTCAGTCCCACCGTCGTGCATGTCCGTAAGCATCTGGGTCTGGAAGACCAGCAGAATGGCCATGGCATGCAGTGAGGCGGCTGCCTGTCCTGTAGTGCTATAGAATTTAGCCACAAGTGTAGACGAAAAACCACAGGCTTTGGACGGGTGCTTAGGATTGCTCCGAGAAGAAGCACTCTGAGAACACAGTAGCATTGCGACAGAGCGTTCAACCGGAGGGACCTCAGTGTATCCATGGGCAGCAGCCCCGTCGAGGGAAGGAAGGTCGGAGGAGTTTAACGAGGAATCGCTGGAAGACATGGGAGTCTTCGAGGAAATCGAGATCTCCTGATGCACATCTGGAGTATGCACATCAGGTATTTGAGTGGACGCTGACAGGAGTCAGGGGCCACACCCGGAAACCAATCGTTCAGCAGTGATCGCTCAGGACTGGGTGAAAGGATCCACTCTAGTCCGATGCTTGCAGCAGCCTGGGAAAGCATGGCCGTCATCTCAGGATCTGACTTCGACAAATGCCATATGCATACCCGAAAGTGGCAGCACTGTTGAATCTTCACTTCCTGAAGATTCTAGCCCGCCCTGTGATGCTGCAATGGGCAACAGATCCGATACTGGAGCATCAAGGGAAACCCGCAAGGCATCCAAAAATAGACCCGGGGGAATCCCTGAACACTCGCGGGTTGCGCCACTGAAGAGGGGGCGTGGTCCACGGACATACAGATGGTGGTCTGTTCCACACTCACACCCTCAGGTCACCCTGGCCACCAGCCGAAGTAGCACCTCACATGGAGAGTGTTAGATCTGGGTGTGGATGAGGGGACTCCGCGGGGAGAACGTGAGTGATCCACAAACGCTGCTCTAGCGTAATCAAGAAAGTCAGAAATGGCTTTGGAGTGAAAAGATTCTCTTGTGTCCTAGTCCGAAGTGAAAACATATCTGCATGTTGCCAGCGTCCTCATTTATACCAACGAGGTAAGGCGGAGATACGCTATGCAAATTCCACAGACCCATGGCGTTTCTTTGCCATTGGCTCATTTGGTATATTTAAAGTTGATAGGCTTTCTAAGCGAAATCCCATTCACCGTCATCCGACGGAACTCGGAGTGACAATGAATAGGAACTGCATATATCATTGGATGTTATCTGATCTTGTAAAAAAAAAGTTCCTTTGTGTTATGATGAGCTTTTAAATACATTTTGTTTGGGCAGAGCAAACCAGGGAAAGTGGTTATTTTTGTCTGGAATGAAACCAATTGTGAAACTCACCATGTCTGAAACCTTGAGGTATCCGTAGGAAAAGACTATAGCGTTTGGAGGAGTAGCCACAGGTAACATGAACGCGAAGGATGCGCTGAGTGTGCATGGCACCATGACGTACAGAGGGTTGATTCCAACAGATTGAGACTGTGAAACAGAATCAGAAATGTTTAAATTAGATTTAATTGTGGATAGCGCTGAGTCATGTGTCTCTGATCTAAGTGCCTGTTTTCTAAGCTCGTCATAAAGTGTCTGTAATTGGGCTGTAATCTTAGAGATTAGAGCAAACTGTGAGTCATGTCTGCACAGAGCGGCCTCTTAAGCAGTGCACAGCTGGTGAGCAATACAACTTCATGGCTGATGATGCTATTTCAAGAATTTGAGCACCTGTGCCTTTTGGGCACAAATAAATATACATGTACATGTACACATACTTTTAGGCTTTTTCCAGCACCTATGAGAAAACCTTCCTAAGGCTCTCAATTTTTTCTCCTGTGTTACATTCAATTCTTACCATAGAAGCAAGAACAGGCAGGAAAAGAGTTGCTGTGGCCACATTGCTGGTGCATTCAGTGAAAACGGCAATGACGAGGCACAGGATGATAACAATGGCCCAGGGAGGAATACTGTGTAGGGGAGTCAACTGGTTTCCAATCCATCTTGATAGACCTGACTCCTGAGATACAAAAAGAGATAGAAGAGATATAAGTTAATTGCAAGTCAAAAATATGGAAGTTATTCACTATTTTAATCATAATGATGATTACATCAATCCATCGTTATGGTCAAGCTAATTAGTTATGTTTTTATTAGTAGTATTACATTATGAGGTTTTGGACATGTGATGCACAATAATGAGACCTAAAGGTCACATTTAACGTTGCTTGGTGAAATTTGTGTTCGCAATCATTGTCATTTCAATAGGAATTTGTGTGAGGGCAAAACATTTCCCTACATAGATTTCGCATTGCAGGGATCAAGTTGGTCAAGCGAAATGGCTGCGGTATCTTGACAACGGTTTGGAGAAACACAATAATTGTAAAATAAATTTTTCATTGAGTGCATAACACTCTCACCTCACTACCTTTGGCCAGGGCAAATCCTCCACCTAGAAGCAAAACTATGTTCCAGGGTAACTTCTTTTGAGCTATTTTCCAGGACAGCAGGGCTGTACTGGGTGTAGAAGAGAGCTGAGGCTCTGTAAATGAATAATATATGTATAATGGGTCATAGCAAACAGGCATCTGACATATAGCTGTAATAGGCTCTGTTTTTTTTTTTAGTGTAGACCTTTTTGTTGTGTAAAATATTAATTACCTGTTTCAGAGCCTGTTGATGACCAGAAGCAAAGCCGAGGTGGTTTTGATGGAAGAATAAAGAGCAACATGGCAATGAAGACTGCAACTGTAGCATCTGTCACATATCTGAATGAATATTAAACATCAAAAAGTAATATTGTTATTCCAAAATGTCCTAAATATATTATTAATACCAGATAATATATATGTATATAATTTTGTATAAATATCAAATAATTTATAATCATTTACATTTATTTTAGAAGGATATCAAACATGGTTAGTGACTTCAAGAAATTACAAATTTGCCATAAACAAATGATCCATATCATACTCTGCTTCTGTGTTAAAGGTATGAGTTGCCCAGCCTGCCACAAATCCAGGATCTCGACTAAACCACAGTGCCACAAGCAAACTGAAGAGAGCCAGAACGCTGAGTTCACCAAAACACATCGGTCCCAGCAGAAGATGCTGCTCCCGGATCACATTATAGGCGGCTATATCCTTTTCGGACTTTACCACCCCACATCCCCATGTCTTCCTAATGCTGCAAACATGAACAAAAAGCTTCATGAAAGGAATGTTAAAAGCAAAGGTGAAATTCTAACAAAGTGATTAAATATCATACTTGAATCCCATGAAAACAAACTGAAGATAGAGCCAAGCTATCGTCAACATGATGATCATGTTGGGGAACGCAAACCCAAACCATGAGGCGAAATTGATAACATCACCATTCTCAGGAAATAATCTGGAGGAAAATAAAGCAATGGGTTCAGTTACTTGAAACACGAATGTTAGTAGTTAAGTGTTTGTTTGTTTTTTATCAAAGGGTTAATACTCACTGGTTCATCTGACCCTTAAATACTAGGTTAGGTCCAGTGCCTGTGAGTGTGGCCGTTCCCCCAATGCTGGCAGCATAGCACACACACAGAGTCATGCCTTTACCCATGAGCCGCTTTTCTGCAGACTCCTTTAGCTTGGCCTCTGCTGAGACATCCAACATGCGTAGCACCACTAAGAAATAGGGAATATACTTAAAAGCGATAGTTCATTCAAAAATAAACATTCTCTTTAATTTAAAATTTTTTGGATTAGACATACTTTGTAATGTTTTAAAAGTAGTCTCTTGTGCTCAAGAAGTCTGCATTTATTTAATCAGAAATGCAGAAAAAGTAGTTATATTGTGGACAATTATTAGAATTTAAAATAACTGGTTTCTATGTGAATGTACTTTAAAATGTCATTCATTCCTGTGAGTCTTCAGTGTCACATTATGATTCAGAACTGTGATTCAGAAATCATGCGAAAATGCTGATTTGGTGCTCAAGAAACTTTATTATTAGTATTATTATTAATGTTGAAAACAGTTGATTTTAGTGGATTTTTCTTCCAGGATTCATTGATATATTAAGCTAATTTATCTTAAATTGAAATCTTTAAAACATTAAGCTATAAATGACTTTCCTGTCACTTTTGATCAGTTTAATGCATTCTTGCGGAATAAACAACACATTCTCATCCCAAGACGTCATCTAGTTGACGCTTTTGACCATACAGTATGTCAACCTCCTACGTTTTAGGGTACCCTTTAACGTCAGTTAGATGACGCTATCCTAGGGCGTTATCTACCTGACACTTTATCTTTCAGCGTCAGTTAGATGACGCAGGTAGGTTTAGGCCTGGGGTAGGGTTAGGACTATAGCGTCATCTAACTGACGTTAAAGGGTACCCTAAAACGTCGGATGTTGACGTATGGTCAAAAGCGTCAGCTAGATGATGTCTTGGGCTTGAATAAAAGTACGGTGACACCAGTTCTCACTATTAACTTACTATTAACTATGACTTTTGCCTCAACAAACTCTTAATCACTTATTAATAGTTAGTAAGGTAGTTGTTATTTTGGTATTGGAATGTAGAACATGGTCATGCAGAATAAGGAAAATGGTAAATGGACTGCATTTACACTCACCGGCCACTTTATTATTACCCATGCTAGTAAAATCCCTCTTTGCCTTCAGAACTGCCTCAATTTCGTGGCATAGATCAACAAGGTGTGGAAGTATCAGGAATTTGGTCCATATTGACATGCACCATCACACAGCTTTGTTGACATTGTCGGTGCATTCACTATGCCAATTTTTGCTTTCCACCTTATCCAAGATGCTCTATTGATGAGATCTGGTGAGGTTCAGTACACGAACTCATCGTCATGTTCAACAAAACCAGTCTGATATTTTAGTCTCAATGCCATCATCCCCCTGCTAAAGAGCCATCAGAAGTTGGGTACCATAAGGATGGATATGGTCAGCAACAATATCAGGTAGGCTGCCGTTTGACGATGCTCTAATTGGTACCAAGGGGCCAAAGAGTGCCAAGAAAATATTCCCCACACCACACGAAACCAGACAAGGCAGGCACCTATCCATGCTTTCATGTTGTAGAGAATTGAAAATTCTGACATTGGGAATGTTGCAGCACAGAATTTCTCATCAGACTACAGGCAACGTTTGATTCTCATTGTCCAATTTTGATGAGTTGTGCAATCTTGTAGCTCAGTTCCCGCTCCTGAGCTGAAAGGAGGGCCCGGCCCTTGGTCGCTGTGTAGCTTATTTGCCTCAAAGTTCCAAATCACTGCCTCGTCAGAGACTGCTTTTTGCCCCTTACTTTGGCGGTGAATTTGGTGGTTATTCCAGTCACTGTTGCCCTCCACTGCTTTGAACAGTTGGCCATTCTCCTTTACCTCTGGCATAGGCATGCATACCTCACTGATGTTTTTCGGACCATCTCTGTAAACCTAGAGAGTGGTTGTGTTGCCGGAATTCCCCAGTAGATTAGCAGTTTCTGAAGGTTAGAGCTGGATGCCTTCTGGCAACACTGTGATGTTCAAGTTATTAACCACTTTCTCCCATATATGTTGAGCTTTGGAACTGTAGATTGTCTTGACCACTGTCATGCTAAATGCACTGAGTTGCCATGTGGCCTATTTTGGTGTGGCTAGCAGGTTAAGTGTCAACGAGCAGTTGGAAATAGGTGTACCTAATAAAGTGGCCGGTGAGCATATAACGCTTTCATAACCCAATGGCCACCAAAGCGCTTTACAATTTGCCTCACATTCACCCATTCATACACGCATTCACACACTGACGGCGTGTGAATGCGGCATTAAAATGGGCTTTATAAGTACTAATAAACAGACAATATCAGCCCATTCTCACCCCAAGGCGTCACCTAACTGACACCTTGGGAAGCATTTTGACCATGCTTCAATATCTAACGCTTTTTGTGTAATATCTAACGCTATATCTAACGCTAACCCTAACCTCTAACCCTTACCCTAACCTTTTAGCGTCAGTTAGATGACGCCATAGGTCGCGTGTAACCCTACCCCAGACCTAAACCTACCCGCGTCATCTAACTGACACTTTTCCTTTAGCGTCAGTTAGATGACGCCTAGTATCGCGTGTAACCCTACCCCAGACCTAAACCTACCCGCGTCATCTCAACTGACGCTTTTCCTTTCAGCATCAGTTAGATGACGCCCTGAGTATCGCGTGTAACCCTATCCCAGACCTAAACCTACCCGCGTCATCGTAACTGACGCTTTTCCTTTAGCATCAGTTAGATGATGCCATAGGATCGCGTGTAACCCTACCCCAGACCTAAACCTACCCGCGTCATCTAACTGACGCTTTTCCTTTAGCATCAGTTAGATGATGCCATAGGATCGCGTGTAACCCTACCCCAGACCTAAACCTACCCGCGTCATCTAACTGACGCTTTTCCTTTAGCGTCAGTTAGATGACGCCCTTGTATCGCGTGTAATCCTACCCCCATCCCTGACCAAAACCTACCCGCGTCATCTAACTGACGCTTTTCCTTTAGCGTCAGTTAGATGACGCCTGAGTATCGTGCGTAACCCTATCCCAGACCTAAACCTACCCCTGTCATCTAACTCAGGGTTTCTCAACCTTTTGCCTACTGCGACCCACTTTTTTTGTATGCCAGTTATATGACCCACTAAGGTGGAAAATAAATCATACATCAAATTGAAATTCCTAAGGCCTATGCTTATTATAATCAATGGTAATCACGAAAACACACAAACATTTTCAATAATTAGGCAGACTATGAGGCAGACAATTTTTTTACTCACGTTATTGTGATAGCCTACTTGAGACTGTCGCTCTGAAATGATCATTTCCAGACGCGGTGGATTTTGGAAAAGTGTGACTCATATTGTCGCACACAAATAACTGTTGTCAGCCATTCCTGTTTTTTGTTTTCATTGCAATCACTGTTGAAAATCCTGACTCACAAAGATAGTGCTAAATGGCATGAGAAACTTTGTTGCACAATCTGCGAGTTTTGAAATATTAATTTCCTTTCAATCCAATTTAAATTATATTCGGATCAAGGTGTTTACATGAAGGCGTTTTTTAGTCCGATTGAGCCATTTAGTAACGCATTATTTGGATTTGGGTGCATGTAAACATAGCCTGTTGCAATGAGCCTTTTGTGAAGCCCAATTTTTGGCTGTGCCGATTAACACAGAGAAAGTCTCGCGACCCCTATAGAACGAACAATCACCCACTAGTGGGTCCCGACCCACTGGTTGAGAAACACTGATCTAACTGACGCTTTTCCTTTATCGTCAGTTAGATGATGCCCTGGTATCGTGTGTAACCCTATCCAAGACCTAAACCTACCCGCGTCATCTAACTGACGCTTTTCCTTTATCGTCAGTTAGATAATACCCCTGGTCTCGTGTGTAACCCTATCCAAGACCTAAACCTACGCGTCATCTAACTGACACTTTTCCTTTCACGTCAGTTATCACATCGCGACCTAAACCTACCCGCGTCACTCTAACTGACACTTTTCCTTTAGCGTCAGTTAGTTGACGCCCTAGGATTGCGTGTAACCCTACCCCATCCCAGACCAAAACCTACCCGCGTCATCTAACTGACGCTTTTCCTTTAGCGTCAGTTAGTTGACGCCTGAGGATTGCGTGTAACCCTACCCCATCCCAGACCAAAATCTACCCGCGTCATCTAACTGATGCTTTTCCTTTAGCGTCAGTTAGTATGACGCCATAGGATTGCGTGTAACCCTACCCATCCAGACCTAAATCTACCCGCGTCATCTAACTGACGCTTTCCCTTTAGCATCAGTTAGATGACACCATAGGATCGCGTGTAACCCTACCCCCATCCCAGACCTAAACCTACCCGCGTCATCTAACTGACGCTTTTCCTTTAGCATCAGTTAGATGACGCCCTAGGATTTGCGTGTAACCCTATCCCAGACCTAAACCTACCCGCGTCATCTAACTGACGCTTTTCCTTTAGCATCAGTTAGATGACGCCATAGGATCGCGTGTAACCCTATCCCAGACCTAAACCTACTCCGCGTCATCTAACTGACGCTTTTCCTTTAGCATCAGTTAGATGACGCCATAGGATCGCGTCATGTAACTGACGCTAAAGGGCGCGTGAAGCGTTGAATATTGAAGCATGGTCAAAAGGTGACACCTCCGGGTGAGAATGCGTTGACAATATCTAGTCTGCATGCTAATAGTGAGAATTAGACCCTAAACTGAAGTGTTACCAAAAGTACTTTTTCTTTCAAAAGTCTGAATGACCCCAAACTTTTGAACAGTAGTGTATGCACTACATCTTATTCTTCGCCTGACCTTCTTTGTCTCTGTCTTTTGCCGTCTGTTTGTACTCCGCCTCAGGGGCCTGGGGCCGTTCCTCACCGCAGGTCATCTGTGAAGGCTCTGTCTCCTGTTTGTTCAGCTGTTCCAGCACAGCCTGCACTATAGGGACCATCATGGCCGTGGTAGCCGTGTTACTGATCCACATGGAGAGGAAAGCTGTCACTCCCATGAAACCCAGCATCAGGCTGTATTAATACAGAGGAAGCAGTCAGAATGAATACAAGCGCTGAAATCTATGAATAAAGATTGGATTTAACAATCTGCCAATGATTGTGCCTGGTTTAACCTACAGCGCTGGGCGCACACCAACAATGAGCAGCACTCTCAGGGCGATACGTTTGTGCAGGTTCCAGTGTTCGACTGCCACAGCGACCATCAGTCCACCCACAAACAGCATGTTAGTGTCCTTTAGGTACTGCATACACACCTGGAACAACATAAAAGCTTTAGCTTTTGATTTGTGCTTTCAGACTATTCTTCTCTTCATTCACACCTTTGACAGGAACAACTTACCGTTTTGGACTGCATGATACCGAGCATGGGAAAGAGAACAGCAGGTAGCAGTGATGTGACAGCTAAAGGAAGAGCTTCAGTACACCAGTATACTGCCATCAGGATGATTACATAGGCACAGCTGGCCTCCTGGAAGTAGGAAACAAGCTCTTTAAAAACTTTTAATGCAGTTAATGATATTTTATTGTTTTATTTTATTTTATAATGTATAATTTTATTATTTTACAAATCAATCCAATTCACTGTAAAAAACAATCCTGTTAAAAACCGGTAAACTACTGGCAGATGTGGTTGCCAGCATCATACCATAAAAAATCCGGTGTGTTACTGTTTTTGAAATTAACAGCTAAATACTGTATTGTCAGATACAGTATACAACTTAAATTTAACAGCTACATGCTCTAACACAAAAACAGTAACACACCGTATAGTTACGGTATGATGCTGGCAACCACAGCTGCCAGTAGTTTACCGTTTTTTACAGGATTATTTTTTACAGTTTAATTTTTTTTTGTTTTGTAATTAATATAAATTTTAAATGTCTGAGCGTTTGGTTTGTCCGTCTTTCGCTTTAATGTCAGCAACACTCATGCTGTCCAGCATAATTTGAGAATCATCTAAAGAACATCTAGTGTAAGAACATCTGTTCTCATCTGTAAAAAGAAGTGCTAATGATAAGATCCCTCGCTTACTTATTTGATTAGTAACAAATAGTGATGTGATCTTTGTTTTTGTTTCTTGTTTCAAATGTGATCAAATGTTTCTTTGTTAAAAAATCCCAAACCTTTGGTTTCCTCAAGTGATGAATCACAGATTTTTAATGTGATCTCAGACTTTTGGACCCCAATGTAATTGTATTGCCTTTTCAAATATGTTAAATATCTTGTTAAAAATCTTTAAAATAGCTTCAATGGACCTGGAAATGCTCAGGATGAGACATGAACCATTTCATTTACTATCAGTGGGAGCAAACTTGGTCTCATGTGGACACAGACAGCCATGATCACAAAACACATTGATTCAGAGTCAGGAATTTAGACTATACTATGTGTTCTCACGCTTGAACATACACAATGACAAAGGGTTAAAAAAACAATTTTGAGGCACAATGAATTATTGTACATGGAGGCCTCAGGGTACGAATGTAGTCCTATGTACTAAACAGAATACATTTACATTTACGTTACTAAAGCATTTGACAGGTGCATAAACACTAACAAGCATAACCTCAGACAAAATCTACACTTTAAGTAATTCGATAAGTCTAAGCTTTCAGCTTTGAAATAAAAAGATGCCAACATTTTGTTCAATTCAGATAAAAGCTTTAATTTACATACCCTTGTGTTGATGACTACTGGAAGTGGGAGAAGAATCAAAGGAGTGAAGAAAGAACTATCCCATTCTTCACGTTCCATATGGATTTTAGTGTTGGGTACATCTCAAAATAAAGACAGATGTTACATATAAAGTAAGTTTGACACTGTTGGACTTGTCCTTTTAACCTGCTCAACGGGGTGGAGTGAGAGAGAGAGATGAGAGAGTGAGAGAGATGAAGAGTGAGTGAGGGACATGGAGAGTGAGAGAGAAAAAGCAATTATTATTACAGACTCCTGCACCATAATTTTTATCTTTAGAACTTGATGATACTTTTGGGAATCAGTTGCTATTTCTGGGCTGATGAGATTTTGAAGAAAAGTGGATGCTATTTAACACAGTTACAGATTTGTGCCTGTTTGAGCTATATTAACAGCTTTGCCAAATGGCCCAAAAATAAAAATTGTGCTGCATTGTTTTAGATGGACAATGTGTTAATCATGGAGTCAAATGTTTAGTTGGATGTACATTGATTAATTTAATTGAAGAAGTAAGGGACACCTTGTTCTGTGACCTTAGTTGAGACAACTTAAAAAAGTGAGGACATATTGCCTTAAAATTATTAAATAAACTTAATGCATAATTGAAAAGTTAAGTGAATTTGACAATTCCACATAACTTTTTCAATTATGCATTAAGTTTTTTTACTTAATAATTTCAAATCAATGGTTTTCCTCACCTTTTAAAGTTAAGTGAACTGATCACTTTTTACATTGAGTGAATATTTGTCAGTGATGTAGTATTTTCTCAGGAACTGATCACTTTTTACAGTGAGTGAATATTTGTCAGTGATGTAGTCTTTTTCTCAGTAACTGATCACTTTTTACAGTGAGTGAATATTTGTCAGTGATGTAGTATTTTTCTCAGTAACTGATATCTATAAAATTTGACATTGTAGACTGGGAGGACAGGATTCTAATGGAAAAAATAATGTTTGTGACAAATTTCCCATGTGACAACTGGCTTGACATTCCACATTTTCCATAGAGTTTTAACTAAGTGAGACTGAAACTGAACTGAAAATTAGGATTGCCGAGGCTACAGGCATTTTGATTTGTCCTTTTTATTGATATTATTTATTTATTTTTGTCTTTGAACATTATAACAGCTCACTGTCAGTTCTAAGTCATGATAGGTCTTGATCCACAACAGAAACAATAGCATGACGCCCTCTAGTGGATTTCTATAGGCAGCAGGTTTATCCGGGGGAAGATTGAGCATAAAATCGATTTATAATCACTAGATTAGACTAGAGGCATGGTGTATCTATCATTAGCTGCTCATTAGCCTGGAAAAAAAAAACATACACACACAGCTTCTAATTACTTTACCATACTGTTTGTGGATACAACTAACAATTAGGGCTGTCTTTCAATTTTCTCGATCCCAGTGTTTTTCCTGCTCTTGTGCACCCAACACTGTACATTTTGAACGCTTCACCTCATACTTATTAGACTCTAAGACCTAAAGACCTGGTTTCACAAACAGGATTAGGCCTTAGTAAGTATAGCTTTTATCCATAATGCCTTAGAAAAACACATTAGGCCAACTGGTGTGCATCTTGATACAAAACAATGGCACGGACATATTTTAATATGCCAAGTTGCTTTCAGCTAAAACCTTTTCAAATTTTTTTTTTTTTTTTTTTTTTTTTTTTTGTCGGGGACTAAAGCCTTCTGTGAAACCGCTGGAAATGTCATGTCATTTAAACTAGTACGACACCAAACATGTGCAACATTAGGGGGCACCCGTGAGTAGAAATGACAAACACAGGATTTGTGTCTGTCAGATAAAAATCACAAAGAATCGCACACATATTACAGTTGACTGTTTTCTAACTTTAACAGCTCTGCATAAATATCAAGATGATCTAAATGGAAATCGAATGAGCTAAATATTTTGTCTCTTTTGGAGACATGGCCACAGTTCACATACAAGAGAAAATTAAAGCAACAACAACGAACTTAGGGACATAAGGAGCATACAGACTCAAAATATATTTACAAATACAAATATACAAAGATAAAAATAATAAGAAAATAAGGAATAATACATCACATATACTATTTAGAGAGGGATTTTAATTGTATTATTGTATTATAATTGCAGTATTTATCATTTTTATTATTCCAGAGTATTATTTTATTTGCATGGAATGTGTAATTATGGGTTTTTCCAATCTATTGGTTAAAATCGATTCGTTTTTTTTTGAGCAAAGAAAAAGATCAGTTCAGCAGAATTTCTCTCTAAAACTTTAATCTCTCTTCGAATTTTTTTTTGTATTGCTATAAAATATATATAATACTAAACCATGTATATATGACCATTTCATTTTTATTATTATTATTTTATTTTTTTCTGTAATATTGCGTGACTTGTATTATGACACAGTTCTAAGGGTTGAGAATCACACGATCTGGGAGCGCACGCACGCACAGAGATGTGAGTCACGTGAGGTTCTGAACTCAACACTATGGCTTCTGAGGACAACAACATAGTCTCGACTTCTTAGGAAATTATTGTGCGGTTATGGCGGTTCTTAAAGTACTGGAAATACAATCTATACATCCAGCGAACATGGGACTTTGTATCGTAACGGCAGCTTTTCCAGAGCTCAGTTGCTGACAAGCAGCAAACAGTGCAGAGGTGAGCAACAACAACAGCTAGATGCACTGTTCTCCTTTCCAAATGTTTGCATAACGGTAACGTTAGTGCTTGAGTATTTACAACAGGTTGCCTTTTGATTTAATGTATAGAGCAGTGCTCTTCTGAGTAACTTCACAGGCGAGTACTGACAGAAGTGCACCATTTCCTTATCCTCTGGGCAGTTTTAAGAGGAACTAAAAATGTTACAGAATTTATGTAACCTAATAACGTTACATATTATCGCTCGATCTTTCCAGTTGATTATGTTATGGATTATAATGTGATTATGACTGCAGTTATTCTGCTAAAGTGTTGTAGAACAGTCACGGGGAAATGACATTTTGCGTGATGACATCAGGAACTGTTACTGCCCTCGACAAATCATTAGTTGTTGCTAGAGGGAAGATGGTTTGATCTGCAAGCTTTTACAATGCAAACATATGGACACCTACATTTATTAAATATCACATATTTTAACTTTTTATGTGCATAACGTTATTTGTTTAATAAAACAATTATAAAATGATTCAAGTTTGTAAAATACTGTAAACGAAGTCACAATGTTTTACAGTTTTATTTTACACTAATTTACATCTGTAGATTACGTCATAAGCTTTACATTTAAATGTTGTAATATTTTTTGTTTATTTGAGTACTACATTATTGTCATATTGTTGAGTGGATACTCAAATGTGAAATGGCGCTATAGAAATTATGCCTTTTAAAATATTATTTTTAAGATCATCTTAGTAACTATATTTCATGTCACCGAACTTGTACACCGTACTTTACTTAAGTTTACCATTGTATATTACTCAAGTTTGCAGTCTTTTGCAGTGGATATAATACATATTTCCAGGTGTTACCTATAAAGTTATTATTTTATGCCATGAGATTGAGAATATGTGGTATACAGTATGCATGTCTACAAAAAATAGTATCTTTAATGCTTTTTATTTTACTTCTCGGCATTCCTGACATTTTCTTAGCTTCTTATAGGGGGCGTTCAAAGGCCACAGTCTGGATTACTGAAAGAGATCATGGAGTGGTTAGCACCAGCCTTGGAGAGGGACCTGGGTATTGATCAGCGGCAGACTGGACCCAGTCAGCGACCCAATGAACTGGTGGTCCTGGTCCCAACTCGCTGGGTAATGGCCCTGAGAAACAGGAGAGTTACTCGCTGTGCAAGATATGAGTGCTTTAGTGAGGGGGAAATATGCACACTTCTCCAGCGCTCTCAGATGAAATTGCCATCTGGTTGGACACGTGTTTGTATCCAAGGCCTTAGAAAGCGTAAACTGGGATACCGATTAGCTAGGGAGCCAGGCTGCCATGGGGAGGGACTCTCTCCGGACTCTTTCATGACTCTGATGCAGGGGGTCTCCCAGTCTAATTTAAGGTACAGTAATCTGTCTTTCCTATGTTTTTTTATGGGAATAATATGCTTGCATAATTGTTGTATTTAATTCTGTTTATCAAAAATAATCTGTTAAAATTCATCTTCTATTGTGATGTATAACAAACTTGCTTGCTCATTTGTACTATTTTTACATTCAGATTGCCTTTGCCATATCTAAAGAAGTAATAATTTAATAATGCTGTTTAATGTAATCTTAAGCAAATATCAAATTGAATAATATACATTTTTTATGCTCGATATTATGATGTCGTGAGATCTATTGTAGTGTTAATTTTTATATTATTTGCCAAGCAATACACATTTGGTGAATTAGTGTTTACTTGTCATATCTTATGTTGAGTTTTTCTCTGCATTTCTTTTCTTCAGAAATCTGTGGCATGAAGCTTACATGAATCATGTGCAACCATATGCAGATTTGATTGAACAGACACCTGTTTTGGCCATAGATGCTGTTCGCCAAGCCTTGCAGAAACTGTTTTGCTCCGCCTTTATCTCTACCGATTGAAGTGTCACCATCCCTCTCTCCAGCCAAAGAGAAGGAGAAAGACTGCCCATTCCCATCCAGCAGCTCATGCCCCAAACAAAGTACTGACAGTGTGTGTCCAAATGTGCTTCCTGTAGAATGCTTGTTGGAGTCAGAGGAGGTTCTTTATCTAGTTTTCCCATACACACAGTACACTGTTCATGATATTGTCACCTACAGTCCAGCTAAGCTGGCTAACAGCCACGCTAAGATATTGTTCATTTTGTACCAACTACTCATAGCAATGCGCGAATGTCATGCCTCTGGGCTATTGTGTGGTGAACTCTCATTACTTGACATTGCAGTTGATGAGCAACTCTGCAGTCGCCTAAAGATCTCACTGGCACATTATGAAAAGTTTGGAGAATACAGGGTGAAGTGTCATATGCATTAGGAAGTAGAGTGCCAACAAGTGTTACAGCAAAAGAGAACCAGAGACAAAACAGTGGTGTGAGTGAACAGCTTTGCCAAAATTGTCTGGATGAGCTAAAATCTCTGGTCCTGAGACTGGGTCAACGGTCGAGTCAAGCAACTTCCAATATTTGATGGAATTAAATCGACTGGCAGGGAGGCGTGAGGGAGACCCAAACTATCACCCAGTTTTACCTTGGGTGGTCGATTTTACTGTGCCATATGGAAGGTTTCGGGATCTCAGGAAGTTGAAATTTCGTCTGAATAAGGGCGATAAACAACTGGACTTCACATATGAAATGACCAAAGAAGCACTAGCAGCAGCTAATGGAAGTGGTGGAAGCAATTTTGCCTCAGATATTGGTGGACTTGTTGTACCTGGTGGCTCAGGACAGTCGGATCACCTCCATGTTCCCCATCATATCTCAGATGTTCTGTCAGACATCACTTATTATGTCTACAAAGCTAGACAGACACCCAAATCGGTACTGTGTAGCCATGTTCGTTCCCAGTGGGAACCCAATGAATATCCAGCTAGTATGGAACGTATTCAGAGTTGGACCCCAGATGAATGCATCCCAGAATTTTACACTCGATCCTTCTATATTCCACTCCATTCACCCAGACATGCCAGACCTTGATGTACCTCCATGGTGTAACTCCTATGAAGAGTTTATTGCTGTGCATAGACAACTGTTAGAGAGTCGAGAAGTGTCTCAACAGTTGCATCACTGGATCGACCTAACATTTGGCTATAAGCTATCAGGTAAAGAAGCAGTCAAAGCTAAGAATGTGTGCTTGCACTTGGTGGATAACCACACCCATCTCACCAGCTATGGAGTTGTGCAACTGTTTGAACACCCTCACCCACCTTCGTCTTGCACCTTACCAGTATTCAACTCCAGAACCTCCTCATTTTGGTCCTGTGAAAGTAACAACATGGCAGATTCCACCACTTGAAACCACGCTGGATGGTGTGGATGGATTGGTCCCAGAAGCAACAGGATGTGAATCCAGTGGCTGGTCAGTGGTAGGCAGGGATGAGGAGCTTGAACATGCAATGGAAGCCCTTGACTTAAGTGGTTCATCATCATCATCTTCTTCTGTTCCAATCCCTTTGGTTTCTGGTGGTGGAAAGACCAGTGGGGAGAGTGCTTCTTTGGTTGTGTCTCCTTCCCATGGTTCTCTCCCTGGTGAAACACCTGGAAATGTCACAAATACCCTAGGATCAGGAATTAGAGCATCTATGCTTCACAGAGCAGCCTCTGTTAGTAAAAAGCCAGAAGCTTCTAATTTTGAAAATTTCAAGATAAGCCTGCCAGAGGGATTCAAACCTCTGCAGCCTTTGGAAGAGTTAGAAAAGCTCAACAACTTCTTGGTGAAAGGTCTACATTCCCAAGTCCATCATACAATAGATCATGACATGAACAAGAAAGTCCTGAGACCTGTACTGAAAGTTCCTCTGTCATTCACAGATCTTTTTCAGAGAGATATGCAAGCCTTGGGTGTTCTCATCGCTGAGATCTTTTATTCCTCCAAACTGCGAGGACTGAGTCCTGCAACACATCTGAGTGATCGGTTTCAAGCAGTATTGAAGCTATGCTTTACAAACCTTCAAGATGTTCCACTACCACTCCATCATGCACTAGAGACTCTTCTGCAGGTCCAAAAGCATTGTTCCAAGACAGAAATGTTCACAATACACCAACAAGGGCTGCCATTTCTGTTCAAATATGACCCTATTTGTGAGGGTCTTCCACCACCAAACCCTTGGCAACTGCTTAGTCCTGTTCTGTCCCCTCTACCCTTTCCAGCATATTTCCCAACACTGCATAGATTCATATTCTCCTACCACTCCAAGATGGAGTCCATTAACAGTGCTCAGGGCCGTGACATTGTCTTCAACTTATGGCAACAGTTGGAGACACTTCTAAAGGGTGGCATAACTGCAGAGGGGCTTGAAATTCTTCTACCCTTTGTGCTTTCTTTGATGTTAGAGGAGTCCACTGCTGTTTATGCAGCCTGGTACTTATTTGAGCCTGTGTCCAGGGTTCTTGGGCCTCGCAATGCCTCCAAGTACCTACTAAAGCCTCTGGTAGAGGTGTACGAGAATCCCAGATGCCTTCGAGGCCGCTTCTACCTCTACACAGATTGCTTTGTGTTGCAGCTTATCGTAAGGCTTGGTTTGCAGGCCTTTCTTTCCAGCCTTCTTCCACATGTTCTACAGGTCATCACTGGCTTTGAAAGCTGCAATACAGCTGGAGGGACTGAATGGGAGGGCTTAAAAGTCTTAAGGGGAGCTGCTGGTGCCTTAGATGAAGAAGAGGAGGACTATGAGTGTGAGGATGGGAGGTCGTCTACTGCCACATCTTCTGGCAAAGTAGGAGGAGGCAGTGGAGGTGGTAGTGGAGGCGTTGGGGTTGTTGGAGACCAAGGACTTGTGGATTACTCCTCAGGCATCAGTCTCAATGACCAGGTTTTTCTGACTGAAGGGGAAGACTTTCAGAATGGCTTTTATGTGAATAATAATGCATCTGGAGCAACAATAATGCTTTCCGCCAAACAGCAGAACCAAAGCCCATCAAATAAAGACCAAGACCAGGAATCTCTCAGTGTGGGTAAACTAAGCGACAAGAGCAGTGCTAGTGAGGTGTCCATTGGAGACCGGGCAAGTTTAAAATCAGCTGACAGCTGTCAGGACCTGAAGCAAGCTAGTGATGGTGAGGATGGTGGAGAGCTTGAGGATGAGGAGGAGACAGCGGAAGATCGAGAGATTACAGTGCAAAGGTTGCCCAGTCTAGAGATGTCTCTTTCAGTCTGCACAGAGGAGTCTGAGGCAACCGTGGCCACACTTGAGGGAGACATCATGAATGGAATTGTGCAAGAAGATGAAGAGAAAAACATGGAGGAAGAAGAGACTGAACATGACACTTTAGAGGACTCTGAGGAAAAAGAACACAAAATATTGTTAGGTTAGTTAAAACAGATCTATCTTTTTGGTAATTTTTATGCATTTGATTTATTTGTACATCTTTAATATTCAGACAATATTTTACAATATTCAACAGTACACTTGAATTATTCAATACAAATACATTATCTTTTCCAGACACTGTTTGCAAAACTGTCAGATGGCTGTCTGCAAAACTTGGTCCGAACACTGACATCTCGATTCTATCGCTGAGGAACCTGCTGCGATTACTTACTTCATGCTACATAGGTACATCTACAATTTCTTAACTGACATTGGTGGTTTTGGCTTTGAACATTTGTCATAATGGTCTCTGTTAAAAATAATCTTTTTGTATTTTAAGGTCTTGACAAACACCAGTTCATTCTCTCTACGAATGAGGAAAATAGCCTTGAGAGCATAGGAAGTGTATATGAAAAGAAACCAGTTGTTGGTGACCAGACTGCAAGACCAGTTCTCGAGTGTCTTATTTACATAGCGCATCTCTACGGAGAACCAGTGTTGACATACCAATATCTACCTTACATTGGTTACCTGGTAACTAAAGTTTTTGAATCTAAATTTCTATGGAAAAAAAATAATGTTTTAGAAAAAATTGTCAAAAAAAAAATAGCCAAACTGATGTCTTGAGGAATTCATTGTAATTGAGAAATTATTTTTCAATAATTTGCTTGAACTGATCAATAGTAAAGAGTTGCCTGATAATTTTTTTCTATATAATATATATAATAATTTTTTTATAATTTAAATTTCTGCTCCCTTGAAACTTGCAGGTCTCTCCACCTTCTTCTTGCCGTTTGAACACTCGAAAGGAGGCTGGGCTTTTGGGTGCTGCAGTACTCACTCAGAAGATAATAGTGTTCCTGTCAGACACCACTCTAATGGATATGCTGATGAAGATCAACCAGGAGGTTCTGCTGCCTCTGCTGGATTTGTTAACATCAACTAAGATGGGGTAAAAGCTTACTTGTAGTGCATCAGTCAGGGTCAAGAAGTTAAAACTTCCCATGAGAATCAGAGCTGCCCTCTGCTATGTGCTCCACGTGGGCTAAAATAGCTTATTCTCTGTGTTCAGCTTTCCTAGTGGAGTGCAGACTCGTTCCGCATTGTGTCTGAAGACTCTGAGCCTTATGGCACTGATCTGCCTGCGTATTGGCCGAGAGATGGTACAGCAGCACATGGCAGAAACTCTCCGTAGGTTCTTCCATGTTTTCTCCTTCCTGAACTGTCTGCAAAATCAGGTAACCAAAGACAATTTTTTTATTTTATTTTTTATTTTACGTTTATTTAACAGAGCAAGTCGCAATTAATTCTTATTTTCAACAATATGTATTTTTGGGGGCCAGCATGAATGACACTCAGGACAGGTGACGGAAATTAAACAGTTGATGGACCCCATGAACTTCCATAGTGTTTGTGTATATATTTCATATTAAGGGTCCATTCAACCAAGTGTTTGGTCAACCAAATTTTTCTAAATGAAATTCCGTAATTCGTAAATGTTTGAAACCACTTGAGTAAGGGTGTGTAAATGATGACCGTACTTAAAATTTTGGGTGAACTATCCCTTTAATACCTGGCCATTACAATTTGTGGTCTCATTCATAAACAACTACGAATATATATAGTGATATAAATGAATATTCTTTATGTGCAGATGGGAAGTGCCCCACGTAGGGAGGTTGGAGACTGCACATACCTAGACGTGTGCATTCCAGATGGAACATTGGTTACTTGTGAGCTTGGGGTTTTGGAGGAACTTCAGGCTGTGTTTAATCCTGAAATGGCTTATGCATCGTATATTCCTTTTTACTGTCTCATTGGTAAAACACATTTCTACTTGTTAGCTGAACAAGCACATCTTTTAAGCATTGTTAAAGGTGTTCTATTCATTTGTTGTTTTTTTTTAAGGTGATGCAGCCATTCGCAAACTGGTTCTTAATCATGAGCTAGTTTGGAGTCTTGCCCAATCATATCATGAACGAGCAAGTCCAGGTAGCCCAGAAGCCAACTTAGTTGGAGGACAAAGAACATCTGCTCCAGGCCTCTCTCCTAGTATGAGCCGCCATGTGGGTCGTAGTCCATTCCCTGCTCCCTCGTCCACTTCCACACCACTAGGTGGAGACATCCTGCCTGAGTCAGGAACCTTTGGCAGTCATCTGGTGGGAAACCGTATCCAGGTACTCCGGGACACCGAAACCTGTGGGAGTCCAAACTTGTCCCCTTTGGAAACATGGACACGACCTTACGGTAGCAATCCTCCCCAGACGAGTCTAGCCACCACTGCACTTTCCTCAGCTGGACCTTCTTTCTCCCACTCCTCATACTCTTGGGTCCTGGGACCCACTCCTGAGGACAGCGCACTGAAACAGGACCTCCCACGCAGCAGCCGCTCCCTGCAAGGTAACTGGCTTGCGTACTGGCAGTATGGAGATCGGCCTTAACCAGCAGGACTTGCACTTCCACTTCCACCAGATCCGTCTCCAGAGTTTCTTGGGTCACTCCGGAACTGCAAAATGTCTGGCTCCACTAGCAGGGGAGGACTACTTCCTGTCTGGGAGTAAAGACAAAACTGTAAAGCTGTGGCCGCTTTATAACCACGGTGATGGCACACGAGAGGTTGAACCCCGACTCACATATGCAGAGCACCGCAAATCTGTATTTTATGTTGGCCAGCTAGAGGCCTTACAGGAAGTGGTGAGCTGTGATGGGACTGTGCATCTGTGGGATCAATTCACAGGTGAGGAAGTAATAATACTGTTAATTTTGTGGTATATTGCATGTTAATAGTTAATTTTTGTGTGATTAACCTTTTGTTTTGTTTTTTCATTCATATGAGAGTAACATGTTTCTTGTTTCTTCATTTAACTCATGCCTTTACTAATTTATTTTTGCTACTAATGAGGTAGATTTATGCATAGTTTACCCTGATCTAGATTTACAATTTTCCACTTTGTAAATCCATCATTAAAATATAAATTATTAATTGAACAATAAAAACAACACACATTTAATTTACAATTGCATTTATTATTTCAATTAGGGATGCACGATATATCGGCCACCATATCGGTATCTGGCCGATATATGTTCATTTTTAATGTTATCGTTATCGGCCTGGTAAGAAATGTGGCCAATATATTGAAGCCGATAAATAATGTATTATTCCCTTCAGCTGAGACACTTGTTGAGCACTGTTTATGTTTTTGAATTTCTTGAAATATGGTTGAAATCTCTTCAAAACTGAAAATACGGTTCGTTATTTCAAACAAAGAGCTTGAGACATGGGTTTAATTGTGAGACTTTTGTTTTTGTAATCAGGCTCTCAAAATTATACAAAAATTAAAATTTATCGGCCGATATATATCGGTATCGGCTTTCAAATATAAAGAATTATCGGTTATCGGTATCGGCCAAAATTTTCATATCGGTGCATCCCTAATTTCAATCTATCTTCATTATTCATTAATTAAAATATTTACTGAAATGGTTTTATACCAATTTTTTTTTTTTAATTATGATTGTTCTAGTGTCACCAGTGAAATATGAGATGTGAAATATGTTTTGCATAATTTCCAATGAAGCTGTAATATTGGCAAAGGATGCAAAACGTATTAAAATATTTAATTTCCTGCATTTTGGATACATAAAATGGTAGCTGTTACATTAGCCATAGGAAGACAAAGGACTATGCCATTTTATTACAGACAACTGTCATTTCCATCACAGAATGCTATTATTAATATAATCACTATATTTACCAAACGTATACATTACAACTTCCATTACAGAGAAGTTTACAGTTCTTGTACAGATTGTGTGTTTTGACTATGTCTGTCATACCAACAGATTTAACATGATTTCTTGTTTGGCTCTCTCTCTCTCATATGACTAGGTACGAATATATGCTGTAATGAACCTCTGGATGGGAAGAACCCAATCACAGCTGTCACCACAATGCCTGCTCCTCACTGCAGCGTAGTGTTTGCTAGCGCTGATTCTGTGCTGCGTTTCATAGACCCGCGCAAACCTGGCTTGCAGGTACCACTCAGTCCTCTGTCATCCAGTCATTTTAGATTATTATTACCTGTCATTATAATGGCCAGGCTGTTGTTTTTCCCTCCCTCAATGCTCATTATTTGCTAGTTAGGACCATGTTATTTCTCTGTTGACAGCACGAGTTTCGTCTAGCCTACAGTAACATGAGTGCTGGGCTGATCCGGTGCCTGGCTGTCAGTCCAGGGACGCACTGTGGCGGCAGGTTTCTCCACTGGATTCATAGTGCTGCTGGATGCAAGAACGGGTCTGGTGCTAAGAGGCTGGACTGGTCACGAGGGAGATATACTGCAAATGAAAGTGAGTATGCATGTCCTTGGTTAATGTATAATGTACGATTGCATTCTCTGATGTCCTTTGATGTTTTCGCAGTTCACTTGCTTGTAAACAATAATTGCGCCTGTATTGATATTAGGAAATTGTATGTAATATGGAGGCAGACTGTTTATAAAAACTCTGAATCATTGTTTACTTCTCTAGCACACATCATGAGTTATTGTCCAATTGTACAGGATTACATCTACCGCATGAACTGAGAAATCACGAGGGTTGAGTGGATTATGGGAAATGATTCACATCATGTCTGGGATGTCTTGATTCACATCAATATTTAGAATTTTAGTATGATGAGTAAAACGTGTACATTGTTAGTTTGTTCAGATGCAGTCAACAAGCGACTAGAACTAGGCAAACTTTATTTAACCCTGATTTGTGGGGTCAAAGGTCTGTCTCTGCCACCAGAGGCCCATGTTTGGGCAAATATAGACACGAGTTACTCATTAGGACAAAATCTATGAGCTTTGCAGATTGTCGCACAATTACTTTATTATTCTTGACTCTATTTGGAAATGGATGAACCTTAGCAGGGTTCAACAATATTTAGCAGGGTTTCTGCTGCCCTGAGGCAAGTGTGAGGCAGTTTTGGGCTGCTGATTTGGTGTTGCTACTGATAATCTCACGTTTATGGATCTGGGACATCCATTTTTATGCCTTTATGAATTTAAAAGTTAGTTTTTCTGACACTCTTATAATTCTTGTCATTTTTAGACTCTTATATTTCTAATTTTGTCTGGCTGGATAACATATTTTTGCAAAACATGACTTGGGATAGTCTTTGGAAAGTTTGGGCTCAGTAAGATTGTAATTCAAAATTTTAAATAATCTGCAAGGATACATTTAAATTTAAATTCAAAAGTGTCAGTAGACATTTATAATGTTACAAAAGATTCCAATTTCAAATAAATGATGTTCTTTTCAACTTTCTATTCATCAAAGAATACTGAAAAAAGGTATATTTTAGATCAAATAATGGCAGCCTTGGTAAGAGACTTCTTTCAAAAACATTTACAAATCTATTTGACGCCAAACTTTTAATCATTCTTTTATAGTTGGGCCAGTGAAAATGTAAAAATCTGGGTCGTTTAAAAATGCTTACACTTCCCCACCTGTTAGCAGTGTTGGGGAGTAGTTAACTACAAGTAGCATAGTTACTAACTTAACCACATTTTTCAGTAGCTTGGCAGTAGCTTTTTAAACAGTGTATAGCTTTTCCAGTAGCTAACTACTTTTTGCAGCAAGTAGCGGTGTAGCGCGAGCAAAAGCTACATTGCTACATTGTCGATCCTGCGCGAATCAGCGCGATGCAAGGATATCCTTTTTCTTGTTAGATTACAAACTCATTTTTTGCCATTACCGCCACCTGTTGTTTAATCACGCATCTTGCGGCTAACGGTTCACTGACGTACAGAAGTCGGTTGACGCACCCATATTATGATTAGACAAGAGGTGACGACAGATTTGGAGTATGGAGAAACAACTAATTACCCATGTCCTTATTTGTCCAATTTCAATCAGTATTTTTGAGAAAATGTTCTACATGCAATTTACGTTGGATGTATATTTCATTCTTGCAATGTTGAAGGCTATTTGTTGCACTTTTGACAGTCAGAGATATTTACGTGTTGTATGTAATAAAACAATACTCATTGAAATCGTCATTGCATTGCCTTGTTTTAAACACTAAATATTTTACTTAAAACATTCCTCAGACACTTACTCAGTTATTTATAATATACGTTGTTCAAAAAGCAAAAGTAGTTTCAATGTAGCTAGCTACTTTTTGATAGTAACTTGTAGTGTAGCAAACTACTTTTCTAAACGGGTAGCTTGACTGTAGTTAAACTACTTTAACTTACGAGTAGCATGTCAAACTACAGTTTCAGAGTAGCTTCCCCAACACTGCCTGTTTGTTACTTGACAGTGATTTTTTTTATTTTGTAGGCAACCGACGGAAATTTGCTCGTTACTTCTTCATCTGACCACACATTGACCGTTTGGAAAGATGTGGAGCACAAGCCACTACACCAGTACAGGACTCCCTCCGACCCCATACATGCATTTGATCTTTACGGTGCTGAGATTGTGGCAGGAACTGTTGCCAACAAAATCGGTGTGTACTCCATTCTGGACAGCACAGCCAACCTGGGGGATCCACCAAGCTCAGCTCAGAGAACTTTCGTGGGACCCTCACAAGTTTGTCTGTGCTGCCCACCAAGAGGCTTCTGCTGCTCGGATCTGACAACGGTGCCATCAGGCTGCTGGCTTAAACTAACAAGTGTTGTTTTGCTTTTTTAATATATTCCTTGTGCCACTTTTGGCTCCTTGCCGAGAATGAAACAATCTTGCCAACCATGCACAAAGAAATAATTTTTTTAGTTGTAGAAGGTGCAAGCCTGATATTTCCATATTATTGCCTCTGATTCATACAATCATAAGAATTGTCTTTTTTATGATTTTTAGGGTTCATGTGATATAACTGCACTAGCGGCTTTGTATGTAAGAATTCGACTCTGTAAATTCTCTTCAAAAAGTCAAAAGCATGCATGAGATGAGCTGCTCAGGAAAGTTCAAGTGTGGTTCTAGTGTAGCATTTACACTTTCCATTAGATGAGTGAAATCACCAAAAACAACACTGTGAGAATCACAGGTTAGATGTTGATCATATCATGATTCGATTCACCAGATTTGCTCAGCAACTATGCAGTATTCATGGTAGATGTTTATAGTGCACCATGTTTGGCACTCTTTTCTATACTACGCAGTACGTTTTTACATCCGCGTCATTAAAGCATAATGAACAAAACAAATGTAATCAAAATGTGACCTTGGTCAAGTTTAAGATGACTCTTCGTTCTGTTACTGTACACTGACTAAGAGTGTAAACACCTAATATGCAATGGGATGGTCCTAAATCCTGAATTTAAAATGTATCTCGACTATTTAGATCTTATTAACCTTGATGATGTATTCATTCTTTTGTTTGTCACATCAAACCCAGGTCAAGTGACATGTTACATTTTACACACAACATACTGTATGTGTGCTTGTATATTATACACTTCTATATATTAATGATATATAAGATGTATATCTTTGTTGAGCCTAATGCCTATACCTAAAAGAATACACCCTTGAATAGATATGAACTAGAATCAAACCTATTTAATTTATTACTGGAATGCTTTATATAAAACATTGTCTCTTGACATTCCATATATAACATTAGAATATGTAGTGAGAATTTATTCAGATTTCTAAAACATATGTTACTTACACTCTAATTCACCACTATATTTTCTGAAACCCACTAGCTGCCAGGTTTGGAGATTTGGTTTGAGAATTATGTGTTCAGATATAAGTTCAGGCCTTTATTATAAAGTGTAGAGATAGACTGATTAGTGTTCAAGTTTTCATTTTGCAAAGCACATTATTTTATGTTACAAAGTATAGGTTATCAGTGAATCCTGTACAGTCAGACAATTTGGAAAAGTGGATATTGCTTTATGTCTGACTCCTTATAAGTATTTAAAATACAATTGGTTGTATTTTACTCAAACAGCTTGATGCTAAATATCTTGACGAACATCTGCCTGCAACACATTGTCTGAAACCACATTGGCCATTGCTCTTTTGTATTCCATTGTGAGTAAATTTCGTTTTTCTTTTTTAAAATGTGACCTTTTTCTATATTCTCACTAAAATGAACCTTTTCAATGATTTAAAGTAAAAGAAATAGATAATAAATGTGTCTTGTATTTTATTTTGTCAACTGAAAAACAATGCGATTGAATGACCTCCTCATTGATGAATGGGTGGAATGATCAGTTGTCCGGTTCGCCCTGTAGATTTTCGTGCTTTGAAACCACACCAGAGAGGTTATTCTGATAGGACAAAGTTCATTTGATTGTTTGCAACGTACTGCTTTTCAACTGCTCTCAATTTGGAGATCTTGGCAGATGCCACTGGTTTGTTTTTGTGGTATATAAGAAAGCAATATAAAGCCCTCTCTATCCAATAACAGTATATTAATACCAGTATTGGCAGAGCTGACTTGTCATCTCCTTCTCATTTATGTTTCTTTTTTTTCTTATGCAGCATGTTTACTCAAACTCAGTGACTGACATCTCACTGTCAGCAGCTCAGCAAACTATACCGTACCAGTTTGGTTTATACTCTACTTCATACTTCACAGATCCACAAATCTACACACTCGAAGTTTGATGTTTGACCCCAAGGTCTCTCAATATTTACATCTATGAAGAGGTAGGTACTAAGAATATATGAGGTAAAGATCAATGAAAGTTGAAATGTAACTGCCTGCTCTGAGAGAGCCAACCCCAAGCCAAGAATTTTCCCATTGCTTATTTTGTGCGTTTCTTTCCTAAATCAGGCTGGATCCCACAACTGGAGATTTGCGCGGTAAGCACACACTTTTGTTTGTTGTCTTGTATATTTTCTCTGTAAATAGTTGTTTTGGAACTGGGATTTGGAAAATGTTGACATTTTGAAATATAGAAGTTGATTCTGTTGCCATTGTTTTGGGTTAGTAAGTTAAATATGTACATTTCATCTTTGTTTTTCGTTGAAGTATAATAAGTTAATAATAATTTAATTCCCATAAGAATGTTTTGATAAAAAGTGTTTTTGAAAATGCAGATTACAAAGAGGAGTATCAGTGGTAAAATGCTATAACATTTCTATATCTATTTATATATATATATATATATATATATATATATATATATATATATATATATATATATACTGTATGTGTATATTGTTTTTCCTGTGATCTCAATTTATTTTAACCTGTAGCTTTAAACAAATGTAAAAAGCTTAACCCTGGAATTATGCAACAGCTGACAGACCTTTAGCCATGTTAAGCATTTATTGATTATTCGACAATCTGTGAATTTAAAAATAATCCACCTGAAATTGGAGTTCACATCTATATTTGTAATTTATTGACGGATTTTAATGCCAGTTGCTGGATTATGGATTTCTGTGCAAGTGAGGAAGACCTACAGGAATTATTTTTCATCAATAAATTACATGTTTGAGGGTGCTTCTTGTGTTAACATCTTAACAATAGATCCCAAAATGTGTATTTATGGATGTAATATGTATTTTATCTATAATAATATGTAAAACTGAAGAGTACCTTTGAACAAATAACCAGTGATACAATGAAAAAAAAATCAACCAAAAGTTGTTCTGTTCTTTGGTTTTTAGACAATCTTTTAGAACATGAACTTGTGTTTTCTGGCATTCCTCCTCCTCTGTTATGCCAAGCAAGGCTGGACGGTAAAGGACTCAACAGATCTTATATAATTTTTTATTTTAAAATGATTTTTTTTCCCAATTGAATGCCATAAATTGCTCCTTTTCACTGCAGGAAGAATGCAGATAGAAACAGAGGATGGAAGGGATCCTGTAATTCCTCTCGTCCCACTGATGCCAAGTAAACCCATATCAGTAAGAAGAACCCACAATGCTCAATGCTCATCCTTAAGGGTATACACACATTTAGACATTTGACTCTCCAATTGCATTGCCCCCTTTTAGGATTTGAAAGGCACTCTTGACCCCACCATAACAAAACCACACACGGGTACTCCAGATGGCCTGGAAGCAGATCCTTCAGCCACGGTTCCCTCTCCTGGGCAGAAAGAGGGCTCCTCTGAGGAGGACCTTGATTCGCTCTGTGATGGGGAAATGTCTAGCCAACAGATTAAATGGACCATAGGAAATGGCATTATGAAGCTTGGCCTTTGGTTCCTGGAAAACCTGAAGCCTAGTCCTGTGCAGCCCAATCTCATCATTTCCCCTCTTAGCTTGTCTGTTGCACTCTCACAGCTAGCGCTGGGTAAGTTCGAAATGCACAATAAATAAAATAAAAACTCATAGAATAGCAAATGTTTTGGTTTCTGTTTTGTTTTTGCATGCATACATATTACAAACACTGAGACAATCTTCTTGTTTATTTGAATCTCAGGAGCAACAAATGAGACAGAAGAGCTGCTTCTACACCACCTGCATGCAGACGCACTGCCCTGCTACCACACTGCACTCAGCAGCCTCCTGCACAACTTCCGCAAAAGGAGCCTGTCATTCGCCAGCCGCATCTATCTGCAAAATGGTGAGAGACACGCATTTTGAGTATATACATTGTCAGCAATTGCATGCAGGTCTATACAGTGGCCCCGCTAAGTTTTTTGTGTGTGTGTGTATATTTAGGTCACTTAAAATCATGTGTATTATGCATTAGTGCATTTATGAGGTAATCTCCCTTGAAGTTCACACATGAACATATTTAATATGCACATTCAAGATATATTCATTTATTTTCAGGGCTGTCAAACGATTAATCGCGATTAATCGCATCCAAAATAAAAGTTTGTGTTTACATAATATATGTGGGTGCACTGTGTATAATTATTTTATATATATAAATACACACACATTTTTATATATAAATACACACATGTATATACTGTATATACATTTATATATAATTTATATTATATATAAATATAAATATTTTATATTTAAATAACACTTTTTTCTTAAATATAGATGCATGTGTGTGTATATATATATATATATATATATAATATAATTATACACAGTGCACCCACATATATTATGTAAACATAAACTTTTATTTTTGGATGCGAAAGACAGACAGACAGACAGACAGACAGAACAGACAGACAGACAGACAGACAGACAGACAGACAGACAGACAGATAGACAGACAGACAGTCTATCAGACAGATAGATAGATAGACAGATAGACAGATAGACGGATAGATAGATAGATAGATAGATAGATAGATAGATAGATAATACAGATAGATAGATAGATAAATAGATAGATAGATAGATAGATATGGATAATAGATAGATAGATAGATAGATAGATAGATAGACAGCAACGAGACAGACAGACAGACAGACAGACAGACAAATAGATAGATAGATAGATAAGATAGATAGATAGATAGATAGATAGATAGATAGATAGATAGATAGATGATAGATGATAGATAGATAGATAGATAGATAGATAAGACAGACAGACATAGAGACAGATACAGAGATAGATACAGAGATAGACATAGAGATAGATACGATGATAGATGATAGATAGATACAAGATAGATAGATAGATAGATCAGATAGACAGACAGATAGATAGAATAAGATAGATAGATAGATACAGATAGACATACGATAGATAGATATAGATAATAGATGATAGATGATAGATAGATAGATAGATAGATAGATAGATAGATAGATAGATAGATAGATAGATAGATAGATAGATAGATAGATAGATAGATAGATAGATAGATGATAGACATTTCCCATCTTATCTTGTCAAATCTTAGCAAATATATTATTATTATTTTTTTTATATACAATACAAAGCTATGAATGTTTTTCTTTTCTTCTCCTCAGGATTTAAAGCAAAACAGGAGTTCATGGAAGATTCTCAGAAACTGTATGACTCAGAGCCGTCCATTTTGACTGATGTTAATGAGATCAATGAATGGGTTAAGAAAGCCACAAATGGGCACATCTCAGAGTTTCTGTCCAGTCTTCCTCCCAGCACTGTTATGATGCTGATCAATGCTATGCACTACAAAGGTCAGAACAAACACCTGTTACCAGCAAGTATTTAGCAATTTCCTCTTGTGCTTCAGTGAGTCACATCAGCATTACTCAGATCCGTTGCATTATCGTTCCTTGTTATTTCACAAGTGTAAATCAAAAAAGGACCATATAATCTTATTTTCTCTCTATCAGGAGAGTGGCTCACCCGCTTTGATCCTCATTTCACCTCAACTGAGCCCTTCTACATAGATGAAAACCAGATTGTTAATGTGGACATGATGCTTGGGCCAAAGTATCCTCTCAGTGTTTTCCCCACCGTGAGCTGGATGCCCAGGTTACTGCCTTTCAGATGCTACTTCATAAATAGCACTGATTAAATCTCGTTTCCTCACCTTTTCTTCCGCTTTGACCTCTACAGGTTGCTCGATTCCCCTTTAAGGGCGACAGGAGTCTATTAGTGGTAATGCCAACATCTGGACATGTGAATGTGTCAGCCATTGCTGCTAAGCTCAATATCTCAGATCTGTATATCCGATTGCCACGAGAAGAAACATGCAAGTCAAACTCCCAAAATTCAAGCTTGATTTCAACCAGGACCTCCAAGATGCCATGACAAGCATGGGTAAGACATCTTGGATGTAATGGATGCACATTATGACTTGTTAGTAGTTTAACCAGCTATAAGCATCTATACTATATACTGTATTTTCAGTTTCTTCATGATCAAGGAGATCACTTTGGATTCATAGTCATTTTAATATTTCTTCCATTTATGTATGCTAACAAATATATAATTCCACTGTAATCCAGGTCTGGGAATGCTATTTAGTCACCCGAAGCTGGACCGCATCTCAGAGGGCCCCTTGTTTGTGTCCAGTGTACAGCATATGTCCAGTATTGAGATAAACGAAGAAGGGGCAGAGGCAGCGGCCGCAACAAGTGTGGTCATCTCACGTTCTAACCCTACATTTACTGTCAATCAGCCATTTTTCTTTGCCCTAATGGATGACTTGAGCCAAACGCCATTTTTTCTGGGTGTAATTTCCAACCCAAACCCTGGAGCATTCACTATGGTCACAATCCCTGGAAATTCAGATAAAACTAATGACAAGCCAGTATCTTCTGAAGTTCATCCAAAGTAGTTTGCATAGTTTTAGCAGAATGAGTCCGTAAGTGATTTTTGACTGCATAGTTGGTCCCCACTGGGAAGCAAATTAAGGGCATATTTTGTAAAAGTACATGAGGTCTATAAGATAATTTGAAATTACTTCCCCTATGTGAATTAATGTTGTCCTTGCTAATCTTGGTAAAAAGTCAATGATTTTCTTTTTTTAATTAAAGACATTTTAACAGAAATTCCTAAGTGTCTCATAAGTGGATTTATTTAAAGGGTTAAAAACATTCTCCCACAAATGAAAATTGTTTACTCACTCTTATGTTATTGAAAACCCTATCAGTTTGATTTTATTTTATTTTAGTGAAATATTGCCTTGTTTCAGGTACGATAACAACAATCTGTTAACAGAGAAATCACTTTTCAGCATTTTATGCGATTTTACAAACTTGCTTCAGATTATTACTGTTTTTTATAAATACTGGTAAAAATGTAATGACAATTTAATAATCAGCTGTTTTTGATCAATTAAATTGTTTGTCACATGACTGAACACAAAGTAGGTTTGTTGAGTGTCAGTTGTTCTTATGCTGCAGGGGAAACAACTTTCTTTTAAAATCAAATGAAAAAAATAATCATAAATACATCAATCATATGATTTATTTCAGTTATCCGTTTTACACAGAGCACTTTGTGGACTGGAAAAAATAAACCATTGTGCATTTGTTACATCATTATTTTGAAAAAAGTAACCTATTTTTACATAAAACGGGTGTAAGAAATGTATGTTTTTGATATGCTTTTTATTTTCACAACGACATTTTGGAATGTAAAATCAATTACTTAGTTTATTAGAAAATACTCTTATTTTTAAATTAACTTATAAATATTTTGATACAACACAGAGAGGGAGCTAATGCCTGGCACAACCTGACAACAAATGATTAAAATATTTTTCATACTCGCAAAACTTACTAACTGAATCAAAAAGGAATAAAACTAGTCCGCTTCAAGAAACATTTCTGTCGTCTGTTATATTTATTTTGACGTTCAGCGGAAGTAGATCGAAACGGGAAACGCGTCATCGCCTGTCGCACTTTCGCGGGTTTGCTGAGAGTTGGCGCGAGGATACAGGACAGTGTTGACGACTAGAGACGCTTGTGATCTTCTGTCAATACAACATTAATCTTTCGTTCGCTATATTTCTGTGAAAACATGACTGTTATACTGTCAGAAGGGGCAATTGAGGTAAGAATAAGACCGCAGCATTATTTCAACCGTTGCATACCAAAGCTTGCTAAGTTAGTTAACGTTAGCCGTCAAGACTTTCTTCGGTTTCAGACTATGACAGTGAGATAAAAACAAACTTTTTATCATTTTCTTCTGCTTATTTTGCTCACCCTTTTCGATAATTACACCTGTGAAATGTAAAAAGGTTAGAATCTAGGATGAAACGTGTGCAGAGACGCAAGTGTTTTTATATTACATTTTGAACGTTAAACTGCTCAATGCAGCAGCGGATACTGAACAGAACATAATAAAAACAGTCTCTGTCATTGTAGATGGAAAATGGTTTATCTTGTGGTCTGTGAATGTGTGTGGAATAAGTCAGATATCTGAATTCACTATCTTGTTGATCTGTTTTATATGATTGTAAGTGTTTTGTATTGTGTACTTTCCCCCCAGTCCCTGACTAAAGGAGTGGAAGTCAGCAACCCTGTTCTTCAATGTGTGGTAACTGTCAATTCATTGCACACTGTTTACAAGTTATTAAAGTTATTTTGTTACATCACCTTATATTCTAGGTATCCAAGTTTTAGACAATAAAAAAAGACCACTATTGTAGACAATGATAATTATCAGGTTCTGTGATTTCCCAGGGGAATAGAATGTTAATGTATAAATTTAAGTAAATTAATGCATGAAATAATGTATTTTTATAAGGTATACGTTTTAAACATAATTTAATGCATGTAACAATGAGCATTATATTAATAACACCATTTATTAACCGTTGTTAATTTTAGTAAATACAAATGTTCGTGTTCAGCGCATTAAACATTTTTAAGATTAAAAGTTGTGTCTGTTCATTTGTTAAATAAATATTGAGATAAACATTAACTAAGATTAATAAATGTTGTAGAACACATTTTTTTAATTTTAATTCATGTTAAGTTAAACCTTAAGTCTAGCCTTTTTATCAGTGTTTTTAGTCATTTAATGTTTTTATTAGCTTCTGAAAGTTTAGTTTAAACTTGTGTTTCTTTAATACACCAGGCCATTTATTTCCATTCTAGTTGTCTTTAGTATTATTGGACTGTAAAATGTTGAATATTCTCTCCAGAACATTCGGAAGATTGATGGGGGAAATGGCCTATCCCGTTTCCGTCTCATGATGAGTGATGGCCTGCACACTATGTCCTGTAAGTTTGATCAATTTTCAGATGCCTTTGTGTGTTTCATTTGGTGTCTGTTCTTAAAATACATTGTCATTTTCATCTGCAGGCAAAGGATGGTTTTTTTTGGATGTTGTAATGAAATGTCTGTTTGCTTAATTATAATCAGCATCAAAGCCATATTTGTCTAGTACTTTTGTTGCACATTTAAATTTCCATGTCCAAAGTTGAATGGTTTATTTTAGATCATTTTTTTTTCTTTTGCTTGTGTCATTGGAATGTAAACCCCAGGTTTTCTAAAACATGCAAATATGAGAGAGGCTGGCCTAAACCATGTATTTTTTTATGTTATTTGTCCCCTGCATGCAGCATTCATGCTCTCCACACAGCTCAATCCCATGGCTGAGCAAAATCAGTTGGCCTCTAACTGTGTGTGTATGCTGAAAAGGAGCGTCACTAATGTTCTCAAGGATGGACGGTAAGGATTCGTCTCCAGGTCTTGATCTGATTTTTTTTTTTTCTTACAGTAGTTGTTATTAGCAAATGTTAGGGCCCTATAATTTCTGTGATCACGGAATAAAAAGCACACTCTTTTTACAACTAAAATAACAGTAAAGGGTAAAAAATGAATTCCCAAAAATTAAAACAGAAAAAATGGAATTTGCAAAAATTACTAAATGGAATTTGGGAAAAAATAAAACAGATTCTATAGGGCCCTAAAATGTCCCTGTGGCTCTGCTTTGTTTATCCTACTATTTAAATGTTTGGGGGCAGTTAGATTTGTTTAATGTTTTTGTAAGAAGTCTCTTATGCTCACCAATGCAGCATTTATTTGATCAAAAATACAGTAAAACAATATTATGAAATATACTAATAACTTTACTATTTTAAAATATTTAAAAATGTAATTTATTCCTGATATCAAAGCTGAATTTTCTAGCATTATTTACTCCAGTCTTCAGTGTCACATGATCCTTCAGAAATCATTCTAATATGATGATTAAGCTGCTCAAGAAACATTTTTTACTGTCAATGTTGAAAACAGTTGTGCTGCATGATATTTTGTGGTAATCAGGATGCTTTTTTTCAGGATATTTTGAAGAATAATAAGAAACAGGGTTGATGTGAAATGGAAATGTTTATGAATAACATTATGAATACCTGTGGGAAGTTTAATGCATTCTTGCGGAATAAGTGTTAATTTCTATCAAAAAATCTAGCTAACCTCAAACATTTGAACTGTAGTATATTTTCATTAATGCGTATTATTGAGCTTTTGTGTTTGTTCTACACAGACGTGTGGTGGTTATACTGGACATGGAAGTACTCAAGTCTGCCGACCAGATGCCAGGAAAAATTGGAGACCCAACTCCTTATGTAGAGGGTGAGATTACATTTGACCCATGTCAAATTTAATGGGAACTTCTTTTATTTATTTATTTATTTATTTTTGCTCAAATAAAGCAGACATCCTGGAGTCTCCTGCAAATTGATAGTGGCTCCCTGATGCTCGCAAATGTTGTAGAATATCACAGAAATTGAGTGAGGTGGTTTTGGTATTTTTGTAAGTTCGGTATTATAGACCCTTTCACAAGATGTAAACAACACTGGTCCAGAAACACTTCCTGTTTCAGTTTGTAACTGTTTTCTTTATTTCACATGTAAAGAAAACATCTTAAAGATGATTCAGTTTTAAATGTTCTGTTGGTTGTATTTTATCCTAGCTTTTATGTAGTGTTAAAAAACTGAAACAGGAAGTGCTTCTGGACCAGTGTTGTTTACATCTTGTGAAATGGTCTATACACTTAAAGCCCTTTTTCACGATAAAGCCCTTGGACACATGCCGCTGTCCCAAGAATTTCCAGTTTTAAACCACAGAAACCGAAATCCGACAAATTTTAATCTTAACTGTTCTATTCCACCAGAAACTCAAAATCTTGAAACAGGGCTTTAAGTGTAAAATAAGAAAATTAAATTATGTAAAATAATAATTCTCTGAGAATGCAACATCAAATATAGCCTAAATGTCTTGAAGATGACATTTTCTTTTAGAACTTTTTCAACAATTGTCATGGCTTTGGAACATCGGGTTCCAAAGACATGAAGATATTAGACAAGACATGATGTCCTGCTCATGTCCTAAATCCCTCTCAGAGCGCAGAGTGCTCTATCTGATTGACGAATGTTTTTTAATTGAATAGAAAAAACAAATGTTTTTTAATTGAATAGTTAACTTTATTTAATTATTTGATGTTACCATTAGTTCAATGTCTGTAGTGTGTTGTTTCACTGACAAGTGCTAAAATAAGTACGTTTGTAATGAAATGGATGTTTGAGACTATTTATACTTTTAATTTTGGTCTGTATATATCTCCCTGAAATGTTTGCAGGGTGGGGTCAGGGGTGTTTAATAAACAGTTTCATTTGAGCATTGATGCATGTCACCTTTTCTAGAGGGATTTAATTTGATCAAATGTTTAATGTTCCTGGCATGTTTTTTTATTTTTTTTTTATATAGGTCAGTCAAGGGCACAACAGAGTACAGCTCCAGCTCCATCTGTACGTCCATTGCAGCCTCAGAATGGAAGTGAAGGTAAAGAAATAAACACAAATATATATTTAATTTATTTAGTGTAGCTATTTCTTTAAAATCCCTCAAATGTTTACATTACCATACAGTGCTACTGAGCTGTAATGTATTAGCTGACTGCTGTGTTATGACGTTCTGAATTTCTAAATTATTATAGATTCTAACGATATGGTTAATAAAGTATTTTAGTTGAAGGTTGACACATTTTAAAGATACACATGTGTACACAGTCCAGTGTTACAAATGATAACTCATGATGTCAAACAGTAAAGCCACTGTGCTGCCATATTGGTATTCCCTAGTGAGTAATTTCTTTCACTTTAATACAAGTTACAACAAGAAAAAATATGTTTGAACACCATACAGTATATTAAAAAAAGTCACAGTATAACTTACCAAAATCTGTTTCATGTCTCATTTAATTCTTCAATCTGTTTCAACCATGGAAAGATGTCAATAAAATGAGATACAATGTCAGGCCATCCTTAAAAATATTTTGGTTTGCAGTAACAGCAAAAATTTAAAAAAAAGGTTGGTAGGTAGGTCGATATTTTTTTTTCAAGATTCAATGTAAAAAAAAAAGTAAAATTTTGGTCATGGTGATTATGATTTTTAAAAATGTGCATATTGTGACGTCACTGACTGTGTCTACAAACCGTGCATCCACTGCTAGGAGTTAATGCAACCTACAAATCAGAAACCTGTTACGTTTTAGGCCAGTCACTTGTGTGAAAAAAATTTGAAAATAATTTTCATTGAATCGTTTTTCCATGTCCAAAAACATTTCCATTTTCCATTTTTGTTTTTTTATATACATGAGATATAAGCGAAAACAAGTACATACACATGGTCAAACAAAGATACAAATTAGCCTATATACGCAGTGTTTTAATTTCAGGAAGGTCTAAAATTACTTTTCAGTTAAGTGTGTCTGATTCTGTCTAAAAAAAAATAATTTAGTAATCAAATGTAAAATGACACTGCATAGTTAATCATAGTTAGATTAATGCTTATTAAAGTTTAAGTTATCCATGCAAGAGCTGTGAGTGATTTTTCTCTGTCTTTTGTTGTTTGATTTTCATTTGCATGTTTATTAGACTACTGCCCCTTTAAGATCGAGCAGGTCTAATAGATGACTGACGCACCATCATTTTCGTCCATTTAAGACATAAACTATGTTTAGGGTGAATCTCATAGCTGGTTATTTTTATATTTTATGTATATTTTATAGTAGATGCGCACATGAAGCCCAAAGTGAGGCTATATAGCCTACTTTCTCGTCTCGTTGCAGTGCATTTGGAGCGCGCGTCGCCTCGTGAACAGTGTCTCTTGCGCAGACTTTTGTGCTTTTAATAGCTCTTTTAATGATTAAACGCGTCCGCAGTTTAGCAACAGTACAGACTGCATTTTACATCAATCACCGATCGGCTGATTCTGACGGTAGGTTACCATTACAGGCGCATTCTGTCTAGCGCAATCGCCTCCCCTTCACAGGGTTGTGCTGTCATTTCTCTCTAAAACTTTTAGGAAGAAATGACAGCGCAACGCTGTGAAGGGAATAAGGAGGTTGCGCTAGACAGAATGCGCCTGTAATGGTTTCATCTGAAATTCTTCTTTTTATAATCTTTGAAAGCGGAAATCTAAAATAAAATTAGAATAATATCCCAGATCTAAGTGTAACCACGTTTGAATGTTTAGTTCTGTCCTCTTTGTCACTCATTAAGCAGGGCTGTTGTGAGCGCTGTGGCTCCGGGTGAGAGATCTCTCTCTCTCTCTTCTGGACTGCCGCGAATAGCAAAATTGCATTACAGACAAATTGTTTAATATTATTATTATACAGAAATGGTTGATATTCAGCTCCGTTGCTCGTTTAATACCGGGTTTACCAAGCGGGAACACTGAATGAAACGAAGCGAACAGCCATAAAGCCTAGTGTGACGCGCGTAAACCAATGGTGTGAACATATTCAGATGACTGACGCCACGGGGTTTTATTTAAAAGAAAGAACGTAGCCTACGTAAAAAAAAAAATCAGTCGGTCTTAAACGCAAATTACAACCGGCAAGTCGGTTCGGACTAAAAGGGAAAAAAAATAATAATTGGGTCGGCCCTAAATTGACAGGGTCGGATCGGGTTACGGCAAACAAGAATATTTTTAAGGATGGCCTCACTTGATGTTGCATTTACCGCAGGAAAGTTGTCCAATGTTCAGTTTGTTAGTTTGCTAAAAAAAAGCTCTGTAGAGGAGCTTATTTACTGTTTAATATGTTTGTTAAAAATATGTATGTTTGTTTTAAAATTGTGTTTATATAACATTTTGGTGTTTATTTGTGTATGATTATTACATCTGAAAAAAATAAATAAATAATTAAAGCAGTGAGCAAAATATAAAAGGTTCTGTTGTTAATTTTAACCTCTTATAAAGTAATGTATCAAGTTGAAAAAAATCTAACTGTCGGTATCCGCTGAAAAAATTAGCATTATTTCATCTCTAGTAGAAAGTCTTTATTTCATTCCCTTTAATATTTATATACCCATTTTTTTATTTAAGCATTTGAAGGCTTCTTAATTTCATGTATTTTTGGCACAGTTTAATCTTCTTGGTGAGATTTTAAAATTCAGTGAGTATTTTCAAGCTGTGTTAAACAGCCGTTTTAATTCACTCTTAAAGATTCTCATCGAAGAATTGTTTTAGAGGTGTTTTTCACGACAACATGTCATAAATGCAAAGTTGCAGTCTATTTTATCTTGATTATCTTGTGACTCTGTTTTAGTTTTTTTGTGGTGATCTGTTGTTTTCTCTTCTACTCTCAGTAGGTTCATTGAACAGACCTCCAGCTCAGAGCTTCGGGAAAAAGCCCATGGCTGCCCCCAACACCCCTGGAGGCAGCTCTAAAGTTGTGCCTATTGCAGGCCTGAATCCATACCAGTCAAAGTTAGTCTAAATTTCACATCCACACTCCTGAACTTCCCTCTTTTCTGTCCATTTGACCTTTGCATATCACATTGTGTTATGCACAGATCATAAGAGTGCGTTTTCTTTAGGTGGACTGTCAGAGCTCGGGTCACCAACAAGAGTGCTATCCGCACATGGAGTAACTCCAGGGAGAAGGGAAGCTTTTCTCCATGGAGCTAGTGGATGAAAGCGTAAGCATTTATCAGCAGATCAGAAACTTGCAAGAGTATTAATTTGCAATGACATCACGCTTTGTTCACTATAGGGGAGATCAGAGCAACTGGGTTTAATAACGAGGTGGATAAATTCTACTCGCTCATCGAGCAGGGAAAAGTAAGGCCTACTTCTTAATTGTTAGCCCCACATTATCAAACAAGGTGGGGCTAAGCAATGTAAGGATGCAACAGCTGTTGATCACATGACCTGATTTTTTTTCTCTTATTGTCATCAGGTCTACTACATCTCCAAAGGCACCCTGAAGATCGCTAACAAACAGTTCTCTTCACTTAAGAATGACTATGAGATGACTCTCAATGGAGAGACAAGCATCATCCCTTGTGAGGACAGCCATGATGTCCCCAAGCTGCAGTGCGAGTTTATTTCCATTGCTGACCTGGAGTCCCAGGAGAAAGACACCATCGTAGGTGAGCATCGCCCCCTGCTCTGTGCGATTGGCTTCTTCAATAACCAGCATTTTAATAATTAACTGCTGTGGAGACAGTAGCATGGCTCTGCCTCACAAATGTGTTGAGGACCAGGAGGTTGAGGTAATTATAGACGTTGATGATGAACACAATATTAATAATGCTTATGACAGTAATGGCCTGTAGCGCAGATTGACTTTGTGTCCTGTCCGGGTTTAGCAGAACCAGAGGAAAAAGATGCTGTCACTGGTAGACTGAAGAGTCAATAAGTATGCCTCTAATTATGGTAATAGCAGTCGAGAGCATGTCTGTGTGTGGCAGGCATATTTCTTATCTGAGATTTGAGAAAGGTGCTGGCAGTGATTTGTGAAACGCTCCTAATGGCAGCTAAATGATTCATAACGGCGTCTGATGTGAGAGGATTAAGAATGGCGCATTGCAGATGGAGCGTTGACGGGTGTTGTGGAATTACATTTTGGATGAGTGTTGGAATTTGTGGGAGTAGGAGTGTTGTAAACTTGTGTGGCGCATGTGTTTACAGATGTGATCGGAGTATGTAAAAACACAGAAGATGTGGCTCGACATCACGAACCAAGACCAGTCGTGAGGTTTCCAAGAGAAACATACAATTGATGGACATGTCCAAAGAGTCATCCAGCTCACCATGTGGGGCAATGATGTATGTAATTAATCCTAATAATTTTATATTATTATTCAGTGTCTTATAGTACAGTAAAAAATGTTGAATATTCTCAATATAAATTAGGTTTTTGTAAATAATCAATGTTGTGATTTTTTTTTTCCCATTACCTTTTAAGTATCATATGACTGTCAGAATACTTTGGAAAGTGTAAAACCGTATTTTACTAAAGATTTTTAATGTTTCTTTTTTTAAAAGCTAGACTAATTGCCAAGCTCTACCATATGTATTTATATGGATGACAGATTGCATTGCCTGAATGATGTAAACTACTGCACAAAAGTTTGGGATTGTTTTTGAAAGATCTCTTGTTCACCAAAGCTGCATTTAATCAAAAACAGTAAAAAAAAAAGTAATAATACTGTGAAATGTGAGCAGTTTAACCATTTTCAATTTTAAATGTAATTTATTCCTGCAATTGCAAAGCTAAATTTTCAGCAGTTTTCAGTGTCGCATGATCCTGTTGAAATCATATGCTGATTTGGTGCCCAAACAAAAGTTTTTTCTTATTATCAATGCTGAAAACGGTTGTGTTGCTTAATGTATTTATTTATTTTATTTTTTTTGGAAACTGATATATTTGTTATTCTTTTGAGTAGGAAGTTCAAAACCTCAGCTTTTATTTCAAGTAAAAAATATTTTGTAACAGATGTCTTTGCAAACAGTGATATCCAGCCTTAAACACTGTGATCTTGTACCAGATGAGGTCCTCGATCATTGGGAGAAAAACGTCCTACTCCCATGACATTTGCCAGATTTTAGCTTCTATTTCCCATTTCAGCTATTCTCATCTCATCAGGATTTGCCATGAAAGACCATAAAATGACAATTAAATGGCAAATCCTTATGGATCTTTTTTATGCACTGTTGCTAGCAAGTAAAAGATGTCTACACCATAGAAGGAATATTTGCACTTTTTTAGTGCTTAACTTTTCGCCTTTTCTTTCCTCACTCGGCAGGCAGAGACATTTGATGGCAGTGGGCAGCCAATCTTGGCCATTAAGGGGGCAAGATTATCTGACTTTGGTGGCCGTTCTCTCTCGACTCTCTACAGCAGCACAATCATGATCAACCCCGATATTCCTGAGGCATACAAACTGCGGGGCTGGTGAGTCAATTTTGTTTTTACTTTTTTTTTTTTTTTTTACCCCTCTGTTTCTCTCAAATCATACGATCCAGAATATACGTTGCATCTGTTGTTAAGTGTTTGTCCTAGATGAAACAGATGCGTTCTGATGCTCCCCTGTTTTTATTTCTCCACTTGTGAGAATTGGGACGAGCAGAGAGCAGACACTAAAATGCACACTCCAGAACTCATAGAGGGTGAGCATGCTCATGCCTTTGATATCAAGATTAACTCTATCAGTGGCACTCTGGTGGGCTTTGCATTCAGTCTGATATAGGAATGCAAATTATTGCTAATCCCCTGCCAAGATGTTCAATTTCCTTGGTGAACTCGTGTGACTCGGATCCTTTGAGAACAGGAATGTTTATTTCTGCTCTTAGGATGTGAAACAAGGAAGATGGGGGAAACGACAGCGCTGAATGCCTTGTTAAGAGATGATGTTATAAATATGTGCATACAAGGAAGCTGCAATGAGTATATGATGGCTTCCTGTGTTTTTTGAGCACAGGGGCTGTCGTAATCATAGATTCTTATTGGCTATTGAAGGAATTAAAAAACTGTTATGACTCAACTCTTCTGCTTTCTCATGCCAATTTAGGTTTGTGTTGGGGCTGCCAAATTTATAATGAATAAATTATGCATCTTTAAAATATCTAAAATGGACTGGTCACAGTTATTACATAATCACCAGATTGTGATGATTTGAGTAAGCCAAATCATTGTGAACTATCAGTGGAAACATAAATTGTCATCTAATTGTTGAAATCCATGGAGTAATCTGCTTTTCCCTTTGAAGTAGTTTTATGTGAATCCAGCAAATTAACTGGGATCATCTCTGTTATTTACAGCTCCACTTTTAAATATAAACAAGGTAGAAGTGTAATGTTTTAACTAGGTAATGTTTTAAATACCTCTTAATAGATTACCCAGCACTATGTAGTATTGTCACGTAATGAAGATTGGCCCAGGATTTATTCTGCAAGGGAGTAGCATGGTTTCGTTCTGCTTTCATTTTGTTTGCGGTTTTGTGTTTCTCATATGCAACAGAAATGGCAGCTCTTATCAGTTGGGCAGTATAGTGGTGGCACCAGTGCGAACCTATAACTAAACTAATCTGAACTAAATGTAGTCCCACAGGCAAGAGAAAGGGTTGCAAATAGTGACCATTTGGTCGCAGTCTGAAGCCCTGTTATGCTACCTATGAAGTATTATTCTGCCTCGAACCTCACTTAACCCTGTTTTTTTTTATAGGGCCACACTGACTAATTACTTCTCACCTGTTTACGATCCATACTTGCCACCTAACAGCCCACCTGGCTAAAGCAGTCCATGAGTGTCTCCTTAATTCTCCCTGCAGGTTTCAATCAATTTCTCTCCATGTGTTCCATTTGTTTACCTACCAGTAACGCAGACCCCCAGCCTTGAAGGGAAATAAAATGAAAGTGGTGCATAAGAGGGCTGCAGAATTGAATTTCACTTTATTTATCTTCCACTTTTTTTGGACATTTTGACAAGTGATTAAAACCTGTTTCGCCAGCCTCTAGTCTAATATTTGAAAGGGTAATTATTTTGGGGGCTTCATTTACATAATGAGTGTAGTGGAATGTGACTGAAACACAGGATGAGGTAGATCAGCTTTCCTTACAGTTTTGGAGTGTCAGCTCGAAGCGTCTGATTCCTCTGCATGGCAGTGCGTAGGACTTGGACTGCGTATTTCCTTGCATTGTTTCAAGGACTAAACAAGCTCTTTGTCAGCGTTTCAGAACTTAAATTTTGCTGATCCATTCGTAGGTAATAGATGCGCAGATGGCTATTATTTCATCCGCAACTGCGTCACAAAACTCATCAGTCCATCATTCATCCGCACTCAGCGTTTTTGACCAATTTTCAAAACCGCACTCGCCCGCCATCCGCTGATTGGGTGATACAAGGTGCGCTGCTGATGACAGCCGCGAGACTAGAAAGCTCTCAGAATATTAGCAGTGAACTCTTTCTCCAATCGGCACGCAGGGACAAATTCATTTCCTAAATTAAACGCACTTCGGCAACTTGATATTAAATGATTGGCTACTGTACAATATTTTCATTGTTGCCTTATAGAAAACGTTTTTTTGGCACATAATTTCAACATGATGCCGTTGTATGGGTCGTTGTTTGTAAAGCGGCTCACGCTCGTTTTTTTTTTTTTTTTTTGCTCGTTTTTTATTTTTTTGGATGTAGATATAGTTCGGATAAGAATTTAACAATGTGTACATATATTTTTCATTTGATTGGTTCAACCACCCGCCCCCGCCCGAATTTAATAAAAATATTTTTTACTGTCATGTCAACCGCCCGATCCGCGGTTTATCCATGCAGTCCGCGGCTCAACCGCTTTGTCTCTAGGCTCACATCTGTCCTCTTCTCACTTGGAAAGCCAGTGATAATGAGCTTTCAAATCATGGGCCATTGCACAGTGCACGGCCTCTTGGCCATTTTTCTGAAGGTCCAGCGGGCCACTGTGGAATCAATAGATGTCCTTGAATTAGCAGAGATGCAGTAAGTGGTGTTTTGAACCTGGAGGTGTTGAGGGTCTGCAGTACAAGGACTCATTCAGCCACTTGACACACTGTGCCAGTTCTCTACTTCTGAGACCTCTCGAAGTTGTAACTTAAATTTGCAGCTGTTGTAGCGGTCCATTTGACTGCTACCAGTGGTTAAAATAATGTGCTTGGAAAATACTGTTGTTGTTTTTAAGTTAAGGTCACATCTGTTAATGCTTCTGAAATATTTCAGCATATAGACCTTATGCACCAGAGAAAGAAGGCCACTGCCATGTTTAGAATATTGTCTTTGAACTTGCGTTTTTGCGGTCGCTCTGTATATCTCTATGGCATTGCTGTCCAGGAGTACTTGGCTTTTGAAGTGGTTTTACTTAATGTAAAGTTAACGAATGAGCATTGTAATGTTTAAAGCAGATGTCTTAACAAATGTCAGTAGACCGGGAAGATTTTAAAACGAGCCGTCATAAATAGGCAAGATCACTGTGAAAATACAGACTGGAAGACAAAAGACAACGATCGCATCACTGAAAAGGGGTGGGGCTACGTAGGGTCTATCTATATGATCCAAATTATGTTTGCTTTATACACATTCCCAGTCTTATTGTGCATGGTAGTCCAAAGGAAAGTTTGTCTAATAGTTTGCTTTGAATTTTTTTATTTCCTGTGACTGAGCATCACCAAATACTTTTGTTTTTTAGCCCATCCCCTCCAACCGTCACACATTTTTTTTTGTCTCCTGTTTTACTTGAAAATGCATTACATAAATTAAGTGAAATGTGTTACTAACACTTTCATTTTGACTCTAAATGACGTGTCCATCTTTCATCTGTTAAGCTGTAGGCCCAATGGGATTTACCCTTGAAGTCTGGTCCTCGTGGAGTTGAACATGTTGGGGCACTCAGATGTTGCCTGCCATTTAAAGTCAATCCAATTAATCACATTGATTGAAGATCCTTCGTTCTCACGCTCTGGAGCTCAGTGTAGTGTCGTCGCTGTGCTGCTTTACTGTCAGAATTTCTGCCATTGTGTAATTTAACACTAAAGACAATGCGTTTCATTTCTTCAAAAGTTATAGTGCAGGAATTGATGGAATGTAGTTAAATGCATGTTCCTGCCTACTTCTGTGATTTTAATTTAATGTTAATCCATTAATGATCATATGTCTGTTGAGACACATGGTTTTGTTTACACACGTGTGTAAATATGGTTTTAAGTAAATAAATGTCAGTTTTGTGTAATGCTCTTTTGGACACTCCCAGATATATGAAGACATTTTAAATATGCGAGCCTGGGAAAGTCATTTCTATAGTGTGTGTGTGTGTGTATATATATATATATATATATATATATATATATATATATATATATATATTGTATGTATTGTTGGTCACTACTGTTTACCTTGGTTGGTTTACACATTTGGTTGAAGCTTCCATAAGCATGTAAACTAACCCTAATGCTGCTAGGTAATAGATATCTCAGCATAATGATGCAAGCATTATTTTGTCCAATAGATGGCGTCAGAGATTAGAAACATTCTCAATCTACCGCTCTTGCAGAGTGGACTTCACACTCCACCATCGGTCATGCCTCCCATTACTCTCGCCCTGTTCATTATCATTCTTTTCTCGTTCACTGATGCACTCTTACTCATAGGTTGCCAATTACTTTGACTGGCTCATTTTCGACAGTCTTCTCAGAGGCAGTGAAACCTCTCCTGCATCCACCCTACCTGTCAGAGCCTTCAAACCAGCATGCGGAATAAAGCAATGCACACTCAGGAGTCTGTCTGTGCTTGCACCTGTCCTACCTACATTAGATATCTCCGTCGAACTCATTTTGAGATATTAAGCGAGGGTCACGAGTCTCAGTGATTCCGTTTTTTTTAATGGGTTTTTGGGTGGTGTCTGCTTGGCTCACTTGTCATGACCAAAGTTCTCCCTGGGGAACGCTATTGTGCTGTACAATAAGCTTTAAGAGAACGTTGGCTGCCGTGCTGTTTCCAGGTCAAAGGAATTGTTAACCCAAACATGAAAACGTTATCATTTACTCACCCTCAGTGTTGTTTTCTTCTGTGAAACACAAAAGGACATCTTGGGCAGAATGTTTATGCTTTTCCATACAGTAGAAGAGGATTTATTCTGCAAAGCTCCATGAAAGCAGTCCTGATGTCTGGTGCGTTTAGTTATTATTATTATTTTTTTTTTACTGGTATCTTATTTAAAAATAAAAATCTAAAACATCACTAATGTTCAATTGAAATTATGACTTTGGATTGTAATGTCAGGTTTTTCTCCATTGAAGGAAATCAAAATTGTCTCGTGCAGTTGTGTCGTGCCTTTCCAACCGAGGGGGATAATACTATTTTTACATTTGATAATTAACCCTTTTGAAGCACAATCACACTGCTATGCTTCACATTATCTATTGCTAAGTTCAAATCTGCATTCACGCTTTGGCTGAGCCAGGGCGGACATACTTCAAGTCTCGTTATATATCACAATTGTTCAGTGTTTTCAACCATGTAATGTTTACTTTTTTTGTTTTTGACATTTAAATACAGATAACTAGCAAAAAGCATGGATATTTTGTAGGGTGTAACGAATACACAAAACTGACGGTTCGGTTTTCCCACGGTTTTGACGTCTCGGTTCGGTTCGGTTCGGTTTAGAAAGCTAAAATGCCTTTTTTTTAAACAGTGGTTTAATGAAAAAAAGGTCTTTGTCTTTAAATTAATTCAGTTACAATTAAACATTTCACAAGGATTAAAAAAATCTGCTAACGCTGTGAACTATATTGAAGGCTGGCTGCACATTACTATAACATTAAATGTTGTAGCCTAGACTTTTAACCTAAATTCAGATGCCATTTATTTTTTAGATATAATAATCAACACATAACACATTGTATGAAAACATGTAAACTGAACATAAGACAGTTTTTACATTAACTTGTGTTTTTACTCTATTAATTTACACAGTTGTCATTTTCATGAAAGATATTTTAAATATAAATTAAATAATCAAGATATCATTAACAGGTTAAGTAAAATATAATATACAGGCTAACATAGTGCATTTATTTAGTGCAAAGGTTAATTTATAGGAAGTTGTGGACACTGAATCACTTGCCAGCTGAGGTAAATATAATGCCAGTGACAAGCTAAAGCTTTGCTGTTTTATTGACGTCTTTCCGCTGCTGAAACACTGATTGAGTGATTACACGAGTTATGATGCCTTTCAGTAAGTATACTGTATCTTTCAACATACCTTCAGGTGTCTTTTCTGTAACTGAGGAAGAGATGATCGCGTTTACTCGCGCGCCGCGCTGCCGCCTTGAAATGAGGAGCCTAATAAGCGATCTGTCACGTCACATCAAAGAGCGCCAAAACGCCATTTATTGTTTGAATTTCGTGATCAAATAGACAGAATCTGAAAGATTACACCTTGCTTATTATCGAAAGTAACAAACACGAAGCTTGTTACTTGGTGTTAATGGTGGTTAGGCTACAAAACTGAATTCATTGTGTACTGTATACATAAGACATGAGGTCCATTGAGCCAGACTGGGCGGGGCCAGGGTAGCAGGGGCGGGGCGTGTTCGGTACGCAATGACAGTATCGCGATTCGAATCGTGAGTTCAGTATCGCGGTTTTTCGGTTCGGTTCGAAAATCGTTACACCCCTAATATTTTGTAAAATATTCACTGATATCCAATATACACATTGAAAACTTTACTGTAAACTTAAATATTGCAGGTAGTACTCGAATTTCGTAGTAGATAATTCATGCAAAACCATAATTTGCCTTGCGGTGTCCGTGCTTATGTTTTAAATTTGTTTTTCTATACGCTACAAAATACATTTAACACTGAATCGATGCAGGATTTATAGTCCTAATATTCTGGAATAGCGACAGTAAATGCATCAATAGTCCCAATGCATGTTCTCCCTTTGATAATTCAATAGTATAATCAGATATTATGTAAATGAAAGCTAAAGTTAAGTTTTTATTCTAAAGAATAACCCTTTTTTTATTTGTGTTTTTCCCCACATGAGTGTTGCTCCCTCAAATACCATGTGAATGATGCCCCTGGTCCCTTTTATGACATGCATTGTATATTTGATTTTAATCACTACTTTAAATATCTACTACTTTTAGGTGAAGGATCTAGTTATACCATGACCTTATTAATGGCAGACCCTGATAGATTCATGCGCATTATTATTTATTTATTTATGCTTCTTACTATTCTAGTCACAAGTGTTTCATGCCCTCTGACATGTGACACTCCGTTCAGTGCTCAATCTCGCTGCTTTCTTCTTGTTGTCTGCTCGGCTCAATTCAGACATGCTGCACTGAGCGCCAGCCTGTCACTCCACTGCTCTAAAGCACATGCCATTTCCAATTTGCTCCTCTGGTGTTCATTCTGCCATCCTCGATGGCACTGCCCAGTCATCCATACATTCGAAGCTCAGTCAGCCAATTACCACACGCCATCAGGTCTGGTCTATGTGAAGCGTTTGTTTTATTCTGCTGAATTGTTTATTTTTATGAATCACAATTAGTTTTTCAGCATAGTATCCACTATTCACACTGTATGAATCTACTTGACAACAGGCCTGACTTTTCTGATTATCTGCTATTCCTCGAATTCGTGCTGGAAATAGTGGAGACAAAAGAAAACATTTTTAATCAAAAGTAGAGTGATCTTTTTTTTGCGACGCATGACTAGCGCTATATTTAAGGGAATTATTTGGGGAATTTTGCAAGTGTGGTGATATAACAAAGAAGCTGAAAGCATAGGTGAGAGACTGCGCTTTAGAATTAAGCCCATTTTTCAGTTGGAAAAAATACACAGCCCATTCATCCAGGGCCACACGCTCGTCTTTTAATGTGGATATTTTCAATTAGTTGTGCATCCCAGAACAAGCCCTGAACCCTTGTATTTACCGATCCACCCGTCCTACCCCTCTGGTACCCAGTCCTACGGTCTCTAGATTATAATGCTATATCGATTCCTCAGACACACAGCTTCATCCTGAGAGAGCTTTGTTTTTTTTTTATTCTCTCTTTTCCTTTCCAGCCACTCTGTAGCGTCAGTGAAAATGGGTTTCTGATTTCACCATTCCAGCCCTGACCCCATGTCCCTGAACCATTCCTACACTTGATTCGTTTCACAAGTAGCTTCCAGCACCTCTGCATCCACCGCTGCTGTTGTTTGTGGCTAGTCAATGCTTTTTTCAGTCTCTGTAGATCTAGTTAGGATATCAGCTACTTATCTGCCTGAACAGATGAGGTATTGCCTTGTATGTAGAGACGAACAGATGCCTGACTGATTTATTTTTCTGATGATTGACCGCATTAAAAGCTATTTTTATTTTTGAACAGGTATGATAAGGAAGGACATGCATTGGATGGACAGTCGATGACTGAATTGAGAGGACCTGGTGGTGGTGGAAACACAAACTGGAAGACCCTGGCTGAAGTCAAGAATGAACACTTAGGCCATGGAGATAAAGTACGTTGCCCAAACATTGTTGACTTTCAAAGAGATTTATTTTGTCATCTGTGTAGAGACTACATTAGAATACATTTCCCAAAAATTACTTCATTGCATTTTTTTATTTATTTATCTACATAACGTTGATCATATTTTTTATTTATTTATCTACATAACGTTGATCATATTTTTTATTTATCTATATAACGTTGATCATATTTTTTATTTATTTATCTACATAACGTTGATCATATTTTTTATTTATTTATCTACATATGTTGATCATATTTTTTATTTATTTATCTATATAACGTTGATCATATTTTTTATTTATCTATATAACGTTGATCATATTTTTTATTTATCTACATAACGTTGATCATATTTTTTATTTATTTATCTATATAACGTTGATCATATTTTTTATTTATTTAAAATGTATATTTAATTATATTATTATTTTTTTAAATAATTTTAAAGCGGTTCATTCTGAAATCAACACATGGTTGCACACATTTATACATAATGCTTACTTTAAAATGGATTAAAGGTCATTATGTACCACATAACAAACTTGTATACCTGCACTACTGGTCAGAAGTTTGGAATAATTAAGTTTTTTTTTTAATGTTAAAGGACAATTCCGGCGCAAAATGAACTTGGGGGTTAATAACACATGGGTACCGAGTCAACCGTTCTCTGGGATGTGTTTTCATGATAATGGACCCAGTTTTAGCTCAAACCACAGATTAGCTTATATCGCTAATGTATAGGGCATAGAGTAAGTAAAAATAAAATTTGCTAGTTAATACCACTAACAAGACTCAAAATAGCCCTACACTAACACAGTAACATAATGAGGGTCGACCAGTCGAACCACAAACTTATTATTAAACTGTCTGGACACTTAAAAGATTTTTTAAATAAAAAAAATGTCAAATTAAAAATACCTGCAAAAGGTTTTTTTTTTTAATGTCATTATTTCATATAACATTAAGAGAGAATAATACAGAACTTAACTTTTAGTTTAACCAAACAAAACATTTAAACATTTTAGTAATGCTTTGGATGAACATATATGTAAATGCGCAAATATATATAACTGCTTTTGACAGCGCCTCACGTCACCAGCTCAACTACTTGTGCGTCTTTTCAAGTTGCTTGCACGTTCACAATAGCAGCTTTGATTCGGTCTGCTGAAGAGGTGCTTTTCTATAGTGAACAACTTCTGTTTGTTCCAGCATTGACAAGTCAATGTTCTGAAGAAGAACGATTCATTGTAATTGCTGTTTGATGCTGCTTTATTAGTAGGACGCTAACCGCTATTCATGCACTTGAACGCTGGTGCAACGGCTGTATTTTTTTTATTTATTTATTTTTTCTGATCTCATGGGCGGGTGCAAAATGGGAATAGAAAAACAATTTTTTTTTGGTGCCAAAAACATAAAATCAAATAGTTGAGACATAAATATGAGCCTATTTAGGAATTCCTCTAAAATGTCTTGTAGAGCATCACCTTAATTGTCTGTTCATCTGATTAGTTAGTAATCAGTCAGTCCTGCGTGGTGCATTGTTCTGAAACAAGACACGGGGATGCAGTCATTTAGTTACACTGTTACTTTTTTCTTTCCTCATTAATCACACATTCTAATGCCCTTCCCATCTTCCCAAGGTGTGTGCTTAAGCATTACTCACATTCAGCGCTGGAGATAAAGAATGGAGATTAGCAGGACTCCATTTACTGAGCCTAATAATTAAGAGATTATACTAGATAAGCTGCATAATAAGTCTGACCTTGTCTGCTGCCTATTTTAATTTTTTTTCTGGCATATATGTTTAGAAATAATTCAACTTATTTTTCTAAATGAATGATTACACAAATTAATATTTATTTATGTAGTTTCATTTACCTAACTTATTCTTGTTTGGCTGGATAGAGTTTATTATTGTATTGTTAAGTTAATATCTGTAACCTTTTTTTAAGAGATGGCAATTGCCATATTGTTTTGTTTTCAAGGATCTGTTTCTTTTATACCTGAGAACAAGAGTTCTCATAAAAAGCTGTTTTTTTTAGTTATGTCTAATGGGAGATCATTATCTGTTTGAGTGGAAATAATAAAGAGGGCTGTCCAGAAAAGAGGGAGAAATTACTATTTTATAGAGAGACAGAGCACATCAATGATAAGGGGAGGAGGTGTCATACACAGAATGAAGTCTCAATCAGATGAGAGAGTGAAAAATGGGAGTACTGTGTTCTCATTATTGTAAATCACAGCAGTGTTTCCATCACCATTGTTTTAGGGGAGTGGAGGGTTGGTGACAATTTAAAATGCTGACGAAATCTAGTCATAAAAAAGAATTTACTGTATAACACAGAATTTGTAAATTTTTTGAGGAATAAATAGAAAGCAGTTCAGTACACAACGCAATGTAGACTAGTGTGTGTGAATATTAATACACAAAGACTATTTAAATACGAAACCTGCATGTTCTGTGTGAATGAATGGTGCAGCCGACACGCAGTTTAGTTTACCCCGCACACACTGAAGCAGGTGTGATGCTTGTGCTGTTTTTTGCCTAAATGAATACACAAATGCATGAACTTCCCCTCAAGGCTCTAGATCCACTCTAAAAATCACTTTGTGATCATTTACCCACTTCATTTGTGAAAAACTATCATCATGACTTAAACGCACAAACTCTCAAAAGGTCTTCACGGCAACCCGTCAAAATAAAAGTTTGGTTTAACTTGACCGAAATGTATTACTGTTGTACAGTAGAATTTAGATATGTCCCAATGTAATAATACACTAACACTCATCCAAATAAATTGTACATTTTTTTAACAATACTGAATTTAAGGAATTATCCATTTTAATTTTTACAGTAAAGCTCATTGTGCAGCACGTTATTTGACAAAAAGGTAATTTCATATGATTAAAATGTATGATAAATGATCAAATTTGTCTTCATTTTAAACACAACACAGAATTAGTGTGACATTTTCATTTTCAATTAATTAGACATGCTTTTTGATTGCTAAAAGATTACATGCCTGCTCTGCACCACTAGCAGGTTCCCCCCTCCCCGCTTATTAAAATCCTAGGAGAAAAATTACACAGAAAAAAGACACTGGATGTTTTTTTTAAGTCAATACTTGCTTAAATACCTGACTGTGATAGACCACAGCCTGTCACATGAGAGGTGCTTTAACCTCATAAAAGTTTCTTCTCTCAGATAAGATGCTCATGTTTTCACCCTGATCCAATACTTTTTGCTCTGTTGGGACATAAGGCCAGGTCGCTAAAAGCTCACAGCCAGTTCTTTGTTATTAACTACATTCCTCCAAAAAAGTTTGTCCTAGTTTTCTGTCCCATGCTGCCATGATGGAACTCCTTGTCAAAGTTATTTGAAAAGAATTTAATTGATTTCCAGGCCTGAAGAAGTCATGCTTATTTCATATTCATTTTTTAAATAGTTCATATCAGCAAGGAATTGCACTGAGAAATATTTATGAATATATTATCCTTTTCATTCTTATCCAGTATCAACTAAAATCTGAAAAAATCATGGAAATAAAATGTTTAAAAGGTATGAATATCACATTGAGAATTTAAAGCAGGAGTCCGTAACTTTTGTCGCTCTTGCGGTAAATAAACAGAACTGCATGCATTTTGAGGAAAAACAATTATAGCCAGAGTTGCCTGTCTGTTTATATCTCTGACGAGTCATGCAGGTACTGGGCTTCTCTGCTGTGATAGTACCGGACCAGTCTAAAATAGTCGGAATATAAACACTTAATAGGTGTACCATAGTGACTCAGGATAAGACAAAAACACGGATTCTTTTGGAAAATGGATTCATGATGTTTTCGCTTATATACATTTTGTACATTTTGAGCACAAAAAAGTTATGGACTGCAGCTTTTAAACATGTTCTTACTGAAAATTGTGTAGTAAAAAAATACAAATAATATACACTCACCGGCCACTTTATTAGGTACACCAGTCCAACTGCTCGTTAACACTTAATTTCTAAGCAGCCAATCACATGGCGGCAACTCAGTGCATTTAGGCATGTAGACATGGTCAAGACAATCTCCTGCAGTTCAAACCGAGCATCAGTATGGGGAAGAAAGGTGATTTGAGTGACTTTGAACGTGGCATGATTGTTGGTGCCAGAAGGGCTGGTCTGAGTATTTCAGAAACTGCTAATCTACTGGGATTTTCACGCACAACCATCTCTAGGGTTTACAGAGAATGGTCCGAAAAGAAAAAACATCCAGTGAGCGGCAGTTCTGTGGGCGGAAATGCCTTGTTGATGCCAGAGGTCAGAGGAGAATGGCCAGACTGGTTCGAGCTGATAGAAGGGCAACAGTGACTCAAATAACCACCCGTTACAACCAAGGTGGGCAGAAGAGCATCTCTGAACGCACAGTACGTCGAACTTTGAGGCAGATGGGCTACAGCAGCAGAAGACCACACCGGGTGCCACTCCTTTCAGCTAAGAACAGGAAACTGAGGCTACAATTTGCACAAGCTCATCGAAATTGGACAATAGAAGATTGGAAAAACGTTGCCTGGTCTGATGAGTCTCGATTTCTGCTGCGACATTCGGATGGTAGGGTCAGAATTTGGCGTCTACAACATGAAAGCATGGATCCATCCTGCCTTGTATCAACGGTTCAGGCTGGTGGTGGTGGTGTCATGGTGTGGGGAATATTGTCTTGGCACTCTTTGGGCCCCTTGGTACCAATTGAGCATCGTATTGTTGTTCATAGTATTGTTGCTGACCATGTCCATCCCTTTATGACCACAATGTACCCAACTTCCGATGGCTACTTTCAGCAGGATAATGCGCCATGTCATAAAGCTGGAATCATCTCAGACTGGTTTCTTGAACATGACAATGAGTTCGCTGTACTCAAATGGCCTCCACAGTCACCAGATCTCAATCCAATAGAGCATCTTTGGAATGTGGTGGAACGGAAGATTCGCATCATGGATGTGCAGCCAACAAATCTGCGGCAACTGTGTGATGCCATCATGTCAATGTGGACCAAACTCCCTGAGGAATGCTTACAGCACCTTGTTGAATCTATGCCACGAAGAATTGAGGCAGTTCTGAAGGCAAAAGGGTGTCCAACCCGTTACTAGCATGGGGTACCTAATAAAGTGGCCGGTGAGTGTATATATATATATATATATATATATATATATATATATATATATATATATATATATGAAACAAGGTTTTCATGATGTTTGATTCTTTAATGGTACATGCATGCATTTCCTTTTATGCTGATTGAAACATAACTTTGCTCTGACTTCACAAACAGCACATCTTGAATAAAATGTTAAATTGTCAGCCACATTGACACGAAAACTAGAAGTAATGTTCTTCTCTGCACCCTCTGTGAGGACCCATTTACCTACCAAACAAATGTGACAATAATTACATAGGAATTTACTGGATTAATTATTGTATTTTAGAGATGCAGAAATGTTCTGAGGTTTTTTTGTCAGTAAGTGACATGACAGTAGTTTACAAAGATATTTCACTTATTGAATTTCAAGCCTATTTTTCTCTATGCTTTCTGCCTTTGTCTTTCACATTTCCTTAGAGGCTTTTTATTTATTTGAAGTGACATGGAACATCATTTCTAGCCCTTCGAGATGTTAATTGGGGTTAAATTCTCAAAGCGAAACAACTGGGTGGTCAGCTTTAAACCTGTTGGAAGAGAAATCAATTACCTTAGTAACACGTTTTTGCCATTTGTTGTTGCTTTTGTATCCCATTTCCTTAGAAAATATGGGGTTAAGACTCTGCCAGAGGCTCTGTATAGATTATGGTCTAAAGAGAGATGATAAATCCACTGCAAGCTTAATTCTCAGTCCACCGCAGAAAGGCAGTGTGCCCTTTTTTTGCATTTCATTAGAGTCAACATCACTGCAGAAATATGAATCAAGACCTGGGTTTCTGAGCAGTGTTTTTAAGCTCGTTGGTCATTGCAGGGGTTTTTAAATCTTAATTCTCTCATCAGCACCGTTGTCACCAGGGTAAACATGGGTGCTGTGTGTGTAGGAAAATTGATTTAATGTGTTTCTCCAGAGCCTTCGTGCTGAGGTCCAGCCGCTGACCCTATTTTCACCTTGTAATCTAAAGTTGATACGATACACGATATTCTGCTCACGATACAACATATATCACAATATTCAGTCATGGATACGATTCGATATAATTCAATACACTTACATCATTTTCTAAAAGATTTAAAGGGGACAGAGTGATTTTGGTGACATCTTGTGAGTGTTCCATATACTTGAATTAATTGAACTGAAAACTAAAAATATCAATTACATAATATATGTCTCTGACTGGACAGAGTCTCTACAGCTTGCGTTAAAGACGGCATGCGATGACTGGTCAGGAAACAACGTGTACTCTGACATGTCTTGTCCATGACACAAGATTTTAGGAGTCAAAATCGCGTAATGCGACACAGTGACTATCGTAACAGACAAAAAAATCATTTAATCTGAACCAGGCATAAGGCTTTCAGAAAAGTCATTGGAACACCAAAGTGTACCGTATTCAGTGAAAGTGCCAACTGCACAAAATAATTGCTAGTATTGCTGTCTCCATTTTAATCTCCAGCCCCAGTGGCTTTGAACTTCCTGTACTCCTATTGTCTCTTCTGCATACATTTAGCGCAGAGCCTTTGACCTCCCCTCCAGGTGCCTCTATGGTTTCTCTTTTCTTTCTGCCTCCAGTCCTGTTCAGAAGCCCTTTTTATGTTTATGCATTATTCTCTGCTTTGCATATCCCACTTTTAAAAGTCAATATATCATTGTAACTATAGGGTTTTTATATGCCTTTCTACATGGCCCATTTTGCAACTAGGTGGCTTTTTTTATCTCTATATATCATGTTATGCAAGTCCTGCATATATCACTAAAACTTAAAGGAGAACTTTGCGAACAATGAACCTTTGGTCTAATAAAACATCGATACCTAGTCAATCGTTCTCTGAGATTTGTTTTCATGATAATCGAATGTAAAGAGTTTTATCTCTAAAAACTGATTAGCGTATAATGCTAGCACTGGGGGCATTGACTAAGTAAAAGAAATCGCTAGTTTATACCACTAACAATGCTCAAAATAGCCCCACACTAACACAGTAATATAATGAGTGTCTATACATGCAAAACGAAGCATTGAGAACTTTGTAAGTGTACAGACCGTTTAATAAGAAGATACGTTATTAAAGACAGTTTACTTCATGTATACAGACAGGAGCCATCTTAGAATATAGTCTCGATAAGTCAAACCACGAACGTCGTGCTGAGTGATCTGAACTGTATGAAGTTCAGCGAACTTCTGAACTGTATGAACGGCGTTCGGGGATCGACTTATCGAGACTATATTCTAAGATGGCTCCTGTCTGTATACATGAAGTAAACTGTCTTTAATAACGTATCTTCTCATTAAACGGTCTGTACTCTTACAAAGTTCTCAATGCTTCGTTTTGCATGTATAGACACTCATTATGTTATTGCGTTAGTGTGGGGCTATTTTGAGCCTTGTTAGTGGTATAAACTAGCGATTTCTTTTTACTGAGTCAATGCCCCCAGTGCTAGCATTATACGCTGAAACAGTTTTTATAGATAAAACTCTTTACATTCGATTATCATGAAAACAAAACTCAGAGAACGATTGACTAGGTACCGATGTTTTATTAGACCAAAGGTTCATTGTTCGCCGGAGTTCTCCTTTAAGATTTTATACATTACCAGTCAAATGTTTAGACACACCCTCTCTGTCTTTACTATTCGTTATGTGCAAAATAGTAATAAATTGCTACTGTGTTTAATAGAATCGGCTCTAAACATTAGTACTGTAATATAAACAGCGCTAATGTCTCATTTTATGCTTCTAAAAAAAAATCCTATCAACTTATATTGTGATGTCTTCTGTCTTTCCCAGGCTGATTATTTCTCTTGCATCGCCACCATAGTCTACATCCGAAAAGAGAACTGCTTGTATCAGGCCTGTCCCAGTAAAGACTGCAACAAGAAGGTGGTGGACCAGCAGAATGGCATGTACCGCTGTGAGAAATGCGACAAAGAGTTCCCAGACTTCAAACACCGCCTCATGCTCTCGGTAAGGGATTTGCCCTTGGCTCTTTTGCCCCTTCTGAAATAATACATTGAGCTCCTTCAGTCTGTATTCTCTGGTTGTCCTCTGAAATAAATATCTCTGCCTTCCTCTTTATGCTCTCTGAAAATAGTCACTTCTGAAATTAATGATAGCAGAGTTTTTTTTTCCGTTTTCCAGATCTAGATGCATCGCTCATTTGAGGCCACTTTGTTTCTGCTTTGCTGTTAATCAGCAAATTGTTTTGTTAATTTCTCCTTTTTGTATTTAAAGCGACATCTTAAATTCTGGGACAGGGCAGGAATGGGGAAATAAATAAATCCTTACTGCTGGTCTGCACTAGAGGCTCTGATGTTAAGGGCCTGTCTCACTATACTGATTTTTGTTGGATGCGACCTCTAATGAATTAGGTGTGAATTCATTATTTTGTGCTTTTTATTAATTGTCCCCTCATTCTCTCAGGCCAACGTCGCTGATTTTGGAGACAACCAATGGGTGACTTGCTTTCAGGACACTGCTGAGGTCCTTCTGGGCCAAAACTCAAGTTATCTCGGTCAACTCAAGGACTCTGTAAGTTTCTTATTCCTGCTTTTTTTTCATTCCTATGTTTTCCATCCTGGTGGTACATGAAAGTGTGGCCTTGAGGACTGGCACTCTGAAGAGCAGCACATTGTGTATTAACTTGGAGTTCTTTTTGTGGTGCGTTTAGGATCTAGGCATTCAAGCCCAAGGATTTTTAATGAGATCTATCTCCGGGAGGTTGATTCAATCTCTTATGGAGTGTTCTTATATTAGATAAAATTTGTTCTTTAAAATGTTTTGTTTATAAGCCTCTTGTAATATTGTCTTGCCTTGCTTTTACAGAACGAAGCTGCATTTGACGAGGTCTTTCAGCATGCAAACTTCAATACTTTTGTCTTCCGGAACCGAGTGAAGCTGGAGACCTACAATGTAAGTTTAACTGATAAAAACATTTCAGGGGCCTTCAGCATGTGGTCTGTATAGGTACAGCTGGGTGTTGGCCAATTACAGTTTTCTTCTCTTCAGTTTTTCAATTTTCGCCATGTTTTTCATGTGATGGAGATTTATTGAAATTGACACAGCATCTCTGCCACCCCGTCCATCACAGCGTTGCTGATGAAAATTGCTCTGTGCCTTGTTCTTTATCCGCATGACGTGCTACACGAGATTGGTGTAAGAACTCCATTGACAGATTAGCTGTGAATATTAAGGATGTTTGTGTCGTTTCTGTGAACCTGAAGCCAACCCCCCCCCCCCCACCTACTTCATTTGCCTTCCTCAAACACACCTGGTCACAAACCCCAATGCAAAGAACATCTCAGGGCTAATTTCTTTTCCATCATCTTTATTTTCCTTCTGATAATCTGAGTTGATGTTCATGTACTTCTCAAATTTCAAATCAATTGAAATTTAATTTGAAAATTCCATATTAGCTACATAATGTATAGCCTTAAATTGGCTAGCTTATTTCTTTAATCGAGTTGGACATAAGCGGAGCTGCAGTCGGTCTTTGTGTAATGCGATTTATTATTCTGCAGGGAAATTAGTATGTGCCTGAAATGCTGCATCAGTATTCAAATTTCCAGCCATCACATTGAAAAATTGCATGTTCAGGTAATAAAATCAGAATACAAGGCCAAAGTCAGAACTTGTGAAGGTCACCTTTAACTTGGGTGCATAAAAAAATATGGACTTTATCCGATTTAGGATTTTCTCCAGATACAGACATGAGTTCGTTTGGAGTATTAAAAACCTGGTTTGTGATTAGTGAAAATTATTAATCGATATGAATTTGGCCTGGATGATAAAACGATAATTATCAAAAAATGTTCTCGATAAATTGAAGAGTTCGATAAATGTTCGATAATGCTTATGCGCCAAAAGTGGAACGAAAGCAGACCCATTTATCCCCTCTGCTCAAAGTCCAAAGCGCAGCGCGAGCTCAGTAGAGCAGATGCATTTACTGAGATTCGGTCTCGGTCACGAGATCCAGAGAGAAGCGCTTCAATTCAGCGAAACAAACACAAATGTCTCAGTGATTTAAACCAGCTTAAAGGGAGATGAAACAGCGCTGACAAACAGGAGAATTGCTGTGCACAATGTGCGGCTTTTCCGTCTATAAATTCCCATAATTTACCACAAATTTACTGTAACGTTAGCCTAGTAATATTAACTTTTATTTAATAATGTATTTAGGCTACTTTTTCATACAAATACCATAGAAACCATAAAGTTACATTACGCCATGATAGTGAGTTGCTATGCCTAGTTTTATCTGTGATTTTGATCTAAATGCATGATACTGGATGACCAATGGTTAATTTTAATAAAAACTCTGAATAAAAATTCTGGCAACGTGAGCTTCACGCTTTAGCTATTTTGCTTATTGTTCAAATAAATTACAAGAAGTTTATATCAATAGTCTCATTCACAATCGGGATTGGGACTCTGTATTTGCAGATCAAGATTAGAGATGCACAATATATCGGACACTATATATGTTATTGTTATCTGCCTGATAAGAGAATTTGGCCTATATATTAAAACTGATAAATAATGGATTTCTTTCAGCTGAGACACTTGATACACACTGTTCAACATGATGGTTTTAAATTGCTTGAACTATTATTGAAATTACTGAAATTAAAAAACAGTTCAGTGCAGCGCAAGTCTGTCATTTGAGAACATTATAATTGTGTGGGATGTGGTTTTTAATGGTGAGACTTTTTTTGTAATCAGGCTCAAACGATGTAAAAATTAGGGTTTAGATTTATCCGCCAATATATCGGTTTTCGACTTCCAAATATAAAGAATTATGTGTTGCTGGTATTGGCCAAAATTGTCATATCGGTGCTTACTCAATATTCAATGACTCGGATCGAATTGAGGGCACAAAAATCTCGATCAGGATGGGTTTCTCTTGATCTGGATGGGATTGAGTTGTAAAAGTTGGGGACATGGATTGTAATCCCTTTTGTTTTGCCTTCATAGGATGAATCTCGCATCAAAGTGACAGTGGTGGATGCCAAGCCTGTGGACCACCGAGAATACAGCAAACGGCTGATCATCAACATAAGGAAGATGGCTGCACAGTAGAAGAACTGCATAGTTACATGGAACAAAACCCACAGCCATTGTGTGGCTTTTTTTTAGTTTATTAATGTGTACTTTGTACTTTTTTTTTTTCTTTTCTGTTGCTGTTTTTCCCCAATTTGTATTTCTGCCATTCAATTTCACAAAAAAAAAAACTTCACATTTTTTTTAAAAATGCTGCAGGACCAGATTAGCTTGTGCAGTTGTCCACCAGAATTGACTGATTGAAAAGGCCCTGAAGTTTAAATGCTGATGCGGTTTTTGATAGAGGCGTAACTGTTGGAGACAAATGGAAATAGAAATGGACTTGGAGTTTGGAGAATTGTAGATCTAGTACATTCAGAGGTCAGCTGCTGTGATGTCTTAGGTTGGCTAGAGGAAAGTACAACCCCTGTTTTTGTGTAAGCATGCCTGGACCAAACCTGCAGAACCTTGATAAGCCTGTTGACCTATTCATTGTGTGCTTACATTGCACACACTATTTATATAGAGATGCACTGTATGTCTCTGCTAATTCTGTTTTTCAAGTAATAAAGCTGTTTGTGTTCTCAAGTCTAATTTTGTGCCTTTATTTTACGTTCTGAATTTTTTGCTTCATAAAATGGGTTGGCAACAGAAAGCCACTTGTTTTGAAAGTGACTTCTATATGACCATCTTAAAGGTGTATGAGACAGACTTCACAGCACGAACACTAAAGTATTAACATGAACACCATATTAGATGCACTTTAAGTAGTGTGATACTTATTTATTAAAGGTCCTGTTCTTTGCGATTCCATTTTTCAAACTTTAGTTAGTGTGTAATGTTGCTGATAGAGCGTAAACAAAACCTGTAAAATTATAAAGCTCAAAGTTCAATTCCTAGGGAGATATTTTATTTAACAAAGTCCCCTTTCAAAGCATACAGCGAATGTTCGGTTTGGACTATATCCCTCTACTTCCTTATTTTAAGTAATTAGAACAGTTTTTTGACTAATCTCTGCCCACAGGAATACACAAAAAAGGGGGCGTGGTCTTGTTGAGCGGAGAAGAGGACGAGTATCGTTTGTCGATAATTCCGCAACAAAGCTATACATTGATGTGAGGCAGTAATATTTTAATGTGCAGTCGCGTAACAATAAATTTTCAATAAATAAATGATTGTAATGCATGGCAACGATTTCTTTTACCCAACATGGCAGCTTGCAAGGCTATATTCATGGTAAAAATGAAGTATATTTATGTAAAGTTGTTTGGATGAAAACAATTTTCTTCAGAAGAAAAAATTGTTTAATTAGGAGGTGTTAGTCATTTTTGTATTTCTTTGCAGCAGATGTTTTCAACCTCCGTTGGCATTTTGTGACAGTTACCATGTGTACACCAATAAAACATTAAAACGACACTCTTCAACCTTTACAATATATTACCAAAACCCATTGAGATGGTATATCGACTTACAATAGGTTGAATAACACGTGACGTCTAGCGTAGCCTGAAGGTGCCTGTATTGCTTTTACAAGCACTTTGTAACTTCGGGTTTCGGATAGGAACCATAGACAGTAAAAGAAATGGACACAGCGACCCCATTGATTTTAACGGAGAGAGCTGAAGCTCAACATGGGCACTCACTTCCTGATAGTCAAGAGTTCTGCACAGTCACGTGAGCAATCTGACTGACAGTTGTAAATCGTCTAGTAGCTGTGCCTACACAAATTTTAATCGTGCACAGAGACGGCGAAGCGTGACCTGGAGCAACTTTTTGTAAGTATTCTGATTAATTATTTTGTCATTTTGCTTCTATCTATGCCATGGGCTGACTTTAAGACAGTAAAATATTGCCTGCAAGGCTGTGCGAGCTTCTCTTCCTGTGTATACGGTAACTTCTACACTGTGCGACGGACAGTCGAGTGGTTATGACGCAATTTTTAGCCTATTTTTACAAGAACGGCTTCTACGGGGCCATAACGTAACATACAAAGTAATGGAGCCTTTTAGACATTGTCGTGTTTCTTTAGAAATAAATAATGGATAAATTGAGTCTTTGGACGCCTCAGATGTAAAGTTATTCGCTGTCAAAGTGATGCCTAAATGAATGGGAGTCAATGGGATGCTAACAGCAGGAGATAGTCCGCTACAATGGCGGCCCCCAGAGGCAGCTTCAGTGTCCGGCTGATGGATTACCCCCTTGGTAGGAACCCGAGCACAAAAAGAACTACAAAACTCTGACCGCTTTCCGGCATACGTCACTTCCCCCACCACCCACAACTCCCTCAGATTCTGACGTTAGTGCTCAACTCGCGTTTGATTCGCCACCTGTATGTTTTCGTCATGGCCGAACAACAACAACTACAAATGAAGACGGCAACGGTTTTATCCATAGACTGTAAAAAAAAGGTTTTATCAGAGGAAACGGTAAAAAGAAAAGGGGAGAGTGACAAATTAAAAGCCAGGATGAGGATTACCATTGGTCCAGCTTTCGCTTCGCTCGCTGGCGTGGGTGCTCGACCGATGCGGACGCTTCCCTGCACACACATGCCGTTTCCAAGGTAACCCAGATAAATTCATATAAGCAGTGTATTTTTTGTGGTATCGGTACCACAGCCGATTGTGTTATGAGTGTAACAAAATGCCCGCAGCCCAGTGTTCATTTCTACACAAACACAGCCCGCCTCAGTGCTGGGCTCGCACTAATAAAATCGACTCATGTCAAATGTTACGTTACATTAAATGTAGTGAACGTGCCCACGACTCGTTCACACCGCCAGCGACTTTGTCGCTGTGTCGCTAGGGTCTGTAACGTTACTGTGATGTCGTACCGTCTGTAGTGTCGCTCTGACACCATCAGAGGTACTTTGTATCCTGCATGAAGGCCAAACAGCCTGTTTTCCTTTTATTCTTTTTCTTTCTTCATCACCGCACCTTGGCACATCCTTCACCAGCCTGCTGTGATTTGTAGTTCTTAGTTTTATTATTCCTGTTCTTAAAAGGAGTAGTTCACTTCTAAAAAAACTTTTGCTGATAATTCACCTCCATGCCATCCAAGATGTCCATGTCATTCTCTCTTCAGTCGAAAAGAAATTAAAGGACTTCGGCGAACAATGAACCTTTGGTCTAATAAAACATCGATACCTAGTCAATCGTTCTCTGAGATTTGTTTTCATGATAATCGAATGTAAAGAGTTTTATCTCTAAAAACTGTTTAGCGTATAATGCTAGCACTGGGGGCATTGGCTAAGTAAAAAGAAATCGCTAGTTTATACCACTAACAATGCTCAAAATAGCCCCACACTAACACAGTAATATAATGAGTGTCTATACATGCAAAACGAAGCATTGAGAACTTTGTAAGTGTACAGACCGTTTAATAAGAAGATACGTTATAAAGACAGTTCACTTCATGTATACAGACAGGAGCCATCTTAGAATATAGTCTCGATAAGTCAAACCACGAACGTCGTGCTGAGTGATCTGAACTGTATGAAGTTCAGCGAACTTCTGAACTGTATGAACGGCGTTCGGGGATCGACTTATTCGAGACTATATTCTAAGATGGCTCCCGTCTGTATACATGAAGTAAACTGTCTTTAATAACATATCTTCTCATTAAACGGTCTGTACTCTTACAAAGTTCTCAATGCTTCGTTTTGCATGTATGGACACTCATTATATTACTGTGTTAGTGTGGGGCTATTTTGAGCCTTGTTAGTGGTATAAACTAGCGATTTCTTTTTACTGAGTCAATGCCCCCAGTGCTAGCATTATACGCTAAACAGTTTTTAGAGATAAAACTCTTTACATTCGATTATCATGAAAACAAAACTCAGAGAACGATTGACTTGGTACCGATGTTTTATTAGACCAAAGGTTCATTGTTCGCGGAGTTCTCCTTTAAGGTTTTTGATGAAAACATTCCAGGATTTTTCTCCATATAATGCACTTCAATGGGAACCAAACGTCCAAAAGACAGTTTCAGTGCAAACTGTTCAAAGGGCTTTAAACGATTTCAGACAATGAATAAGAGTCTTATCAAGCAAAACGATCGCTCATTTAAAAAAAAAAAGAGTAAATTATCAGCAAAAGTTTTTTAAAAGTGAACTATTCCTTGAAGGTCTAGTTGACAAATCTGTTTGTGAATACTAAGGCCTGCTCATATTCATTCCTGTTATTCAGGCATAACAATCTGCGCAAGGAGAGAAGCGAGCGTCATGGTGACTTGCGCACTATTTAAAGACATTTGAGTAAAAACTGCATCCATAGCATCACTTAATGCTTCGTATTAATGCTATTTAGTTTTCATGAGGCATAGAGACATAGTGAGTGATATGTATTTTGTTTAAGCCTCAGGGCAAGTCCAGGGTTGGGATGGAGGCGGGCGCACACGGTGCAAGTCTGTGCCTCTAAGTTTGCCCCTGGCTTTTAAGAACAGCATTGAAATATGGCTTCATTTCTCTTTTTTTATGTGATATTGAACTCTCTTTAGTCAATATGAATATTTCCATCTGAAGTCTGTATATTCCATTCATATCCAATAACGGTGAACTGGTAAAGTGGTACTGAGCTTGTGTTTCTTCACATTACAATTTAAGAATTAAATTCCTAGTTGCGTTTATATTCCTAAGGCTCACACAAACTGCTTTAACCCTTAAACGCTAACCTCGGGTCTAAGCTGACCCCGGTTGTCATTCACTACCCCCCTCTCATTAGGGCCCAAGCCCTGAAAGGGCGCAGAGCCCTATTGTTTTCCTTCCGATTATTTTTTTTTTTTTTTTTTTTTTTTTTTCTAGCGACTATTCGGGCACTTTTGGGGCCCTTAACATGCTCGAAAACTCTTGAAACTTTGCACACGGGTCAGAACCCGCGGCCATCAGAGCCGGGCTGAAGCTGGTACCCGGGCGTGGCAGGGCGGCTCGTCAGCGCCCCCTGGAATGGGGTCCGAACACCTGGTCCATAACTCAAACACACTTGCATGTAATAATATGAAACTCGGTACACATGTCGATAGCAGAATTTCATCTATACCTCGTGTTCTTACTTTTTACCCCAGCCCAACAGGAAGTCGGCTATTGAGGTTTTTTTGTAAAACACACGCAATGAACTTTTAAATACTCCTCCTAGAGCTCTGATCCAAATTCGACGAAACTCGGCTCAGCGTGAAGTCAAGACATTGAGGATGAAAGTTTGTGTGGGGATTTTTGATATCTCGAACGGTTTGGCCGTGGCGAGGAAACGAAACTATGGCGAGAAACGTGAAACAGGAAGTGTGTCATAACTTCAGCATACATTAACTGTTCTGGATGAAACTTCAGCAGTGCGTTCGCTGTAAGAGGACGATCACATGGATGTGACTATTGTGAGTCAAAGTTATAGCGCCACCAACTGGCAGCAGGAAGTGTGTCACTTTCAAAATGCTTTGAAATCACCCTCTTATTTTTACCCGATTTGCTTCAAACTTCATCTGTATAATGTAAATACACGGCAGATGAAGACCTATGAATGGATTCTTGATATCTTTGAAACTGTTGCCGTGGCGACGCATCAAACTTTACCATTCTTTTAGGATGCATTCTTTTAGGGATTCGAACATTTGTCCATAAATCAAACACACGTGCATGGATTAATATGAAACTCGGTACACTCATAGATCACATCAGGCCAAACAACTTTCGTGCTCTAAGTTTTACGACAGTTCAAACGGAAGTCGGGAATTATGTTTTTTTTTTTGATAAATGTCCTAGAAAAACATCAAATTACAACCCATGCTGTTACCAATCACCACCAAACTCGGTGTGCATGAAGTCAAGACATTGAGGATGCTAAATTCCGGACGGATTTGTGATATCTCGAACGGTTTGGCCGTGGCGAATTTTTTTGACTAAAAAAGGACACATAAAGTGTGTTATAACTTGGTTAGTTTTACTGACAGTTACAAAACTTGCCGTGTATATTGTTCTATTCAAGCCAAACAACTTTCTAATTAACAATAATAAGCTCAAACCCACAGAAAGTCAGATATTGTAGTTTGAATATGATCATGCTCTTTCTGAGCCTGAGTCTTTCTTGAGTCTCTTGACACACAGTCTGTGTGTGTGTGTGTGTGTAGGGGGAGGGGGCTTAATCATTTCACTGTGTGTCTGGCCTGCTAAAGTAAATACATTTCTTAAGCCTGGTATTTTTTAAATAAGTTTTTATTTTTATTTTTTTATAAGTAAAGGCATATAACCTGTTTAATTGTAGTGCATTGACAATAGTTTTATATAATTAGTGTATTAATTAAATTAACTTGGTCCATAAATCAAAAAGGAAGTGTGTTAAAACTTCTGCATACATTAACTGATCTTGATGAAACTTCAGCAGTGTGTTCGTTGTAAGAGGCCGATCACATGGATGTGACTATTGTGAGTCAAATATATAGCGCCACCAACTGGAAGCAGAAAGTGTTTCACTTTCAAAATGCTTTGAAATCACACTCTTACTTTTACCCGATTTGCTTCAAACTTCATCTGTATAATGTAAACACACGCCAGATGAAGAGCTGTGAAAGCATTATTCAATATCTAAGATAATGTTGCCATAGCAACGCATCAAACTTTAACATTCCTTTTTTTTGATGATTTTGAGTCTCTAGCGGCTTTTGGGGCCCTTAATGGGTTTGAAAACTCTTGAAACTTTGCACACAGGTCAGATCCCACAGCCATCAGAGCCGGGAAGATGGTACCCGGGTGTGGCAAGGGGGCTAGACAGCGCCCCCTGGAACGGGGTCCAAAAACTTGGTCCATAAATCAAACACGCTTGCATGTAATAATATGAAACTCAGTACACATGTTGATCTCATCGTTTCATATATTCATATATTCTCCTCAAGCCGGACAACTTTCTAATTTACACTCATGAGCTAGGACCCACAGAAAGTCAGATATTTTGGTTTGAAAATGTTGAGTGTCTCTCTGAGCCTACACTTCTGTATGGCAAGCCCTTTTAACATTTAAAAGCTAAGTTTGACTATTCGTAATTAACATTGTAGATATCAACAACGTCTTTCTAGTCGTAATTACATTTTGGATAGTTTGTATTATCATTTAAGATATCTGTAACGTAATTGTGACTAGTCGAAACGACAGATAGAGTATGGCAAGCCGTTTTAACATTTAATCATTTTAACCTACTAGTCTCTATTTTCATGCTACTAGTACTTATTTTTTAGATACTAGTATCTATTCCATTAAGTACTAGTACTTATTCATTAGCTACTAGTGCTTATTCTTTAGATACTAGTGCCTTTTCTTTAGATACTAGTGTTTATTCTTTAGGTACTAGTACCTTTTTAAAGATACTAGTACTTATTCATTAGACACTAGTCCTTATTTATTAGATACTAGTACTTATTCATTAGATGCTAGTCCTTATTCATTACATACCAATGCTTATTAATTAGTTACTAGTACTTATTCATTAGATGCTAGTACCTATTAAATAGATACTAGTACTTATTCATTAGACACTAGTACTTATTTCAATGGTGACTAGTAACTATTCTTTTGTTACTAGTCACATTTTTTCCAGTGACTTCTATGGTGATCTGTCATTCAGATATCAACTATTCAGTTCTGACTAGTATGTTAGTATGTATTCCAATTGTGGAATACATACTAGTATGTATTCCAAAGCAGGGGTTATGTTTTTGCACGTCGTGCAGAATAACCCTAAAGGCACCAAGGTGGCGGTGCCACCGGCTTTATATATATATATATATATATATATATATATATATATATATATACATATATATATATATATATATACAATATAAGCTGCGAGCAGCGATGGAGGGCCAAAGCCGGCGGGACCTGCCATCCCGGTGCCTTTAGGCACCGGGGTTGCGGTGCCACCGGCTTGGGCCTCGCAATCGCTGCTCGCAGCTATATTTATATATATATATATATATATATATATATATATATATATATATATATATTTCATTTTTTTTTTTCTTTTTAAGTTAGACATCAACCTTAGTAGTATTCCTCAATCAATTAATTATAAACAATATGAGAAAAAAATGACAAAATTCTAAAAGAATGCCTATTTTTCCATTCATTTTCTGAAAAAATCGTATAGGGTCGCTAACAATCCGAGATGTGTGACCGTGTAAAGATATATTTTTTTCTGCACAATGATTGAATATGTGCAATACACCTTTATTCCACAAGGTGACAATGTCATACACAATGATGAAGAGAGGTTTCATTCTGTTACAGCAGGCAGAAGACGTTTTGACATTATGCAATGTGAGAGGGGGAGTGGCCACTCAATGTGCAGTGTGAGCCAGAGTGGAGCCACGCAGACTATGATTTGTTTGAACTGTTGTGTAAATATCTATGGTTCTGTGTGTGGCACCTTAAACATGAACTCCGCCCACTTCCGGCCTTAGACTGTTAGGCTGGTGTTGTTGTCCTTAAACTGATATGACGTATGGTTCTGCGGTTCTGCAGTTAGACCTATCTTGTCAACATTGTTGTCCTTGTGCAGATTACAATTATAGAGACAATGAAAAGCAGTCAGCGTCTTTTATGTTTAGTTGGTGAATAGCGTCGGCTACTATTACACAGTCGCGATAACGTTAAGCGCACCAAAATAAAATATAATATTCAGCTTCAGTGGGTCCTACCATGTCAGTGACGTCGTCGAAATTGCAAGCGCAATTTTTGTGTTGCTTAAAAAAAGTAAATATTAATATTTTTTTATTAAAACGTTTAGTGTAATTTGCTTTTAATTGTCATAAACAACACTTTTTTTCAGTTCATCTTTAAACCCCTGTGCTTTAGTTGTTGTTCTCTGTTGTTGTTTGCTGTGGCTTGTAGCTGTCCCTGGATTACCTTTTTGTATTATTAGGGCCCAAGCCCTAAAGGGCGCAGAGCCCTATTGTTTTCCTTCCGATTATTTTTTTATTTTTTTTATTTTTTTTTTTTTTTTCTTTTTTTAGCGACTATTCGGGCACTTTTGGGGCCCTTAACATGCTCGAAACTCTTGAAACTTTGCACACGGGTCAGAACCCGCGGCCATCAGAGCCGGGCTGAAGCTGGTACCCGGGCGTGGCAGGGCGGCTCGTCAGCGCCCCCTGGAATGGGGTCCGAACACCTGGTCCATAACTCAAACACACTTGCATGTAATAATATGAAACTCGGTACACATGTCGATAGCAGAATTTCATCTATACCTCGCGTTCTTGCTTTTTACCCCAGCCCAACAGGAAGTCGGCTATTGAGGTTTTTTTGTAAAACACACGCAATGAACTTTTAAATACTCCTCCTAGAGCTCTGATCCAAATTCGACGAAACTCGGTCAGCGTGAAGTCAAGACATTGAGGATGAAAGTTTGTGTGGGGATTTTTGATATCTCGAACGGTTTGGCCGTGGCGAGGAAACGAAATTATGGCGAGAAACGTGAAACAGGAAGTGTGTCATAACTTCAGCATACATTAACTGATCTGGATGAAACTTCAGCAGTGCGTTCGCTGTAAGAGGACGATCACATGGATGTGACTATTGTGAGTCAAAGTTATAGCGCCACCAACTGGCAGCAGGAAGTGTGTCACTTTCAAAATGCTTTGAAATCACCCTCTTATTTTTACCCCGATTTGCTTCAAACTTCATCTGTATAATGTACATACACGGCAGATGAAGACCTATGAATGGATTCTTGATATCTTTGAAACTGTTGCCGTGGCGACGCATCAAACTTTACCATTCTTTTAGGATGCATTCTTTTAGGGATTCGAACATTTGTCCATAAATCAAACACACGTGCATGGATTAATATGAAACTCGGTACACTCATAGATCACATCAGGCCAAACAACTTTCGTGCTCTAAGTTTTACGACAGTTCAAACGGAAGTCGGGAATTATGTTTTTTTTTTTAAATAATTGTCCTAGAAAAACATCAAATTACAACCCATGCTGTTACCAATCACCACCAAACTCGGTGTGCATGAAGTCAAGACATTGAGGATGCTATATTCCGGACGGATTTTCTGATATCTCGAACGGTTTGGCCGTGGCGGATTTTTTTGACTAAAAAAGGACACATAAAGTGTGTTATAACTTGGTTAGTTTTACTGACAGTTACAAAACTTGCCGTGTATATTGTTCTATTCAAGCCAAACAACTTTCTAATTAACAATAATAAGCTCAAACCCACAGAAAGTCAGATATTGTAGTTTGAATATGATCATGCTCTTTCTAAACCTAGGCCTGTCACACAGTCTGTGTGTGTGTGTGTGTGTGTAGGGGAGGGGGCTTAATCATTTCACTGTGTGTCTGGCCTGCTAAAGTAAATACATTTCTTAAGCCTGGTATTTTTTACATAAGTTTTTATTTTTATTTTTTTTATAAGTAAAGGCATATAACCTGTTTAATTGTAGTGCATTGACAATAGTTTTATATAATTAGTGTATTAATTAAATTAACTTGGTCCATAAATCAAAAAAGTAAGTAAATAAATCAAAAAGGAAAGTGTGTTAAAACTTCTGCATACATTAACTGATCTTGATGAAACTTCAGCAGTGTGTTCGTTGTAAGAGGTCAGTCACATAGATGTGAGTCAAATATATAGCGCCACCAACTGGCAGCAGAAAGTGTTTCACTTTCAAAATGCTTTGAAATCGCACTCTTACTTTTACCCGATTTGCTTCAAACTTCATCTGTATAATGTAAACACACGCCAGATGAAGAGCTGTGAAAGCATTATTCAATATCTAAGATAATGTTGCCATAGCAACGCATCAAACTTTAACATTCCTTTTTTTTGATGATTTTGAGTCTCTTAGCGGCTTTTGGGGCCCTTAATGGGTTTGAAAACTCTTGAAACTTTGCACACAGGTCAGATCCCACAGCCATCAGAGCCGGGAAGATGGTACCCGGGTGTGGCAAGGGGGCTAGACAGCGCCCCCTGGAACGGGGTCCAAAAACTTGGTCCATAAATCAAACACGCTTGCATGTAATAATATGAAACTCAGTACACATGTTGATCTCATCGTTTCATATATTCATATATTCTCCTCAAGCCGGACAACTTTCTAATTTACACTCATGAGCTAGGACCCACAGAAAGTCAGATATTTTGGTTTGAAAATGTTGAGTGTCTCTCTGAGCCTACACTTCTGTATGGCAAGCCCTTTTAACATTTAAAAGCTAAGTTTGACTATTCGTAATTAACATTGTAGATATCAACAACGTCTTTCTAGTCGTAATTACATTTTGGATAGTTTGTATTATCATTTAAGATATCTGTAACGTAATTGTGACTAGTCGAAACGACAGATAGAGTATGGCAAGCCGTTTTAACATTTAATCATTTTAACCTACTAGTCTCTATTTTCATGCTACTAGTACTTATTTTTTAGATACTAGTATCTATTCCATTAAGTACTAGTACTTATTCATTAGCTATTAGTGCTTATTCTTTAGATACTAGTGCCTTTTCTTTAGATACTAGTGTTTATTCTTTAGGTACTAGTACCTTTTTAAAGATACTAGTACTTATTCATTAGACACTAGTCCTTATTTATTAGATACTAGTACTTATTCATTAGATGCTAGTCCTTATTCATTACATACCAATGCTTATTAATTAGTTACTAGTACTTATTCATTAGATGCTAGTACCTATTAAATAGATACTAGTACTTATTCATTAGACACTAGTACTTATTTCAATGGTGACTAGTAACTATTCTTTTGTTACTAGTCACATTTTTTCCAGTGACTTCTATGGTGATCTGTCATTCAGATATCAACTATTCAGTTCTGACTAGTATGTTAGTATGTATTCCAATTGTGGAATACATACTAGTATGTATTCCAAAGCAGGGGTTACGCTTCTGTACGGCGTGCAGATTAACCCTAAGGCACCAAGGTGGCGGTGCCACCGGCTTCTACACACACACATATATACACACATATACACACACACACACACACACACACACACACACACAAATATAGCTGCGAGCAGCGATGGAGGGCCAAGCCGGCGGTACCGCCATCCCGGTGCCACCGGCTTGGGCCCGAATCGCTGCTCGCAGCTATATTTATTATTAAAATAGTGCTTGCATTTGGATTCGCTCTCTGCTTCAGTAATGCCTCAAATTTGCATACTGTTGACTGCGATTTCACTTTTTTGATTTTAAATAGTGTGTAATGTTGCTGTTGGTGCATGAACAGTATCTGCAAAGTTGCAGCGCTGAAAGTTCAGTGTAAGCAGAGATATCGTCTTTTAAAAATCAGGAAGTATAATTGCCTACAAAAACGACTCGATTGGGACTACAGCTGGGTTATGGTACGTCACTAACCCATACATTTGCATCAACCCCTCCCTCCGGAATATGCAAAAAAGGGCATGACCATATTTCAGCAGCACGTCGAGTGTGTTATGTTCACCCAGCTGTCAGGTCTTCTGTGTTCGAGCTTCCCACGGACGCTACTTCGTCAACAGTGGATACAATTTATGTTTGATTATGTTCCTGAAAATGATGATCGTAATCTAGCTCTCTGTGCTGCGCATTTTACAGAAGACAGCTTCCAGAATCTCCACGAATTCAACACCAGATTCAGCAAGAAACTGTAACTAAAACATGAAGCAGTTCCAACTTTAAAACCAGAGTCAGCAGTTGTTGGGCCACAACCTGTAAGTAGGCTAAGACTTAATCATTTTAAATGTATTTGCATGTACAATTCCAGATGTAGCCTTGTGTTTTATTTCTTTTCAAATGCCAGTGCTGGCTTTATAGGCACTAGGCTACTAGTTATGCTATTTTGTGTCTTCGACAAACATGTGCAAACATTATGGACCTGAATTTTGTATAAGTACTAATGTTGTAAATGTATTTTTCATGTATATATGCTTTATGACGTTATTTTCGATTTTGATCAAGAACGTAAACTTGCCAACGCTGTTTGTGTTTAACATTAGTAGCCAGTCAGTTGCTATTGTTGTCAGTCAGATGCTATTGTGTAAAACAAACGTGTATAAAGTTAAAAAATTTAGCAAATTATCATTCAGAAACGTTTAGTAAGAGCCGTGTGTGGTGAGTTTCTGCTTGACTCATATTCATTCGCGGCTTTCTCGGTCTGATTCTGCCTCACTGAAACTGCAGTCTCGACATCATTATTTACGTGTATCCACCGTCTATCCTTTGGCATGCCCGTTTTGCCCATAAAGGTAATGGGCGTTAATCTTCCGGACAACGAGAGCGACAGTTTAGCCAATCACAACACATCGGCCCAACGAACCAATCTGAGCCCATCGCGTGGTTCTGAGGGAGTGTTTTCATAGAATCAGGAAGTGAACCGCTCGTTCAGGGGACAGAGGAGAGTGCGGCTGACAATAAAGGTGAAGTTTATGAAAAATAAGACTTTTAAAAAAAGAAAAACCACGATTACATGTAATATTGCACCCCATAAACACAATCACGCAAAGAAAAAAGCAGTCACCCCCCCTTTAAAAGATACATTATGAAACTTTATGAAAAGCTCAAAATCTTATAATATACAGATGTGTGTTTTTCCCTGTAGTGTCTCGCCTTAAGATCATAATGCTTTCAGAGTATTTTATTTAATTGACTCATTAGGCTATTAACTTAACATGCATAAACATTAGTATGAACATCAAACAATAATTTAAAATGGAAAATTGGAATTGTTTGTATTTCTCTGGGTCTAATTTGTATTCAAGCGTGGTGTGGATAAAAGCATTTATTTTTTAATTGTGCACAATAAATTAAGTTCAAATACAATGACAACTGAAATACCTCATTATGAAAAAATAAAAATAAAAAAATAAAATAAAAAGACCTTTCTCTACATTTATATTAGAAATTTCTGATTGTGCACAGTAGTTCATTTATAATGACAATTCAATCGCAAAGGGGAAAACAGAAAAAAAGTACATTACCTCAATATAGGCTCAACAAATAAAATGTTAAAATAATGCTTTATTACCTATTCAGTGACATCTCCTGATAAAGCCAAACAGATAAACGGTTTGTCATCTGCACTTAACAAAATCTAAACACCATGAAAAGTCTTCTAAATCCACTGAAGTGATAACCGCTGAGAAGAGAGTGGTGAAGAAGTTTCTGCAAGAGGATTACCGGAGACTCCTTGGAGAGAGATGCACTCTGCTATTACCTAGACTACGAAAGGATCTTGGCAGGTCTCAGAACGGCAGATAAAGGAAGATGTGTGTGGTAATGAAGATGCCCGTTGCGTGGTTGCTTGGAGTTGTGTTTTTGCATTGCGCTGAGGCCTTCCACCCTGATTAAGACCTAAACAGTGATTTGGCTCAGGGGAGCGATGAAGATTATCTTTTAGACTTGCACTGGTCTAGCCCTGCTTCTTGTGACAAGGCTGAGAAGCACAGATAGTGTGCCAAGTGGATTCATTCTATCAATGAAGTTGATGCACAATCCTTCTGCACCAAACTTTGACTTTAAAGGGTAACCAAACCCCTGGTCAGAGCCTGACTCCACCCACTGGCAATATTTGAAAATGCTGAAAAAGTGGGCTGACCCCAGCGGAGATAGAGGGGACGAAATACACTCACCGGCCACTTTATTAGGTACCCCATGCTAGTAACGGGTTGGACCCCCTTTTGCCTTCAGAACTGCCTCAATTCTTCGTGGCATAGATTCAACAAGGTGCTGGAAGCATTCCTCAGGGAGTTTGGTCCATATTGACATGTTGGCATCACACAGTTGCCGCAGATTTGTCGGCTGCACATCCATGATGCGAATCTTCCGTTCTCACCACATCCCAAAGATGCTCTATTGGATTGAGATCTGGTGACTGTGGAGGCCATTTGAGTACAGCGAACTCATTGTCATGTTCAAGAAACCAGTCTGAGATGATTCCAGCTTTACGACATGGCGCATTATCCTGCTGAAAGTAGCCATCAGAAGTTGGGTACATTGTGGTCATAAAGGGATGGACATGGTCAGCAACAATACTCAGGTAGGCTGTGGCGTTGCAACGATGCTCAATTGGTACCAAGGGGCCAAAAGAGTGCCAAGAAAATATTCCCCACACCATGACACCACCACCACCAGCCTGAACCGTTGATACAAGGCAGGATGGATCCATCCATCCGAATGTCGCAGCAGAAATCGAGACTCATCAGACCAGGCAACGTTTTTCCAATCTTCTATTGTCCAATTTCGATGAGCTTGTGCAAATTGTAGCCTCAGTTTCCTGTTCTTAGCTGAAAGGAGTGGCACCTGGTGTGGTCTTCTGCTGCTGTAGCCCATCTGCCTCAAAGTTCGACGTACTGTGCATTCAGAGATGCTCTTCTGCCCACCTTGGTTGTAAGGGGTGGTTATTTGAGTCACTGTTGCCCTTCTATCAGCTCGAACCAGTCTGGCCATTCTCCTCTGACCTCTGGCATCAACAAGGCATTTCCGCCCACAGAACTGCCGCTCACTGGATGTTTTTTCTTTTTCGGACCATTCTCTGTAAACCCTAGAGATGGTTGTGCGTGAAAATCCCAGTAGATTAGCAGTTTCTGAAATACTCAGACCAGCCCTTCTGGCACCAACAATCATGCCACGTTCAAAGTCACTCAAATCACCTTTCTTTCCCATACCTGATGCTCGGTTTGAACTGCAGGAGATTGTCTTGACCATGTCTACATGCCTAAATGCACTGAGTTGCCGCCATGTGATTGGCTGCTTAGAAATTAAGTGTTAACGAGCAGTTGGACAGGTGTACCTAATAAAGTGGCCGGTGAGTGTAGAAGATGCTAAAACACTCTATCCTCATCGTTTTCAGTACTCACAATTCCAATGCCTGACTCCCTACAGTGGTTTTGACGACTGGTTTTGGTTTATACTGCCAAGGGCGTAGCTCGCGTGGTGAGCTGAAACCTGCGTTCGTCACGAAGTGCGGAAAAATCTAATTCAACCACCGTTCAACCTGAAGAGGGCAGCACTAAGACGTTTTTACACCATATATTGTAGAAATGGAACACTTTATAAACGAATGTCAAAAAAGTTACTCGAATCAATGACTGGTATTAATAAAGATCCATTCTTACAGATCATTAACTAAAAAAAGTTGGTTAAGTCTTTAGTTACTCTTTAAAGGGATAGTTCAAGACAGAAATTCATACAGGTTTGGGTACACTATCTATACTGTACTACTATATGATAGTACAGTACTATATGAACTGTCCTCTTCTATTGTTTACTCGGAGGTGGAAACTGGCTTCCATAGTTTGGTGTCACTAGTGGCATAAAAATGATGCAAAATAGAATCACACATTCTATTGTGATGTGGTTGCCTCTGTTTGTGCGTTCATGTGATTTGACTCTTAAACAGACTGTAAAGCAGCAGTACTGATGATGGCAGCATGCCCGAGACAAATGCAGAGATAGCCTTCAGATGGGAGACCATAATTGTAATGAATGGAGAGGGGAGAACAGTATGTGGGTGTTTCACTTAAGATTCATGGGCCTGCTGCAGATGCGGAGGCTTGGAGAAGAGAATCAGAGAGAGAGAAAGCGGGTGTCAGTAAGACTTATAGTCTGAGCAGGGTTTGAGATGTACACATTAACATCTCTATAGATAGACAAAACATTCTGCTGATAGTGTAACTTAGTTATATTGTCCTGTCCTTTCAGTGTCACGGTGTGGGTTTGTCTTGTCATGTTTAGTGGTTCCCTGTCTGTCTATTAGTCATCCCAGGTGTTTCCCATTAACCACGCCTCTTTGTTATCCTGTCTAGCTCGTTTACGCCTGTATTTAATGCTGCGTTCAAGTCCTCCTGGGAAGTTCGAATTCGTTTGTTAACTCTGCTTATAAAAAATGAAGAACAAAGAATGCGCATCAGGTGTGTTTTTCTTTTTATGTTTTTTTTTATTGGCTTAAGAAGCCATTGTAAACTCTATCATTATATATTAGGTATCATTTTTATATTACAATGATATCATATTTTATGCAGAGAGCTTGCTTTATAAAGGAAAAAAGCCTTACAATGTCAATGAGTAAACATTGAAATTCAATTAAAATTTACCGTCAACAGACGTTGCAACCATTGATTCCGCCATGTTTCTCACTGACACGCCCCCAACTCGTACAGATCGGGGCTTAAAGAAAATCCCGAGCTCCCACACTCAAAAAATAAACTAGGTAGGTTGTGCACTTTACATAATTTATTTATATATAATTTACTTATAATAATTGTGTTTTTTGACTTTAAAGGGTTAGTTCACCCAAAAATGAAAATTAAGTCATTAATTACTCACCCCATGCTGTACCAACCCTGTAAGACCTTCGTTCATCTTCGGAACACAAATGAAGATATTTTCTCCTCCATAGACTGCCTAAGGAACTGGCACTTGACGGCCCATAAAGTCATTAAAGAAAATGTTTAAATATTCCATGTGCCTACAGTGGCTCAATTATAAGTTTATCAAGCGACAAGACTACTTTTTGTGCGAAAAAACCCACATAAATAACGACTTTATTCGACTCTTCCATTACTTCCTTATGGGACTTGAGACGAGAATTGAGGAGATCCAGAACGCATGTGCGAGAACTCAGATGAGGACGTTCTTCTTCGACTACTTCTTGTTACCGGCTGCTCACCGCTTAGGAGTATTACCGCCACCTACCGTATAAGATGATGATCCATATATAAGGCGCTCCGGATTGTAAGGCGCACTGTCGTTTTTTAAAAGATTAAAGGCTTTTAAGTGCGCCTTATAGTGCGGAAAATATGGTAATTGAAAAGCGTATGTACAGTGCGCATCTTCCTCTGCTTGTAAACAGAAAGTTTTGCGCTTCCAGCTATATCAGCACATCATCTTATACAGTAGGTGGCGGTAATACTCCTAAGCGGTGAGCAGCCGGTAACAAGAAGTAGTCAAAGAAGAACGTCATCATCTCAGTTCTGGAAATCTCTTCTACTCTCGTCTAAAGGCTCATAAGGAAGTAATGGAATAGTCGAATAAAGTCGTTATTTATGTTTTTTTTCGCACAAAAGTAGTCTCGTCGCTTGATAAACTTATAATTGAGCCACTGTAGGCACATGGAATATTTAAACATTTTCTTTAATGACTTTATGGGCCGTCAAGAGCCAGTCCCTTAGGCAGTCTATGGAGGAGTGATCCAGCTCTCAGATTTAATCAAAAATATCTTTATTTGTGTTCCGAAGATGAACGAAGGTCTTACGGGGTTGATACAGCATGGGGGTGAGTAATTAATGACTTAATTTTCATTTTTGGGTGAACTAACCCTTTAAATGTTTTTAATTATAAATATTAAAATTAAGTGGTATTTTATGTTTGTTTGTTTTTTTGAGAAATTTAGAAAAGGGAAGACTTGATAGTGTGTAATAGTGTTTAATGTTAAATTACATTGGAATTATTAAACCATGACTATCGACTGATTTCATTATTTTCTATTGCTTTGGATGAAGTAGCATGTAAATCTCAGCATTCAAGATGCTAATATGTGCTACTGCTAGCAAATAGCTAGCTAAATTCTATCAATTTAATTAAATGTCACTGAATCAAATGAAATATAAATGGATGAATGAATATAATAAAATGCCTTTGAATCATGTCAGGAAGCCTTTAAAAATTCACATTCAGACTACTTAAATTGGCAATTTAAAATAACTTAATTCCATTGTGTTGAAGTTACATGAACAAATTATGTTTGTTTAACATAATCCAATTATGTGGAACCTGTTGACGAAAAAATAATTAAAGACAACATATAATTTCTTTGAGTGCACTCACTGGTATTTACGACATTGTGGCGTTCAAGTGCGTTCAACTCGTAATTACGATCTATAAGATGACTTAAACGCAGCATAAGCCCTGTGTTTCAGCCCTGTCTTGGTGAGTTCTTGATGTTGTAGCGTTGATGTTGGTTTTTCTGTCTCTGAGTCCTGAGTTCTGTTTCCTGCTGTAAGTTTGTAAAGTTTGAACTTTTGTTTAAGTGTGCTGCATTTGGATCCTGCTTCCTCCTTTGCTTCAACCACTTCATGACATTCAATTAGATTTAGAAAATTCCACAGACCGTTACATGGTTGTCAGGTGCAAGGCAGATACTTTTTTATTATTGTTGATTAAAAGAAAACCGTCTGTCGTATCCTGTGAAAAAAGTGGCTGAGATTGAATTTGTAGATACAAATGACATTGTGACTCCTCTCCTATTCTCTTCTGTAATTGGATTAGGCTCTAGATAGTGTTTTTGTTTTCTATTGTTAGATACCGGATTACTTAGATGTCTTCTTTCATGCCAATAAATAATGTTTTGGCAGCAATAGCGTCGTTATTTCCCCGTGCAGCATCTATATCTGTCACACAGGAGCTTTTTTACTCCAAATGTGGATCATTCGTTTTTATTCAGCTTTAGTCTGTAAATCCTTGTGTAAGTGTCAGTCTGTGGAAATAAAATTTCGCAGAGCATCCTTCCCATCCCCACAAGCCTTGTGACAATGATTTAAAAGTGGATGGAATTTTGTTGCAACAGAGACACAAAATCTTCAAAACCGTGTTCCAGATGTTTGTATTTGAAGACACTGAAAATCATTTAAAATGTAATTTATTCATGTGATGGTAGCTGAATTTTCAGCTTTAAATAATGTTTATTAATTTTACAGATTCAATTTTTATTCATCAATACTGTTGTATTTAAATAGTGCCACAATTGCCCCTAAACGAATGATAAAGTTAAGTGATCATGCTGTGCATTGCTTAAAACTAATAAAAAATATGAGATGCTAAAATGACTATTTAAATTTATCTGTTTATATTTGGTCTCAAAATGTTGTAAAAGTCTATATGCATTATCATAAAATAGGCTCATGCTATTCAAACAAAAAGGCTTTGAGGACTTAACATATGTTCAGCTGCCTTAAAGCCTTGCAGGACTATTAGCATGAATAAATCACTGTAATGTATGGATGAGGAGACTGCAGTGAGCAATTTAAAGTGTGCCACTGTAATGAATGAATATTTAATATCCGTTAAATGGTTACAAAATTATCTGATAATGCCAGAGTTTGAGTTATGAGATCTATCCCTGACTGATCATTTTTGTTCTGGTCCTCCAGCACTAGACCATGTGACTCAAATTGCAATCCAGTTAACCAAGCTAAACTGCCTTGTCCTGAACAGAGATAAATAGAGACAGGGTGCAGTTTATGAGATGGAGACTAATAGTGCCATAATGATAAAGCACCTATTTTGTTGTTATTTATTGTGTCTGGAGAATGTGAACTGATTTGTGTTTGTCAAGAGGTTTTGTTTCTTTGCTCTTAAGCAGGTGAAGGCTTTGGAAAGTGAGATAAATCATAAAAGAAACATAATACAAAGGCAGAACATCAAAGTTGTGTCACATCACTGGCGCGTCTACATTCTCCTTAAAACCTAACTTTGAAGTCATATAGTCCAACTTTTGATAATCTCAAAAAATCTTTTGACTTTTTATTTTTAGATAGATGTATGCAGATAAGTTATGTTCAGAGACACACTGTAAAAAATAAACCGTACATTTTTCGGTAAAAAAACGGCAGCTGTGTTTGCCAGAACTTTACCATTAAAAATACAGTAGGAACGTTAATGGTGTTACAGACTTAACTTAAAATTTACAGTAATAAACCGTATTTTATTTTCTGATAAAATGTTGATTTACCAACCGATTTGACGGATTGATATCTGTTTTAGACCATTGTAATACACTGACAACCAACTATCATCACAGGAGTGATGAGAGTTACATGAGCAATCACAGCTCATCACAAGTGAAGACTTATATAAAGCAATACTTCTTTAAAGAAGCTGCACAATGTCATTCACACAAACATTAAGCACCATCATGGTAACACACATGAAATAAAACAAAAATGCAATAAACATTCATTTAACAACATTAAATGTAACATAAAACCCTAATGTACATAACTTATTAGAAAAAAAAAACAATAAAACTATGAGGAACCATAGTTATTTCAACCAAAAATACATAAAATGTGAAGTGTCACACAGGGAATTGTGGGAATGTCAGTTTACGTTTTTTTCACTGTAAATTACACAATGATTTGTTCTGTTTCACTTTCAAAAACTGTAAATTGAACGGTATTTTACTGTAAAATTATATCACAGTTATTTACCGTATATAGTACGGAAACTTTCTGTTTACCAATTAACATTTTTGCACTGTAGCATTTTTACAGTATTTTACAGTTAAAATCACGGTTATTTTTTACAGTGCATAATCTTGCCGTAGGAATAAGAATAAACAATATTATCATAAGACAAAGGTTTTCAAACTGGGACACTAAGGTTTACAAAGTTAACTAAGGTTTAAATGTTTTTTAAACAATACATTTTAACACATTTATCAGATTTGATATAAGAAATAAAAAAGGTTTAAGCTTTAAAAATAATATTGATAATATTTATATATATATATATATATATATATATATATATATATATATATATATATATATATATATTAAAAGTATTATTGAAATGTAATATATAAATATTTACAATATATTTATTTATTGATTGTAAAAAAGGGTTATTTTTACAAGAAAATACATAGTGGCCTTTTCATATTGACAATAACTGGCAGAATGGCAAAAATGTTTTCACTTCATTTAATTTCTCTTCTCATTTTTTCTTCACTTCACTTTCATGACTGCCTGCTGCAGTGCTTAAAACATCCAGAAAAGCTCTTAACATCTTTGGACTTTTTTAAACTGTATTCTCTGCTTCTCTACAGACTTAACAGTCCCTTGCATTCATACAGTTTAATTGTACATCAGAACATGCTAAGGCCTAAATGTCACCCAAAAATGTTTGAAGATTGTTTGAACCGGTTTTCTTTTCGCATTCGTTTGATACACTGATGATTTCTGCATTATTCGCCTGGAGTCATATCGTTCTTTGGCTCCATCATAGTTTTTTTCCCTTCAAAAAATCGTAAAGATGGTACAATCACAAAAAAAACATGTCTGAAGTGAATTGAATTCTCACTTTCTGTACCTTTGTCTAATCTTAGTGTGATATTATATGATCAGTGCAATTTTGTCTGCACTCTATCCCCCCGCCGTTAGTTCAGGACCACCTCATACACTTGAAAGAAGTGGGCTCATTTTCTTTCTAACAGTTAATCCTTCTCAAGATGAGTGGGGAAATCTGTCTATGTCTATATGAATGTTGTGTCTCACTTAAAGCACACTCGGTTATCTTTACTCCAGGTCAGTGGGAGAGAATCTGACATTTGATTTTAGATTTTAAAAGCAAAGGCAGATTTGAAAGGATCCCTCCAGTCACTCATGAGTATGGTTGAGAGTGGGCCGGGGAGAAGATAGACAGATGATGACTGAGTTGAAACGTAGAGTGCTACAATGACAGAATCCTCTGCAGTGCTGTCAGATATTACTCTTATCTCCTCTGTTTCCACTCCATCTGTCAGTGAATATACGAATCCTCCTTGGGTCCCACCAAACATATGTGAAAAAATTATGAGATCAAAAGGCATTTTCTAAATAAATGTCAATTGTTTTATTGTGAGCAATTTATTAGTGCATGCTTTTCTAAAGAAAAAGTTTGATTTAATCACGTATAATCAACAATCTCTCTACTGCTATTTTAGGTAACGTAACCAAGTTGGTTTTATATTGACATATTTTAGATGAACAGCACAATTGTGAGTATGATATTGCTTTTCAACAGATAATCAAGAGGTAATTAAAGCTCCAGTCTGTAACTTTATGGGGTTAAAAATGATCCAAAATACATTTTTGAGCAAGTATATAACCAGCCAGTGTTCAAAACTCTATGCCTGCCTTAGCTCTATTCAAAACGGTATACGCTCAGGGCTTTCGGGGAAGGTCACCTGTGGAGAATATCGCACGTAATCCAGTCCGTAGAGTGAAATGGCGAGCAAACGAAGACACCTGAGCAGGTCCGGTACTGGCTGGTTGAAGCAAGTACACGAGAGAACACTGGCTCCACTAGGTGATTGTAGAATCTGGCGAATGTGTTTGGTGTCCCCAGCCTGCAGCTCTGCAGATGTCTGTTAGCGAGGCACCATGTGCTAGAGCCCAAGAGGACGCCACACTCCGGGTGGAGTGGGCAGTCACACCAAGGGGGCACGGTCAACCTTGCTGCTGGTATGCCAAAGCAATGGCGTCCACTATCCAGTGGGACAATCTTTGCTTGGAGATAGCCTTTTCCTTTAGCTTCCCACCATAACAGACAAAGAGCTTGACTCAGGTCCTGAAACACTGCGTTCTGTATACATAGGTGCGGAGAGCATTCAGTCTCCTTGTTCCTCTCAGGAACCTGACGATCAGGTCGTGCTTCCCCACAGACTTTCCTTCGACTGGGTCATGATGTGTGGCAATAGCAACAACATAGACTTTGAGGGTGGCAGCCTTTGCTCCTACCCATCTTAAAGGAAGCAAAACACAACACTGATTGAACATCTCCTGGGGTCTTCTCGGTGAGAAGAGCACTAGTTGACGAAGAGGTTCCACTTCATCGCATGGTGGTAGGGTACTCAAAGCTGCTTCGTCCCGTCCAAGAGCCACACATGGAGGCTCCAAAGATTGGGACGAGGGTGCCATAGGGTGCTCCTGTCCCTGAGAAAGGAGGTCCTTCCTCAGGGAATCGGCCAAGAAGGTGCAGTCGTAAGGAGTACAAGTTCGAAAACCAGGTCCGGGTGGGCCAGTACGGCGCGACCAGAATTACTTGCTCCTCATCCTCCATGACCTTGTGCAGAGTCTGCGCCAAAGGGCCCACTGGGGAAACACATATTTGCGACCCCATGGCCAGCTGTGTGGCAGGACATCCGTGCTGAGTGTGTCCTTGGTCAGGGAATAATACAGGGCGCAATGGGCGCAATGTAATGGGCGCAATATGCACAAATTATATAAATATAAGTCGTGAGTAGGGATGCAGCGATTACCGGATTTCACAATTAACCGCGATTACGTTACGTTAAAACGTCACGGTTAATTAATCGTAAAGACTTTGCTACACCGTGTATTCTGCACAGGCAACTAACACAAAACGAAAACAAAGTTACACCAGCGGTGCACCAGCTTAGAGTGCTCATCAGTCACAGCAGAGGGACTAAGCAACGACGCTCTATTTCCACAGAAAAAAAACGTCTCAAGTCAGCAGTGTGGGAGCATTTTGCGTAACGTTACACAAAGAATAACAAGGGGGTAATTGAAGAAGATGGCTCGCCTGTCTGCAAAACTTAATAAAAGTTTCCGTTTATTATTTTCGTCAACGACATTTTTTCACAGACAAAAACGAGACGAGAAACGAATAAAAACTAGATGCAATTGTTAGATAGTGACCAGTGTTGCCAAGTCCGCTGATTCTAAGCGACTTTGGGCTTGTTTTTCTGTAAAGTCGCTTGCAAATAATGGGAGTCGCGGGTCGCGTTTTTTGGGCTTGTTTCTAAAGTGTAGTTGCTTATTTGGGCTTGTTCCCAGCTCGTTGCCAAGCAGATATTTTCTATGTTATTTAAACGTAGGAGTTTGTCTTGCCTGTTCCTTCTCTCCCTATCCCCATTCAAAGAGTTTTTTTCCCACCCACATCCTGCTTCTAATTGGCTCTGACCCTGATGGCAACGAGTACTAGCCAATCAGAGGCAGAGCAGGGCAATCGTTGTTGTTTTTTTTTCTGGTTAGGAAAACGTACGTGCGAGTCTGGACCATTCGTGACTGATACTGACTGGACTGTAGGAGAGTTTTATATATTAATTATATGTTAGATATTTTAGACATAGATATTATAATTTAATATCGTTTAACCCTTGGCTTTAACTGTCACTTTTTTCACTTTTTTCATGAAAATCACTATTCAAATGGTTGTAATTCCAGAATGCTTTGGAAGATAGACCTATTTGGCAAATTATTTTTGAAGTGAAGTATTGTGAAATTATGAAAGTGAAACAGTAAAAAAGTTATAAGTTTGTGTTTATGAAAATTAACAATGTAAAAATATAATTATTTCTATTTTATATAAAATAGATATATTACAAAATATATTTACTCTAAAACTGCAAGAAAATGTAAGCCAAAAATCTGAAAAGAAGAAGTTCAAAAGAAGATCAAAAGAAGTTCTAAATTTTAGGTTGATATCTCAAAAATGAGCTTTCGGTCAGATTGTATTTGGGCGCAGTACCAACACTAGATGGACAGCAAAGCTTTATTACAGGAGAAAAATAAACTGTACAGTTTACCAATCTGTCCACGTGAATGTAAATTGACATTCACAGTTTAAAACTATCCGATCCGTCCCCACAGATTGTAAAACCGTGCACACAGTTTTCCGCAACCTAGTCCCCGGACCCTAGGGGCTCCGTCGAAAAAGCGCTTTTACTGTCTATGAGAAAAAGTCGCTTGTTTTGGGCTTGTTTTCACCGGCTTGGTTGCTTATTTGTCTTGCGAGATCTGGCAACACTGATAGTGAACGATCTGGGGAGCGAATCCAGTCAGAACTGATGTCCTGCGTGTGTGATGCACACATTTGTTCTGTTGGCCTACCCTGCGGTCCCATAACATGGGCTCTATTCGGTACAGTTTGCTGTGGGCACAACCCGACCCGAAGCGTGCAGCCATGCTCATAGACGCATACAGCGCGCTGGTACTCAACTGAGCTCTCTTTTGTGTCTGAATAGACAAATACACACAACATTATGTCTAAATGTCCGGTTTGGACCGTATTCATGTAAACTACAGTAACTCATGCGTCAGTGCAATTGGATCCACATGTCATTGGGCACTGATCCGACGTCTTAAAGCGACAGTGTAAACCTAATGTCGTCTTGTATCCTTAATATTGATCAAGCAACAAAAGAAAAGCATTCACTGTTTGTTAATAGCTTTAATAAGGATTAATTATATTCATACAAATAAATATGTCTGCTTGAAAGAATGAAGAATGATGTATGCAAGTAGTTATAAAGAATGCATATATCATTCATTGAAAAGAAGACTGTTTTTTACTTTAGGAAAAGTGGTTTTATTTTGTTTTCTTTTAAAAGAAAGACATGGTTAATATTTAGCTTAAATTTATTTTAATAGATCCAAAGACTTTTATTCTCCCTTTATAGTATTATTTATGTTTTAAGTCAAATACCAACAAGATATTGTTGTTTTTAAGATATTGAGGTAGATTGTTTTCTACTTCAGGTTGAAAATAAATGTAGAACAAACTAAACCCTGATCTATTTCAATCAAAGAGTCCTGCAGCCTTTGACTTAATTTGTTATTTTTAAAAGGAAAATACCGAATGTAAGCACTACAAAGCACTTATCTTTAATTCAAAAGAAGGAGATTGACTATTGTTTTTCATTTTATAATTTGTACCATGTTGTGGCAGCTATAAATAACATATTAAAATCTAGTGTTTAGTGTTCATGTGATATTATACATTAGCAGTGTTGTGAAATTAATTGATGCATAATAATCGTGATAATCGTTAAACCGTGATTATTTCTCAGACAATAATCGTACTTACAAAATCTGTAATCGTTGCATCCCTAGTCGCTGAGAGGCAAACTGTGCGTCCCCGAACTAGTCCCAAATCAGCTGAACCAACTGGGGATCATTCTCCATGGAGGGGCTAAAGCCGTGAGAGCTCATCGGCTGCAAGGTTCAGGGCTCTGGGGATATAAAATGGGATGAAGCGACCTCAGATGCTTCTGACTCCTTATGAGGAGGTGTTGGGCGGAGTTGCGACATACGGCGGGAGCGTCAGACCACCTTGACGGTTGATGTACGCTACAGTCGCAGTATTGTCTGATCGACGTGCCATAGGCACTGGGGTCCTGTCCAGGAGCACGGCAGCACACGTCCATTGCACGTGGCAATCATGATTGCTTTGATTGTAACCCACTCAAATTCCTCCTTGATATATATATTTATTTGCCACTGCATTTCATTAAACACTCAGAAATGTGCCAGGTTCATAAGGTTCAATTGGTGTTAAATTCCATTTCATGATGTTTTTTGACATTGCTTTCTCTGCACAGAGACAAAAGGCAGTGGCCCAACAAATCCCAGAAATCTTTTTAATTATCAATGTAAATGCAGTTGTGCAAATTAGTTTTTGTTTGGCAGATATTTTGCTTGTTGTGGAGCATTATTTACAGACCCGCTTGGCTAAGTAAGCTCACTGCCAAATGAGCTATCAGACCCAGGCTGTGCATGGTGTTGAGAGCAATGGTGTGTTTACTGTGTCTTTGCGACAAGCATCAGGGAAGAAAAACAAGGTTATGCCACTGCATAACTTTGAGTGGATATAATCACTGGAAAGCAACCAATATCAAAAATAGAGGCCTGTGAAATGAGAGATAAGACAGTGAGGAGGCAAGGTCTAACCATCACAGCTAAAGGCACTACATCTGTAGAAATACTCTCCCGTCTTATGCTGAAACAATGTGTCCTAAATTGGCCCACTGGTGACCCTATGTTTCCTAGTGGGCAATTGATGTTGTTGGCAGACCGCTGTAAGATCAGAAGCACAGCCTGTCCTGCAGTCTGCTCTGGAACGTGATAGGACTGCACAGACCTGTCAAAAAAGAGATATGTCTGTTTGTAAGCTGCGAAAATGTCTAGCAAAGGTATACTGTGAGCTCTGCCACGGAAAGTGACGCTGTGGGCAGTGTGACGAAGGGCCGACTCGAGGCTTCAAAGCTGTTCTGAGCAGCAGGCGAAGCCCTGAACTGAATCCAGCCTTTCAAGCCTACGGTATTGGTTTTCTTTCCAGGTCTTGTCCCCAGATTCTCCTGTGGCTCCATGTGGGAGATCTGGCAGAACATAATGTGAAAAACAAACACCAGCTTTCATTGAAACCTGAATTACACTGATAAAGAGAGATAGGATATGTTAGGCTAAGGGAAACATCGTTTGGCATCATTAGTTTGTCTCCTTTTCTTTTTCTCCCTGTACATAAATATATACAATTATTGTGGATTGCCTAAAGTTTCTAGTCAAACACACTTGAGAATCAAAAGAGCATTTAAGTTATTAAGAATGGGTTTAATGAAAAATGCAGATTGTTCTAAAATAATATATACCTCACAGTCTTGTCTTAAGCTATGGTGAGTGGAAATAATCATGTCTAACACATTTGCTTTGCTCCAAAACAGCAAAGTCCCCAGAAAGGCTTTTCTAAACGATCTTAATTATGTCTCTATACTTATATCTGTCAATATTTTTTTTTACATTGTAAAAATAATTTATATGTGTATATATATATATATATATATATATATATATATTTTTTTTTTTTTTGAATTTATATATATATATATATATATATATATAAATTCTAAACAAAAATATGAAGAACCTTTTACACCCATTGAACATTTACAGTACATAAACAGTGTCTTTATAATGGTTTAGATTATTAAAATGTTCTTCAGTTTTTTAACAAGTACACTTTCACTTTTTTGTTCTATCTGTCTCTATCTGTCTATCTTTTGTTCTATTAAAACTTCATCACTCCTTCTTCCAAACCTTGTTTTTGTCTTACCTTGATCGACCATAGAAAGCCTATTATAATTTTTTATATTTTAGATTGGGCAGGATGGATTTCACCATGTCACTTGCCCATGTGTGTCTCAGACTCTCATCATATCTGCAAATAGAGAAAAGTTGCTCCAGCTACTTTGACGAGTGTGTAGTGTTTAGCATAGGTTAGATATTACAACAAGCAAGAAAGGTTTCATGAAGCACTTATATCTCCAGGGAATCACCTGTTGTTTAAAAAAACACAGAACAAGAGAGTTTGCTGTCAAAAAGACCTTACCTTACCTCTTACCTCAACCCCGTCCCTAAACCTACCCGTCACTGGGGTTAATGGCATTTATGACTGTTCCCTTACCATCCTAGGAAAGAAAAAGATAGCTCCCCAGATGTAGATGTACATTTTGCTTCGTTTCGCTCGGACATTTGGCAGCGTTTATAGACACGCGGAATGACGTGGCTTTTAATGGCGTAGACACACATACACGCGGATAGCTCAAAATGCGTATAGATAACACTCCACTTGACTCGAAAAGTGGCGTGTATGTGTATGTGACAGAGCTTGTAATAAAACAAGAATCAACATTGCCTTGGCTTTATTAGAGGTGGCGAGAACTGAAGAATTTGTAAAAGCGATGTGGGGTTTGCTGTTCAGATGTATTTAGTGAACAGATAAAGCAGTTTTGGTTTCCTAAAGAACCTTTCAGTGAACAAGTCTGAAAGTAACATTTTTCTTTTTAATAATTTAAAGAGCCCCTTTCCACTATAAAGAAACTTTTGTGCAACAAAAAGGTTCTATGGAGGTTTATGGTTCTTTAAGGAACCATAGATGTCATTAAAGATTTTTTGAGAATGAAGGGTCATTTTATTATGGGTGTTGTAGTGCTATGCTGGAATTTATTTTCAAGGAAGTACATAGTAAAGGCAACAGTAATGTCTTCAGCTCAGTGTGAGGTCTTTTCCATCTAAACTGGTTATATCTCTTAATCCTAGTGAATATTTAATGAGCAGTAGGGAAACCGTATTCACCCTCACAATCATGCAGAGACAAAGCACAACCAAAATCTGGTGAACAGTTCTTCTCTGACACCCCTTTGAACCCTTATTTTTTAATAGTGTAGTTCAGATCAGATTCATGACTGTGGTGATCATAAAAACATCCCTTCATGCAGATTTTTACACAAACATGAAGATTTTCTTTCCTTAAGATATTTATTTTACAAATAAAATATCTGTTGCAGACAAACATTAGATGTAAGGATCCACAGGCTTTAGATTTCACTGTCGCGTATAACAGCGATTTTCTGACTCTGTGGTTGGTCCTTTCACAGCCTTTTTGGGGAAAAAAAACAAGGCTAACAGTCTGTTAAGAACAACGCAGTTTAGTCATCTCTGTGTGTGTGTGAACCTTAGAAAAAGTTAGCTTTATATTCCCACCAGACACATTGTTCTGTCTAGTGAAGAAAAAAAATACCAATTCAGGTGAACAAATGCATTGTTGGCACTCTTTTCTCTGTTCTCCCTGTTTTTTTTTTTCCTTTTTTTTTCCAGATCGGCTTAGTACCAGAAACGTTGCACTGGCTAGTAAGCTTAAAAACACCAAGCCATTATCTTATTCACAACAGGCATGTTTCCAAGTTAAAAATCACAACGCTTTCCATCAAATCGCTTCAAATCCCACATTGATAAACATATACAAGGAGTAATAGAGATTACACTCCAACAGAACTGTTTTCGATTACTCTGCATTTGATGGCATGAATTGAAGTGTTTTCGTTACTCGCCTGGAATTTCAAACATTGCGCTAGGGAGCTCTGCAGTTTTTTCTTCATTTGGCATCCACCCTGCCCAAGGCTATGGACGCTGTGGACTTTGAGATTGGAGTAAGTATTTGATTGACAGCTCAATGAGCACTCTGTCACCTCCTGCTCCTCCTAGCCAAGTGTTATTGATTCAGCTGGAATTGATCATGGCTTCAGATGGCTTTTCAATGGACTGTGGCCTAAGTAAGACAGTAAGATTGGGAGGTGGTGTGGAATGAAAGTGCTTCTAGATGAAGCAGAGATGGGAGCCAGATAAAAGGACTGTGAGGGGAAGATAGGATTAGGTCAGAAACTGAGAGTAACAGGTTGTTCGTGGATAATCACATGGCCAGTGGTAGCTTAGAGATTCTGCCCAGTGATCAAAGAATTCGCACACAGAGCCTGACATGGAATCAAATGATTCCCCGGACACCACAACCCTTGTTGTCGGTGAAATCGTTTTTCTAAATAACCTCATGGGCGCTTAGGAAAAAACACGGGAAAAATTCCCTCAGCAGTGAGTAAGACAAGGCCAGGTTTCGCTGCAATTACAGTCATTCATTCCGCGGTGCTCTTTGGATATTTAACCTGGTGTCTGGTCATTGTGAAGTGACTGCTGTGCGGCTGGTTCAGCTGATTCATGTGTTGAAGTGGAGCTGGCGGCTTATTGGCCTCAGCCTTTGTCAGTTTGGCCGCATTTAAATTACACGCTCAAGCGACCCAATTCTGGGTTTTTTTTCTCCCATGTTGCACAGATCGGATATGTCCCACAAATCCAGGAAGCACATGGGTGTAGATATTCTCAGATCTGTTTTAAGCCTCATTTATGTGCAAATAAATCTGATATGAATCAGCTATGTGCATTTGCATCTGGACAGTGGATATCCCGCTGTCAATGCGAGTCATACGTCATTAAAAAAGCAATTGAATGATGTCAACTCTGCGGGACACAAACCGAGATCTCGTGACTCTTTTCAAAGTGGCAATGGAGGACGAAGGCTTAAACCAATGTTTTGTTGATCTTAAAGATTGTGTTATAATTTTGTCTGTCCATTGCAAACAGTCCTGTTTTTAGTCTTGTGCTGCGAATTTCTGGATCAGTAAGTCTACCCTGGGTTGTTTCGCCAGAGGAAATGCAGATATCTGATATGGGTCACTTTTAAAAGACGATGTTAACCGGTGGTCAAAAAATTGGATATATAATAGTCAACACATTGGAATTGGGCATCAAGCCCTACAATGTAAATGGGGCTTTAGTGATTTGCGGTGTCCAGACTAGCGCTATAAATGCCCTCTCATTAAGCCCAGTATTTATGGCCTGCAGAAGAAACAGCTTGCTTACAAGAGCCTGTGTATTTATGTTTAGTGCAAATATCGATCGTTTGATTTGCTTTTTAGTGTGGACGCTATAAAAAAATATGAGTGTGTGTGTTTTCTGGGCTTTTCTTGGGTATTAAAGGGATAGTTCATGCAAAAATTAAAATTCTATGATAATTTACTCACCCTAATGTCTTACCAAACTAGAATGTATCTGTGGAACATTGTTCTTTCTAACTATTTTTAGGTTAGGCATTAAACATTTAGGTTAGGCCAGAGAGTGCTTTAGTTGTTTTACTGTACAAAATCACGCCACCGGCCTTGTGTCGTTCTCTCACGGCCCCCAGTCTCCTCCTGCTCGCCACAGTAAACATAATGAATGGCGACAGAACGCAAAAGCCGAATCCCGGACATTTTGGGCGATCTTGAGACAAATTTTCGGGCAGACTCATCATAGAGACTTGTTGTTACTGCACTCTGTTACCAGTAGGCATGGCCTCCTAGGGCAGCGAAGCAAGTGCATTCTGGGAGTTGTTGTCTTTTATCCACATTAGCCAAAAATAAATTTTCTGGCTTTTCTCAGTCTTGAAAGCTTCAAATTCAAAAATAATTTCACATTTCTTCTACATAAATGACCCATTCAATGACCCACATATTAAAGACACATTCATCTTTCCAGAGGTGAAGTATCCCTTTAAGTATTGAAACTTTCCTTATTGTTTGTAACTGCCGACTTTTAGCAGGATCTGTTTATCTGTCTTTAATTTTGCAGTGTTTCTTTGATACAGTCGTGGTCAAAATGAATGGCACCCCTGGTAAATATGATGAAAACTGTCTGTAAAAAATAATTCTGCATTTTTTATCCTTTTGATCTTCCATTCAAAAATTGGCAAAATTCTAACCTTTCATTGAAGCAAAAGAATTGAATGTGGGGGTAAATCACACTATGAAATACATGTTTTTCTCCAAAACACTCTGGCCATAATTATTGGCACCCCTAGAATTTTTTATGAGAAAAATATCTCTGAAGTACATTCCCATTAATATTTAATTTTTTAAGCACATCAGGGTGACTAGGAACATGAAATTGTCCAGCTATGACTTCTTGTTTCAAGGAGTTTAAATATGAGGAAGCACAAAGGTCAAATTTCCTGAATCCTGCAAAAAGTTTTTAATAACAGGGTGCCAATAATTTTGCCCAGAGTGTTTTAGATTTTTCTTTTGCTTCAATGAAAGGTTAGAATTTGGCAAATTTTTTGAATGGTAAGATCAAAAGGATAAACAATGCAGAAGTATTTTTTACAGCCAGTTTTCATCATATTTACCAGGGGTGCCATTAATTTTGACCACGACTGTATATGTATGAATTATCATTTTAGGCTAGTAATGTAATAGCCAATGTTAGCAGTGCAACATCTCCTGGACAGCCCGAATTTGCTTTTATATAAGTTAAGTTACACTTGTTTACGTTGCAGACACCACCACCACTATGCTACTACTACACAAAACCACGATACATGTCTTTTCTTTGCCTCCTGGTTTTGTGTGCAAGCAGTGATGCTATTGCAGAGAAATCCATGTATATATTTGATCAAAAATACATTAAAACAGTATTAATGTGAAATATCATTATTATTTAATATAATTATTTTCTATTTTAATGAATTTTAAAATGTAATTTATTCCTGTGATGGCAAAGCTGAATTTTCTGTGTCCAGAAATCATTCTAATATGCTGTTTTGCTGCTAAATAAAACATTTCTTATTATCAATGTTGAGAAAAATTGTGCTGCTTGATATATATATTTTTTTGATAAATAAAGAGTTAAAAGGAACAGCATTTATTTGAAAATGACTTTGCTTGTAATGTAAAAGTGTGTAAAATTCAGTAAAACGTTCTATGGTGAAAGTATAAAAAGTTTAGGAAAAGTAAGCTTGACTTTAGAAAGAAATGAATTATTTTATTCAGAATAAAATGAATTTTGAATTACAATTCTGCAGTATGTTGTCTAGGTTAATTCAAGTTCATGGTCCCGATTTCTGTAGAATTACTCACTGCTGATCTAATAATGTCAGTGTGAAGCAGAATAGTGAATTTCTTCCTCACCGTTGTTAATTCTGTCCCCTGCTGCTGCATGGAAGGTTAATCCTTCTTCTTGTCAAGTGCATGAACCCACCCCCCACTTTTCATGAGGTCAAATGAGAAACATCCCTAGATTCTGATGCAGGACATCTGACTGCCCTCACAGGCTCTTTTGCAGATCCTGTCTGACAGCCGGTGGTATTGTTAAGCTCTCCCACCGAGTGACATTAAACCCTCTCAGACGTATCATCTTAAACTAGTCTTTGGCTCTGTCAGGGTGAAGATGATAATGCTCTTACTGTTTAATGTCAGAATCTGCTCCCCTCTGACACCTTTCTGAGCTCAACACTGCTCTCGTTCAGGCTGGATGGCAGTTATGGGATCATATGGCAGTTCATCAGATTACGTTTAGACTCTATCCCGTTACAAGGTCTGCGTGACCTTCTTGCGTCTACGCTGATGAGAATGGTTCGAGAATCATTGGTGTGGTGAGTGACGTCGTCATGGCCTCTCTTCTCGGGGTTCAGCGGGGTCATCAGGGTGCCTTGTAAATGTCGACCTTCTGTCATGTCCAAAGTGCGCCTTGTTGGCAACCTGACAAAATGCTAAGCTAAGTAAAAAGTGGGGAGAGCGGCAGACGTTTGACCTGATCTTTGCCATAGCACTGGTGGTTATTTCTCCAAAATGAGGTGTCTTGTATGCGTCATTGCGTCAAGGCTCTCTTGTCCTGCGGGACAAGGTCAGGCAAGACATATGAACATCTCAGCACATAGAAAACTCAGTCCCATCGACATGAAGATATCACTCACTTATTTAAAGTATTTCTGAGTATGCTGTATGCAACTCTGTGTGTTCCTTCGTGTGATTCAGAGGTAACTTTACAGGTCAGCATCATCATCATCATTGTAATCCTCGTCATGGCTGCTCGAGTCTCGTAATAAAGGAGGCGCTGAAAGGAACCTGAATTCTCCTGTCATATCAGTATAATGAGAGTCATTATGCACGCCTTTATCACTTATGATGCAAATTAGGCTATTGTGAAGAAAATGTTGTGACAGCATTAGGAGAACTTCAAATATTAAAGTTATAAAATTCCTAATGAGATTTGCAGTGAAGCTCTGTTAAACAAGTTAAACGCATTTGTAACATGAGATCTGGATTTATAGATAATTTGTCTCTTTTGTATGCTGCTGTAGAAATCGAAGAACAATATCAGTAATTAATTCATTTATTTTTTATTTATAACATTTTAAATAGGCATTAATATTTAGTTATATGCCTGGTTATACATATATACTGGTTTAAATTGATTTATAATTCTCAAGGAACTGATTTAATTGACCCTTCGCTAAGCCACGCCCGAAAACTGCCACTGGCCAATCATGTCTTAGCAACCGTAACTATGCGCGGGAGGTCTGGCAAGCTTTTGAACGAGGGAAACACGCTGAAGCATTGTGCAAATCTGATACCGGTTAAAAGTTTGGATGGGGGAGAGGAATTGTTTTCCTTCCAGAAAATCGAAAAAGCCAAGGGGAGAAAAGATTGGCGTGATCTAGCATCTATGACCCATTCACAACTAACGTTACTGGTAAATGTCGACATGCTTAGAATTTGCTTGGAATATTGACGGTTCTTTGGTCATAATGATAACGTAAAATAAGACGATTAAAGAGACAAGACAAAGGCTCACTGACATACTTTAAAATATTTTTCAGCATTTTGTTAATCGACGTCCTACTAACGTAAGTAACTTAACCCAATCCGATCGCGGCTCTCCCGGTATTAGTGTTATTCCACAAGATTTATTGATAAGCTGTTTGTTTTATAATTATTAAAATTAATTTCACATACCGTGCTGTGTATGAACAGCTGTTCCTCAATTTGTGTTTCCCATTTGAACGGTCAGCGTATGAGGCGCTGCTGCTTGCGCTGGGACTATAACGTTAGGCTTTAACTTCAATTTTTAAGAAATTATTCTCTAATCGGTTGCATATAATGTCGTGAATATATCCCTCGAATGCATACTGTAGTCCCTTTTGTCTTGCTCTCTCAGATATTTCACTTGTTCGCGAAAATTACTAATTATCTCATTGGGAATGTCTGACACCGGGTGCATCCACACTATAATAGATGGGTCAGCCGTGAAAGCTTGACAGGCGTAGCAACAGTAACTAGGGAGGGCGGGGCTTCAGCGAAGGGTCAATTGAAGCGTTGGACATGAGAATGACATGTTTATTTTCAGAGTTAGAAAGAACATTGCTATCAGAAATATAAAAATGCCCCTGGAAATCAAAATCAGTGGGCAAATATTTTGTTGTAAGAGAAAAGATTGATTTCTGAAAAAAAAGCAATGGTAGCAGAAAAGTTCACTCCCTTTTAAACTTTTTTTTTGGCAGAGGGAAAATCTATATAGAAATACTACAAATCTAAAATCCTAAAATAAAAAAAATACTTTTTGCCTCAGTTTGTTGAACAAACTGGGAGTTAGACCAAAAGCCTTTGTCAGCAGTTTGCACTAGTGCCATATTTGTACATATGGAGTCATATTTCATTGTTTTCATTCGACTGGAAACTGAGTGTTTTAGCATTATTGAATTGCATTGTAGCACAATTTCATTACCTATAGTGGTATGCTTGATGTTCAGTGAAGTATTTCTGATTCTCAGTGCTGTCTGATGTCCAGCAAAACATCTTTCATTCCAGTGTCAGCGGTCTAGTAAAACAAGAACTTGACATCTTGATTTGCTGTTATTGTTGTTTCATTTTGAATTGAATATTTTAATTTTTGGGGGCGGATGTAGTTAGTTATGCAATATTTATGTGATGTTCCTTAATTAGAATATCATCTTGCCACAAAAATAGAATAACGGTATTTTAATTGAAAATAACTAACTATTAAACTATTTATAACTATTTAAATTATGAAATGTATGCAAATAGGAGGTGAGAAGGACCCTCCTTTGTGTGTGTGTGTGTTGTACTGCATTCATGTGGAGATCGTAGCTTATTCTTTGGCTCCTCAAGCAGATCAAACGGCCTCACAGACCACTTTCCTAATTGAACTGGAGCAGCTGTGAGGGACGTATCGAGCAGCGAATGCACCATGGGATCTCCGGGCAGAGCGCTCGCCTGTCCTCGAACGTCAACTTTCTTCTCCTGATCCGTCTCTAGTCGCTGAATAAAAGGCAGCGCTCTTCAGCCTCTCTGCATTCTTCAGGGGTTGTTATGTGTGCAAAAGTAAATGGAAGTCTGTTTGATCTGACAAGTCAAATTTTAATTGACTGGGTTTAGACTAAGGAGGGCAGATGGAGGAGATGGACACAGTGAGGCACTGGAGAGCTGAGCTGTTTTAATAATTGTCCCTTCTTTCACCTTCTCAACCATGCTTTGAATGGAGGATCCAAAGCCAGGTGAATGTGATTATGCTGTGAACCACACAGGAACACATCAGAGCGATATAAACTTTGTTAGCTTTGATTTCTCCAAAATGTATGAGCCCCTTGGTAAATGATGACATTTTGCTGTGGTTCGTTTTTTCTATATAGCCTAATACTATTTTTTATGTCGAACCTATGTTTCGATACATCTTTTAAAGTCAAATTAGCCTCCTTTAGCGTCAAATGAGACGCTTCGGTTATGGTAGGTTTAGGTATGGGTTAGGGTTAGACCACTAGGAGGCGCCTTCTGCCCCATAGTATCTGCGTCTCATTTGACGCTAAAGGGTGCCATGTGCGATGGATGTCTACTCTTTGGCAAAAGCGTCGTATATGACGCCTTGGGATGAGAACGGGCTTGAATATTTAATGATATTGTCTGAAGCAAGAAATTGAGCCTTATAAGGAGTGGTGCAGGGATGACATTTTTATAGGCTAGCCCAGAAGTTAGCATCACCCAGTTCCTCGTCTACATTTCCATTGGCTTTTGTAATATTGCAGTAAAGAAGGTCTGTGACTAGCAAAATCGTATGTTTCTAACGCGCTTTGTTCATTGTGATTATCTTCACAAATGAACATAAAGTTTATTAATTTTGAAGTAAATACAATCCTCAGATGTCAAAAGCTAATTGTAGGCTATTAACGATGTACTCCACGGTTGCATGACTTCCAAGCTACCATCACTTAACTTACGACTTTACTTGCATCACTTAACTTACGACAACTCTTTCAGTCTTTGTTTATAAACATTTCTCCTAAAAGTTAGAGTTATAATAGTTTGCAAGAACACGATTATAACACAACGAGGCTGTGAAAATGACCTGGTGAGATGAGTTTACCTGTTTGGATGATTAAACTTCATGTAAAGCTAAAATTGAGCTGAAACTACACTGAATGAGTATGTTTAAATACAGGGTTCCTACAGGGTCTTAAAAAGCCTTAAAAGATTTGAATTTATGAATTTGGAAATAATACCTTATAAAGTCTTTAAAAAGTCTTGAATTTTGATGTCTGGGTCTTAAAAATTATGCTGTATGTCAGTGTTGATTTCATTGACGAAAATAATCTTCAAACTTCAACAACATTTTTTCACTGACGAAAGCGAGACGCTAGTTTTGAATGACAAAAACTATGACGAAAATTTGTTGACATTTTCGTCGACGAATAAAAACTTGATAAAAATGTTAGATAGTGTTGATCTGGAAGCGATCCAGTCAGAACTCATGTCCTGCCTGTGTGTAGCTAATGTTAAAACTAGGGATGCTCCTATCAATCGGCCGGAGATCGCTATCGGCTGATCATAACAATTTTTGACTTCGATCGGTACTCACTAACTTGGCCGATCTTACAAACCGATCGCGATTTGATGACGTCAACGCGTAAGGACGTACGTGATACTTATATTGAAGAATGTTTAATTAAACCTTATTTGTTACATCAGACTTCTCCATGTTAGAGTTTAAATGTTTCCATTTATTTTATTCTCTTTAACATTGAACAATGTTTAATTAAACCTAATGAGTTGTATCAAACCACTTCAATTTGTTCTTTTAGGAGTTTAAATGTTGTTTGATTTTTTTTATTTATTTATTTTGTCCGGCTCAGATTTGTATTGGACGATGTTTAAGTTACATCAGACTTCTCCATTTTAGGAGACTATATGTTTATTTTGTCCTCCACAGTATTGGACAATGTTTAAATAAACCTTATGAGATGCATTAAACTGTTCCATTTTGTGTTTATTTGTCTTTTATTAAGTCAATTAAGCATCGGAATCGGATATTGTTATCTGGCCGATCACCATGACAAGAAATCGGTACTCGGTATCGGCTGCAAAAATCCTGATCGGAGCATCCCTAGTTAAAACACAACTTAACATTGTTTGGCAAACTTTCTTGTGGCCAACTGAAATGTTTTTATTTTACCTGCTTGACTTATCATCTTTTACCCATTCCGCATTTGAAAAATAAATGAACTCAAGTTGAAGGATTTTGTTTTTCTTTGCTGGTAGGGACGTGAAATAGGTATTAATTTTTTATATAAATGGTCTTAAAAAGGTCTTAAAAAGACTTGAAATTAACTTGAGGAAACCTGTAGGAACCCTGAAATAGCCTGGGTTTCCCCATTCTGCCGAGCCGCAGTGCGATTATTTTTTTATTTTTATTTATTTATTTATTTTTTTGCGCTGCTAGGCAGTCTGGATACCATGAACCAAATTTTCCCATGAAATAGGGAACCAATCACACAATGGGGAGGGAGCACAGGCGCATTTGATAGACGTACAGGCGCATTTGATAGACATTCGTAGCAACCAATAATACAGCTCTGGGCATTCGTAAACCACGCCTCAAATACGAGAAAATTTGCATGTGGTTTCCAGACCACGTTCCATTCTCAATGATACTTGGTCTGGCGTGAGCCAGGCTAATGTTTAAATACATCTGAAGTAGAATATAGTTACTGCCGCCATAGACTGTCTTTATTTTACTTTATTCTCTTGAGCAACAACTACATTTCTCTTTGCTAACACAATGGTAGTTTGGAAGCAGAGTGTCTGCATTTAAAATTAGAAAGCACAACATGCTAGTTTCATGCTAGTAACTATTGCAAACACGATCTCCGCAGACACAGAATTGGAAATTGCCACTCTATGGGATCTCTCTCTCTATTACATACAAACAAAACAATGCAGAGAAATGTCCTTGGAGGAACGGAGAGCTACTATTCCGAATGAGCTGTCAAAGCAAAAAGTCTCTTCAGCAGTAGTTTTTCCACCTGTATTTGGGCTGTGTGTGTGAAGAACACTGCGGTGTGCTCCCCAGTGCACAGAGGTGCCACTCACAGGTCTGTGTTCCTCAGTGCTGTCAGTGATGTGGGGGCTCTGTGTCCCCTGGGCAGACCGTTCAGAGTGAGATGCCTCCCGACTTATTTTTTCACATGTCTCATTGGAGCTTTCCTCTTCACGCCATTTCACCAAACGCTCAAGCGGTTTTATTCCCAGATTAAAATTAAGGCATTCTAGACATACCTTTCATCTGTCAAACCTCCCAGTTCTCGAGTTTCTTGTTTTTCTATTCCATATAAAGTAAAAATCAAAAATGGAATCTTCTTTAACGTTTCTCCTAGACAGTAAACAGATTAAATTGAAAGCAAATGGAGAAGGCTGCCAGTTTCAGACAGAAACATGCCAGTTTGAGAAGATTTCCCAACAATATTTTACTCTTCACTTAGATTTGCCAAGCTTTTCAGAGAATTCAATATTATGAACAAGTATTTCTCATCAAATTCATCCAAGACTAACACATCTGAGCATGGGTATTATCAAAATATGGTGATTAAACCTTGTGAATTCTCAATGGTAAAAATATTTTACGTCAAGTATATTAAATCGGAAATATGTTTCAATCTATATTGTTAGGCATATTTTTTAAATATTTGAATTTTTCAAGTACCTTCATCTGACATTTACAATATATATTTTTTAAAGCAAGGTCTTAACAACTGTGCAAAGCAAGTCAAAACAAACAATTCATAATAAAAATATCTAAGAAAAATTGTTGTCCCTATTGGTGATATAAAAGTTGTATTTCTAAGGTCAAAGTTTAGAGTTTAAAACCATATTGAATAAAATATATACTTCTCAGAAAAAAAGGGACAAAAGCTGTCACTGGGGCTGTAACATTTTCAAAAAGGTAAACTTTTGTCCATTTTAGGTATGAATATGTACATTTTAGGTGCTAATATATACATTTCAGGTGCTAAATATGTACATTTTAGGTGTTAATATGTACATTTTAGGTGATAATAATATTTTAGGTGTTAATATGTACAGTTTAGGTGCTAATAAGTGCATTTTATGTGTTAATATATACATTTTAAGTGCTAATATGTGTATTTTAGATGCTAATATGTACATTTTAAATGTTAATATGTACATTTCAGGAGCTAATATGTACATTTTAGGTCTTATATGTACATTTTAGGTGCTAATATGTACAGTTTAGGTGCTAATATGTACCACTAAGGTACCAATATGCAGCCTTTGGGTACAAACATGTACCTTTTGAAAAGGTACAGCCCCAGTGACAGATTTTGTACTTTTTTTTTCTGAGAGTGTACATTTTCTTTTCATAGGGTTAATTTATAATTAATGTTACATAGGTTGAAGAAAAGATTGAACAATATTGACACCATCTTAAAACAATTTGTCAATGGTTTTATTGCCAATGTATTGCAGTCCTTTCTTAATTTAATAGATCTCTGTCTCCTTTATAAGTCTTGCAAAGAGTAGCCTCTGAATCAAAAAATGTTTGCAAGGATGATGTGCTCTATAGATATTCAATGATTACTGCAAATCCATCACATTAGAGTAAAGTGGGTGAAATGTGCTGTGTTCTGGGGTCAGGGAGAAGCTATGTGATTAATGATAGCGCTGTGGTATTGTGTCTTGTGGTGCCATGTGGGTGGTTTTCCTTTTCAAGCTGAGCAGTTTTGCTGGAGATAATTCTGTCCTGCGGCTTTTATTTGGGTTTTCGGTGTTTGTGTACTGTTCATCTGGTAGCTTTACTAGTAACATGTCTGAAAATGGACAGCTGAGACCATAGACATTTCACATGACCATGTTCCTCTATGCGTCACGAACTGTGGGATATTTTGAAGAATGTTTGTAACCAAAGAGTTGTGGGGCTGACTTCCATAATATTTTTAATATTATCATTGACAATATTCAATTATCATATTATTTTTATTTCAATATATTATCATATAATATTGAAAATTATATATATTTTTAATATTATCATTGACTTCCATAATATTTTTTCCCCAAATGAAGTCAATGGTTAGTTACAAACATTCTTCAAAATGTCTTCTGTTATGTTCAGCAGAACAGAGAAATTTATACAGGTTTGAAACAATTTGAGGGTGATTAAATGATGACAGAATTAAACATTTTTTGGATGAACTATCCCTGTAACAAACATCATATCCGAAAGATCCCACAACATAATATTAAATTATAACAGAATTGCCAGCATTATCATATATTTCAAAATGTTTAAACAGAATTGCTCCATATATTTATTTATTTATTTTGGATTCCCAACTCAAATTCAATAAACACATTAATAAACTCTGTAAGACTGTCCGTATAAACCTAAACTGTTTTAGAATGATAAGGCATCATATACCTTTCAAAGCAGCTTTGCTGTTCTTCATGCTATGATACTCTCTCATTTATCTTATTGTGTTGTTATATGGGGCCAAGCCTCCCAGACAACAGTTAAATCCATCATATCACTATACAAACAAGCATTGAAAATTATGGATCAGAAACCAATTATGTGGCATCACTGTTTGATTGTACATAAATATAAGCTTTTAGATTTTGATAGTTTTATTAAGTTTAAGTTTATTAAGTGATTTTTAAATGCACAAATAATCTAGCTCTAGCCGTACTCTGTCTTTTTGTGACAGAAATAAACACACAGAGATTTGCCACTAGGAGAGCAGCGGGTGGCAACTGTATAGCAGAGGGGTGCAAAACCACTTTTTGCCAGTCAAGTTTCTCAGTGATAGGGACCCTGTTTTTGGAATGATTTACCAACGGAAATAAAAACAGTAACTGACCTGAAAACATTTAATAGAAAGGTGAAACACTGGCTGAAAGAAAATCAAATATGTGGTCGGGATTGTGTAAAAGGTCAATGTTATTTTTATAATGTATTTGATGCATGAATGTGTAATCTACGCTATGTTTTGGTATATGTTTTTTAGAAAAGCCTGACCAGGGACTGGGGTTGTAAATTAGCCTTTTATGCAATACATTTACATATTTTGTTATGGCTTTGACTATGACAATTATGTATATAATAATGTGCGCTGCATTGTCCCTGACAAATAAACTATATATATATATATATATATATATATATATATATATATATATATATATATATATATATATAATTTAATTTCAACAGGGCATCTTGCTTTAAATATTTTTTATTTTAATTTCATTATTATGTTACAAAACTTTAAAGGTCCCCTGACATGGGAATATTATATTATTTTATCATGTTTCCTGGGTTGCCCTTATAATGCTAGTATGTTTAAGATGTAATGATTTAGAATGTATGTTAAACTGACATCTTAAAAATGTCTATCAGATGTTAGTAAACAGCAGATGCTTTCCAGATTAAGTGATCTTTCAAAGACATCTTGCAGAAGTACATGTGCTATCGTTTAAGATTTTTAATCAGGCACTAATAGAATACCTAAAATATATTTCAGTCAATGTAATCATTTAGAGGCAGGCTAATCTTTTAGCCACAATGAAGAAGGAAGCTGAGTTAGGAGTATTTAAAAAGCCTGGATTAATAATACATTGTTTGTCAACAAAAAGACAGTATGTATGCCATTAAATGAAAAAAACGGGTCAATTGATTGTGTATTCCACTGGGAGTATAAAAACAACAACAACAATGGCTGACTGGAAAATTTGACTGCACCAGCCAAAAAGGATTATACAATAATCTCCAGGCCAACGCTTGCTACATGGAATGATCGCAAATGGTAACTGCATTTTATTAATTGATATAAAAAAAGACAATATGGAAAGTTCTTAATTATGTCAAAATTATGTTTTTTGTGGCATTATGTTTTATGTGAATTTTTAGATCTAGTGTAGTAATGTTGACAATTTTATCTGGGTCACAGTGTTAATGGAAAAATACGTCAGTTTGGACAGCCTTCAATGGGCTTTAATGAGTCCGTATTACATTACATTCACTTTTACATGTTGTAACGTATGGCTGCTGAACACACAAGGAAGATGCTTAAAGTGAACAAGAACTCAATGAGTTCTGAAACAGGGTTCAAGTGCTTTGTTGTCGTGAAAGAACAGGAATCAGTGAAGTTTTAGAAGAGGTAAACATTGTTAAATCAAGGAAAAAGAGGTTATTTATTATAGAAAATTCTCAGGGTATTCCAATTGAAATTATATTTAAAATAATAGTGAACAATGTTAAGTTGAAGAATCCATTTCTTGAATCCATCAAGAATGAACAAGCAAATACAATAGAAGAAATGAAGAAAAATGGAATTCAAGAATTCAATTAAGTTTTTGGTCAATCGAAATAAATAGTAAAGCTTTCTTAAGCCCTATTTGCACTGGGATTAGTATTATCTGGTGACCTGTAGTAATTTGTAATTATTGCGGAGTTTGTCTGTGATCTCAATTCCGTGTCGAATCGGCCATGTCTGTAATTTGTAAAGTAAAAATTCCCCCAAATTACCTACTATATTTCGCCGAACATCTAGGTCCTGTGATAACATTAGTCCCGTGCGAATCAACATCTCTGTGATTTGGCCAGATCGTATATCATTTTTTCAAGGTTTTTTGTTTCATCTGCGCCTTTTTATCCATCTTTCGCGGAGAATAGAGACTGAGTTGGAGTGTTTTGATAGTATTTTGGGTGTGAGGTCATATCGCTAGTACACCTATACTGTTTGCAGAAAGAGAAAGCTGTACCATCAGAAGAGCAAAAACAAAAAGAACGATTAGGTGGAGATGAATAGGGTTGGGTATTTGAATTTGAACGATTCTGATTTCGATTCCTTGTTTCGATTCCGGTTCCTAACGATTCTCGAATTCCAATTCTTTTAAGAGGCAGGGTCAAAAAAGCTTAGCTAACCTTGCTAACCAACGGTCTTTCTGAAGGAAATACTCCTTCTGTCACAAATTTTGCATTTTGCCGAGATTTCGTTATTTTTAGAAAAGTGAAGCCACTCTTTGGACCACCGACGTAAGCTACTCATGTTGACTTATGCCAACACTTCCGGTAGACGCTTCTTCATTGGTGTTGTTCAGCGGTTTCTTCTTCTGGTCGGCGGACTGTGAATATCGAAACTAGGAATCGAAATTTTAACTTTTGAACGATTCTGGGAAAAACTAAAAGTTAGTCCCGGTTCCAATCGATTCTCAGACCCAACCCTAGAGATGAATGACATGTTTAGCAGGATACGGTAAGGACAATTCTTCTGTTTATTATATACAGCTAGACATAATAAAGACAAGACATTTCAAAGCTATGGCCTAATGACATCATATCTGGGAGTTAAGTCAGTAAATTCGAGTAAAATCACAGGCTTCGCTTATCCCATGCGAATGCGCCATTAGATTTATTAGTGAGACAGTGCTGATAAATAGGCCTAGATTATAAAACTCTGTTCCACACTCCGCAGCAGAAGGTGGCGGTAATGCGTTACCAGCCATTGTTAAAAATCCTTGTTTGTTGATTGACACAAACACACAGCCTTTTTAATGTAGTCAGGATGGTTTGGTGTTTACATTGTAAATGTGATGTACAAGTCAATGTTTTAATTGTCATGTGGTTGGAGTGATATATTTGCATCTTGCGTGCATTTACACCTGGCTTTTAATGTGATCAAGTGCTATCGGATTGTGATCTGATGCAGAAATGTGTGTTAAATGAATAATCAGAGGACATTCTTTATTATTTACTCATCCTGTCTCAAACCTGTATTGCATTTTTCGTCCACAAAAGGAGATGTTAGGTAGATGCCAGGTGTAAAATGATTGACTGCAGTTATTTGGTCACAGTCATGTACAGTAGGTACAAACCGACTGGAATTAAAAGCTCAAATATCATTAGCATGCATTTATATGTGACAGTTATGATGTATAGAGTTGTTGCATATTATATACCTTCTCACTGGGAGATTTTACACATCGTTTTCGCTTGCAGCGTCTCTCAGAATAGGCTGATTCACAAAGTGGAACAAAATGACATAAATGACACGTTCTGTCATGGGTTTCATGGCTGTTTTAGAAGTAGATCTGTGCTCTGTTCAATCACAGATAAACAATTGGAGAGAAAGGTGCATTCCCGCATTGTGCAAATGGGTCTGTCTCTCTTTTGTATTATTCTGATGTCTCATGACATCATGTAATTTTGTGTATTGAAGACATTTATTTCCTTTGAGTGCCTGGTTCTCTGCAGGAAATAAAGACTCACAACTCCAAAATAAATCATAATGAGCTGCCTTTTCCCCATTCTTCCAGATTGAATTCTGCTATCTGGACTGATTTATTCAGCACCTGCTTTAAAGACTAGTAATTTTATCCAACTGATACATGCTCACCAGAGCAAAAATGTCACACTGTTTGAGAGCTTGAGAATGAGTAGAGTCAAAGCAGACATATAGCCTACAATTCAAAAATCATTTTCTTAATCAACATTTCTTGGTGAACCATCTTTAAGAACAAAATATATGATAAGGAAAATTGCATTTGAAAACCCCAAGTTTTTCTAAAATCAAATCTATTATTTCAAGTCTATTATTTGGGGCTGCCAGAAGCCCCATATTTTTTTCTGATGCATTACAAATATATTATTATCAATCATTTTAGTTTACTAATCTGTTTTTTTCTCTTCCCTTCAAGTGACTTCAAGCCTTTTTTCTTGGGTAGCCTAACTTTTTTTGTATCTGTCAAACACTGACACTTGTGTTTAGGTATGTGTGTGTTGGCACATGGCTGTCACCTTATGCCTCGAGAATAGTACGGGTTTGTGTTCTGTCTGATAGAAATGCACACAGTAGCTTCTGTCAGTGTGAGCTTGGAGAGAGCATGTTGCTCCTGGCTAAAAAAGAGTAGGAGAAACAGAGTAAAAATTAAAAGACAGCAGAAGTTTGAACTCCGTCTCACAAACATCGCAGCCTCCCACAGCGCAGAAGAGCAAGGAGGTGGAGAGAAAGGCTCACCCATTTCTTTGTTTTAAAAGTTGGTGCTGCGCTGTAGTCGAGGAAGAGCTGCAGGGGTGAGAGGCAGAAGGGGCTCCGCTGCTGACATCCATCCCCCAGATGAGACGTATGTGAGTGAGAGAGCAAATCAAGAGATGATGTTCTATAGTGTGTTTTTGGGGTGAGGAACTGTATCTAAAGTGTCAGCCTTGAACATGGCAATGGATCTCAGTTTTCTTTGATTGTCGTCTGACAGAATCTGCAGAGTTTGTAGTGGTTCACAACAGACAAAATATGAGATGACATACAAGACGAGCATCCACGTGTACACTGACTTAATCTTAAACCTTTTAATTAGGGGCCAAGCTGTGATGGCACTTGCTGCATTATGCCTGGTTCAGATTACACGATTTTAGCTCCATTTTGGCACGATCCGTTCGACGTAGGGTGTCGGGGATTCGCAAACGACAATGGATTCGATCGTATCATCTCGTTTAGTGTGTCATAGTGGGCGACAACTTGCGTCGCGTCTGCAATGCTTCACGACATCACAACACAAAGACTGTTTCATTTTTTTAACGGTCGTCGCACGACTGTTCCGTCACATCTATGAGGTTGACCAATAGGAGAACAGAAGCTTTTCCGTACACAACTTTAAAAAATGGCAAAACGAAGAGAGACTACGGTGCTGAACGTTAAAACTAAAAGTAAAAATATATAAGAAAACAATAGTTTACCTCAAGTTCTATTTGGAGGATTGACAGCCCGTACTGTCCTTTCGAGCAGGGTCTGAAGTCTCACGCAATGGCCGCTAGACACACACAATTCAACCAGTCCGCATGCTCGCACGCCACACCGTGTATGTTCTCACGCTGAAAAGGCAATGCCGAGCAATCCAGGAATGTGTCCATTGTCGGGTTTTCTTCTTTTTTTAACTTTTTTCTGAACACAGGACAGCCAATACAACACTCACTGCTTCATCCATTCATTGTTTACGTTTGTTTCCGGAAGTCACTCGCTACTGAGTTTCGCCTTTTCGATGACATCATGCGCCGTTAAAGACAGCATGCGATGACTGGTCTGGAAGCCACGTGTAGTCTGACATGTGTCTTGTCCATGACACGACAAGATTTTAGGATTCAAAATCGTGTAATCTGACACGGTGACTATCGTAACAGACAAAACAAATCGTGTAATCTGAACCAGGCATTAGTTTTCTTCTTCTGACTGGTAGGCAGCATGCAGCCCACCAATTGGGGAGGGTGTGAAAAGCCCCCCGTTCATTTTTGGGGACTGCCAAATTAATAGCCTGATTATTAATAGGGCTTTGATTATGAGGCGTGTCTTAAACGAACCAGGAAAAAAAAACATCTGCACTCATTTGGATAGTCAGTAGACCTTCAACCAATCGGAGCAATGCAGTAAGTCAACTACTTTGCATAGCACAGTTGTCAACTACAGAACTTACTTATTTTAGAAGTAAAGTAACGAATGACGAGTGTTGCTTCTTTTACTTACTCCTTCATGAGTGCGACTAAAGGAGAAACCACAACGACCACAGGCTTTTCATTGCGTCCCTTCTTCTTAGCGATCATCGGAGCCTTCTGATAAGTTACACTTTTGCCGAATCCTGTAGGAAAGACGGCAAAAATATCTTTCCAATCGACAATGCCTGCAATGCCTTGATTGCAGTTTTCTGTTCGTCTATTAAAATGAAATGCGCTGTCGATTTATTTTACAACAGACGCGACAGCGAAATCTATACATCTCAATTCTCCAGCTGCAGTCATCTCTGAGAGAAACCAGTTAAGCTCTTTTTAATAACGTGATGATTACGTAACTGCAGATCATCTGCCCATCATCGTATAAAGCCCGGCCTGGCAATTTGACTGGGCCGAACATTTTTTGCTGATCATAATTACTCCTCAATGGATTCGAAGTCCAGACCGAACTTCCGAACCAAAAATGTTGTGAGCGGGGTTTGGGCTGGCATTCGGGCTACCAAATTAACCTAATGTGTAATAGTTTTTTTTCTAGGATGCACTGATTATGAATCTGTTTTGGCCAGTATTAAACATACAGTATATGTGGTATTTGTAAAAACTTTAATAGTTAAATTTACAGTATAGACCAATACTTATAATCTAAATAATAATAATATATGTATGTATTTTTAGCTGTGCTTTGGTGCACTGATTTATCTTTGCATGTATTATTGTCCTTCTCCACTTTGTAGACATTTGTGAATACCAGATTCATGGCCTCTGGACTGCAGCTTGTTGAGAAACACTTGTTTACGAAAGCTACCGTCTGTCACAGATCTTCAAAAGTCATTAGCGTAAGTGTCCTCAGTCCAGAGCACATGTACATTGCCCTCAGTGTGAACCTGCTTTTGTGTGGGATGTCCTCCAGCCTGTGATTAATTGGCGGTTCATTATTGAGAATGTTTATTTGGTGCCGGGGACACAGGGGACTGAGGATTCAGTGACTCGGTATGGTTGCAACAAGGTGATTAAGCAGATGTTATTGGAGGATTATAATGTTCTTCAGTGTCATGTATGTATAACAATACTCAATGCAAATTGAAACCGAGACTATGGGCTAATATAAATAACTACATGACCTGAAGAAAATGTGAACCTGATGAGACTTTTATATCATAATGTGATCATTTCAACTGAAGGATAATGGACAATTTTACTTCAAGGAATTGTTTAATTGTTTATTTACTCTCATTTCATTCCAAACCCAAGTGGGTGTTTTTTTATACATAAAGAATGAGTCTATAAAGAAGTCTTTTATGCTCACCAAGGCTGCATTTATTTAATCAAAAATACAATAAAAAGGGTATTACACAACGTAATACTCTAAGCCTGGTTCTTAGCCTTCACTGTCGTCCCTCTTCATTTTCATCCTTCCGGAGCTCCTCCATGAGAGACACATTACTTTGGCTCTATTCCCATGGCTATTGACCCTGTACTGCTTGCCACATAATTGTTTATCAAGTCTCTCATAATCAAGCATCATTTTGATTCTTTATTTTGATATTTGAGGGCTGCAGCTTATGCACATATTGGTTTAATATGGCATCAGGGGAAGTAAATAATGCCAGGAAATTCCAAAAATCCCTTTGAGATTCATCATGACCATTGGGTTCTGGTAACCAGACACTTCAGGTTTTGTGTTATAAAAAGTGAAGTATTGAAAATGAATAAAAAACTGCACATGGCCACAGGTTCTCTGCAGAGGGTCACAAACCCTTGGGAAGTGGATGGTTTTGTGTTTGGTACGTGTACCTTGTGTCATGCCAGTGTGTGTGTGTGTGTGATTAATTGAAAGGCAGAAAGTGCTGTGTACGTCATTAGCCTTGCTGCTCAGGGCCTCTTCTCAGCTAGGAATTTGTTCAGGACTGATGGGGCTATGGGCCATGCAGTTTGAGCCCAACTTTTATTGGGTTGCCCCAGCTGAAATTGATCTGGCTTTTTAATTACAGCCATTGATCAGCTGTTAGCTTGACAGAGATGGTTTCAGCACGCCACTTCTCCCTGTGTGATTACAGTTGTCTTTTACCAAACGGTAATAAACAGCTACAGTAAATCACAGTAAGGCCCACAGATACACCAGACTGCATTTGACCGGCAGGCAGCACTTGGTTAAGCAGATGAGTTTGTGGCAATAACTCATTCGTGACAGGTTAAAGTAACACCAGGGAACTTTTCTACCTTCATAATATATTTCCAAGTCTCTTGTGATGGTACATCGACTTACATTAGGTTGAGTGACACGATCTGTCATAGCCTGGCGGGGTCTGTAGCGTTTTTATTCGCACTTTTAAACTTCGGGTTTCGGGTAGTAACCGGCGAACAAAGGAACTACAAAATTCGACCGCTTGACGGCATATACGTCACTTCCACCACCACCCCACTTCCTTGAAATCGACGTTGCGAGCCAAATGTTATAGTCATGGCCGAAGCAGCACACAAAAAGAAGAAAGCAAAGGTTTTATCGGAGCAAAGCAAAAAGAGAAAAAGAGAAAGTGATCGCGTTAAAGGCAGAACGAGGATCAACTTTGGGCCAGCGTTTTCTGCCGTGAGCTGAAGGAGGAGGGGGCCAACCGATGCGGACTTGGCTGTCATGCTATTGGACTAGTAACTACGTTATATTGCTTGCATACTATCTCTTTGTTTTTTGTTTTTTTTTGTCTGACTTACTATGTTGGAAGCCATCTTATCCTCCGTTTATCTTAAAAATAAAGTTAAATGCAGTGTTTTAACTTCTAAATGGCGTGTACAAGTTTGGTAGGGTTACTTTCAAGTAAATATATTAGATGTACAAAATCATATTTTAAGGATACCTAACATCTCTGTGATATTCGTTTATTTTTCTTGCCTCAAGCTATAATGCAAATCGATTTGTAAAATTTGCAGATTCATTTATGGTAGCTTGATATTATAATATTGATGATATATGGTTATTATCTACCACTCAAACATTGCATTGAAACATCATATAGATTCAGTAAAATGGTAACCAATAGACTAGCTACTATAATGATGCTGGCTTGTAAACGTGAGCATCGCGATCATTTGTTGTTAGAAAAAAAATAAAACCCATGAAATTATATTCATGACATGCTGAAATGCCACTGTACCTGGGATGAAGGCATTTCACACGCGATGCAAGCAGAACACCTGCACTTGACCTCCTCCTAGTGTTCAGGGCTATCATGGTTTTCAACAAATGCGCATGCATGTAGGATGACAGAGTTTACGACAGCAGTAGAGGACAATACTGTTTCCCAACTGTAGGGGGACCCCGAGAGCAAAAACTACCAGGTGTTACTTTAAAACCAAACTTCTAAAAAAACGAGATCAAACTAAATCATCAAGGACTTGAGGAAGTCTCTTTTCATGCATGTTGTATTTTATTCTTGCACTTTCTTCAGGCAAAGTTCTACTTCCAGAGTCAAGTAGCACCATGTTAGCCATAAAGTGGCTGCTGTTTTATATGCAGCGGAGGCAAGTGAGGTTGAAGCAGGGCCTAATGGGACTTTCAGGCTAAATAAATAAACAGTGGAGTGGAGAGAGGAAAGGCTTACAATAGAGAAAGATGATATTAGGTTTGTGATTGATTGGGGAAAGAGGGACTTGCATGGGGAGGAAGGGGAGAGTGGTGAGAGGCAGGTGCTATGACGTTTGTGTCATTTCGTTTATTCTGTTAATTATCATGTCTCTCTCTCTCTGCATTTCTTGCCGCTCTTCCTCACTCACTCTTCCTCGCTCCATTTTTCTTTTACTTTTTAATTTTCTAAAGGCTTGCTTTTAATTAAACTCACACACCATTGAAAGGAAGTCAATTAAACCTGTGCATCTCACTTGCATACTGGATTCCTCACCACACTCTTTTGAGTTTCATATACAGTCTCTCAGTGGCACATTAACACACACAAATCTATAGATTTACACTTGAACCATAGTGTCAATGTCACAGCTTTAGAGACAGTATACATTATAAAAATAAAACCATGTTGCATCTATTCAGTTATATTATATTCAGTAAAATAACATATAGGACAAGAATCAAATGGGTTATGAAAAGCCGCCTTAGTCTAATAAATGCAATTGCATAAAGGGATGCCCCGATGTCATACACCTTCTATTTGGAGGTCCATTTTCTCCCAGGCCCATGGTGTCTGTTGTCTGTTATTTTGCCTCTTGGTGTTTCTGTAGCAAAAGGTTTTTACAGGGGAGGGGTTGATGGCCCCTCACCCGAAATTCCTCCTTTCAACCCTGCTTAGGATCGGCTATGGTGGAGTTCAGTATTTAAATGGACTGTTCACCCGAAAAGTCCTTAATTACTCACCCTCATGTCATTCCAAACCTGTAAGACTTTCGCTCATCTTCGGAACACATCTTTTTTATTAAATCTGAGAGGTTTCTGTCCGTGAGATTGTGAAACTAATCCATATGAATTGAGCACTGTAATCTCAAATTTCTGAAAATAGCGCCGCAGTCTATTAACAAGAAATAACAGACCACATTCTACATTAGAATTCAACCAAGCCACGTAAAAACAAGCAAAACTAACCTAATAAAACAACGACTCTATAAACATTGCTTTGATGATGCCGAATGCACGTAAATGCCCGACGACAGCGGAGGGGACTGTGGTGTGGGAACGACAGCGCTCCATCAGTTCTGGGAGATCGTGGTTCACGGAAACCCTTTGGTTGAAGCATCTTTTTGCTTTGTCCACTTACATCTGTCTTTGTTGACATCCGCCATGTGTGCGCAAACAGACTGGCCGGAAATGAACTCTTCTTCTGACGTGTTGCAACCTTAAAAGGGCCTAAAACTTAATCGCAATTCATTATTTATTCGGCAAATAACGTTTCCATCAGCTTTTATCGGCATTAGCCGTATATTCGATTAAGATAAAATCCGATTAGCACCGATCGTATTTAATTTGAGTCGATTTTCATGAAATTTCAGTCGAATTTTACTGTTTCCATAAGGCATTTTTCATTCGATATCACTTAATTCGAATAAAAGCGTGTCAAATGGAAACATGGCTATAGATGTATACACTAAATGTCGCCCTAATTCGTTCATTAGAACGAATGTGTCAATAGAACCGCCATCTTGGAACCAGGGAGCCCCTCCACTTTAATGCAATACGTCAATGTAGACAAAGGTCTAACGGAAATAAAATTACAACATAATTTTCTTCCTAATAACAACATAATAATGTTGAAAACATTCGCATGAACATCATACACAGCACAAAAGTCCGCCACCATCTATTAATTTGAAGTAAAGGCAGAGATAACAGCATGACCTAGCTACTTCCTATGACAAGACCCATGTTCCAAGATGGCGGCAGTTTTGACGCATGCTTAGAACTTCACGGTTACGTCTATGAAACGTGCTGCGTAACACGAAAATGAACCTCATTGGTTCTTGCTGTAGCTCAAACGTGCTGCGTAACATGAGAATGAACCTCATTGGTTCTTGCTGAAGTTCAAACGTTCCCGGTAACACTAGAATGTAAGGCTGGGCGATATGGCCAAAAAAATCCAAAAAAATTTCACCAAAAATCCGATTTATGATTTTAATAGATTTTTTCACTCCCTACTTCATACTCCTGATGAAGGTCGTGTGACCAAAACGTTGAGTGTGAATAAAACACTGATTTTATATTGCAAGTAACTATAGTGTGTGAGAGTTTCTTATCTGCTTCACTCCCTACTTAAAATCAATCTGCAGATGACAAATAAATTATTCAAAACAAGTTTTAACTATGATCTGGATTCCCCCTTGTGGTTAAAGTGCAATCAAAAACAACAAGGCAAAAAGGCAAGAGGGCAGGCCCTGTCTTTGTAAACAGTGAAAATATGACATAACATATAAAATGGGTAGGATTGGGGGATTTGTTGGGGGAAACTTGCATCACAATAAGTGTATTGTAATTGTCAAAACATTTGGTAACTAAACAATTTTATTAAGTTTATTAACCATGTTAAATGTTTACAAGGGACAATGACTGGTATGATGTACTGTTTTTGTTATTGCTTAACACAAACATTTAGCAAAATACTCTCTATAGCAATTATTTTAAGTCCAACTAACTTGCGTGCTATGGTAAATGTAACGTTAGCGTGACATGTTGTTCTCCAGCTGTTTTGTGGACATCTTTCTGTGGTTGAAAAAAACACTGATCGATCGAATTTTATTACATTTCGGTAAGTTTTACTATATCATTCAAATTACCTGATCATTCGTGTTAATTTACTATCAACTTGTAGTAAAGAGTAACACATGCCGGTTGAACTGAAGATCTGTCAGCTACCTTTCAAGTCACATTTACAAGCGCCAAAAACAGTGTTTATTGTTTGAATTTTCTAATAAAATTGACAGAATCTGAGAGCTCAGAATCTGTTTCATATCAATAGTAACCTTCTCTGTGTTGTCTGTCGATGTCAGTGTGCTCTTTGCTTCACGATTTTTCTCTGCGTGATGGATGTGTGTAAGACTGAGAGTGTGTAAAAAGTGACAATTGCATGTCTCTCAGTGAATTTGTAAGAGTTGACGGCCCTGCAGTTTGTAAATGTTGTCAGTGTGTGTGCTTGTGCTGCCATGGTCTTGTTAATTTGCCATGGTGTTTGTGTAGCTATATCATGGCTGAGCCTGAGTCGGAAATATGAGAGTTTAGAGAGGAGCATCGGTAGTTGTTAAAGAGAAAAACGATTTTCACTCAAATAAATCGCCATGAACTACATTCGATTTAATCGATAAAATCAATTTATTGCCCAGCCCTACTAGAATGAACCTCATTGGTTCTTGCTGAAGCTCAAACGAGCTGCGTAACACAAGAGTGAAACTTATTGGTCCTTGCAGAAGCTCAAACCTGCTGTGTAACAATCAAATGAACCTCATTGGTTCTTGCTGAAGCTCAAATGTGCTGCGTAACACGAGAGTGAATCTCATTGATTCTTGCTGAAGCTCAGACATTCTGCATAACAAAAAAAAAAACTCATTGGTTCTTGTAGAAGCTCAAAAATGCTGCATAAAATGAGAATGAACCTCATTTGTTAATGCTGAAGCATGTGCTGCATAACAAAAATAACCCGCATTGGTTCTTGTGGAAGCTCAGTTATGTTGCATAACACGCAGTGCCGCCGCTCCCACCACGCGCATCACGCGCTGTGCGTAGGGCACCAAGTGCTGAGGGGCACCAAAAATATCCTAATGAAAATCGATCTTCAAACTTCTTGTTATAATCAGATTCAGCGCGTTCTTCATCTTCAATCCGCAGCTGCACCGAGCAGAGAGCACGTCAGAAACAGCTGACAGGGTGTGTGTGTGTGTTCAGAGCCTCATTGGTCTGTCACCGCTCGTCAATGTCAGAATATTTGAGATGACCAATCAAATCGAAGTAGGCGGGCTTTATGTTCACAGACGCTGAGCGCGAATTTTAACAGTGCAACTCGACGCTTCAGTGTACGGTCAAGTGCGAGATAAGATGTAAGTATATATTTGATAGTTTTTTTTGGTCATAAATGTTAAACGAATAACAAAAAATAATTAGGCAAACTAATATAGTTTTGTCTAATTTCGCCATTTTTAACTGAAAATAGGCCTATGTAACATATGGCCTACGTGTGTAATAGTTTAGGCTACTGTCATTGTGAGGGGACAAGAAACATGAACAAAGCCTTTTTATCATGTTAGGCACAGTGTGTGTACATATTGAGAATAAAATACAAATTGTAGCCTTTAATAAATAAAAAAAATCCAACTTTAGGAGGGAAAGAGACAGGGCAAGATAAAAACAAAGAGAAAAAGTGTGATGCTGACGAGGAGAGAAAAATAATCAGCTGCCACTGACATGGTTTTAAAGCTGTTATTATCGATTATTTTTATTTTTATTTTTTTGCCTTCACACCATCTTAAAATGCACATCTGTAGTTCAGAGAAATCCAACATTTTCTCGGAGAAACCCGAACCCCTAACAAGCCTGCCTCAAATTGGGACTATAGTGATTATAAAACCATGAAACCAACCAGGTAATGAAACTAGTTAATAGTAAGCATTACTAAAGTGTAACTTTATATATTTTTTCTTATATTTTTTATATATTACATTTTTGTTTATAAATCATACCCCCTAAATGAAAATCCTAAATGAAAATGTTTGATTTCATTTTGTTTTTAAGAGTGCGCTTAAGTGCAAATTCAATTCAAATTCATCGTACATTGAAAGCCATACTGTGTTCAGTACTGTAGTATCATTCACCCTTCGTTCACTCTCTCATTATCTTTCTCCCTCAGCTCCGGTCGTCCTCATCAGCTCTCATTTCCCTTGACTGCTGTAGTTCTCGTCTCCGGTTCTGTCCATGGCCCGGTGAGCCTCTTCCACTCTTCCCCCGGCCCACCATCTGTTCTGCATCTGTCTCTTTTATCGCTTCTTCTCCCATCGGTCCCACCTTACCTCGTTCCCCAGCCCGCTGCTCTCCTCTTTCCCTTTAACCCTGTTCCCCTCTCTGCCCTCTCTTTCCTCTCACATCCTCTCCTCCTTCATTCAGATGTTTTTGAAGTTGTGAGGGGACTGAGCTCTGGCTATTTTTCAGCAGCTTTGAAGCAGCTCCTGTAAAATAGAGTGCAAAACAGAGAGCTGGGAATAGAAATACTGCATGTTTTTTTGTGTCTGGCCCTCACGACTGCTTGGCTCGATCACAGTTTAGCTCGCAGGGTTTAGCTGAGCCACTAATGTGCTGCTTTCATTCCCTTCAGCAAGTGTTTAAAATATGAAATGTTTGAATTCTAGCAGGGATGATCATCAAGACAAAATGTCATCTGCATAACGCACTTTTAAAGTGTCATATTTTATTACTTATAGCTAGTTAGCTACTTCAAAGTTTTTTTGTGTCAGCAACCTTTTTTTTGCTGCTGGGCCTTTAAAAAGCACAACATGAATCGAATCTTTTTCCAAGTCAGTTTGTTCGTTTCGCTCGTTGAATGAACCAAATGACTCGGAAATAGATTCAAACAGGCGAGTCACAAACGTGCATCAAAGAACAGAGCAAGGCGAATCATTTGAGCATATAAAACTTAAACTTTGTTATTTATTTATTAAATGAGCCATCGTTTCGCTCTGATAAAACCCTTTTTCATCGTCTGGAATCATTTAAAGCCCTTTGAACAGTTTGCAGTTTGTACTGAAAGTGTCTTTTGGACCTTGAACTGTTTGTTTCCCACTGAAGTGCATTATGTGGAGAAAATGCTGGAATCTTTTCATCAGAAACATTCATTTCTTTTCGAACTGAAGAGAGAATGACATGGCCATCTTGGATGACTTGGGGTGAGTGAATTATCAGCAAAAGTTTTTTCAAAAGTGAACTACTCTTTTAAGGGTTTGCCCACCCAGGTACCGAGATCCACCTAAGTTACAAAACCACAGTGGATAACACAGATTATTATGATTATGAATGTGTGAAAAATACACATTTTATTATCTTATTAAAATACAGTAGGTAATAAACCAGAATAAACCGTTTTTACCGCGCAGTTCTGCCGCGGCGTTAAAATTTGGGGTGTATTTACTGCCTTTTGCCGCTAGGAGGCGCTACAATCACAGACTTTGAAAAGTGTCCGTTTTTTGTGTAATCTCCTGCAGCCGCGCCGCGGCTCATTCAGAGTAGGGATGGGCATTTTTCTAAAATATTACATTCAAATATTCGGGCTCATAAAAATTAAATATTCGAATATTCGATTTATTTAAATTATGTTTAACGAAAAAGACGTTATTTTATATATAGTATATATATTTTTTTTTTTTTACGTTTTTGTCACCATTTCTGGACAAGCTTACAATTAGGCAATACACAACAAGCTTACAATAGTAATTAAAGTTTTCTTTTAGTTAAAAACATTAAACAGTAGGCCTATGAGTAAACAATATATATATATATATATATATATATATATATATATTTAATAAAAGCATTATTAAAAGCATGCTCAAGCAGCGCGAGCGGAAAAAAACCCTAATAAAGCAGATTGCGTCAGATATCGTACAGAACGTACACCTATACACACGAGTCAGCAAATGACTGATTATCGTGTTTATACTGTTTCACGTTTATGTTGAGAAAAACAATAATATCTAACGTTACATGCAGGGCGCCGTGCAGCACTTTATGCTCGAGTGAGAAAAGACGCCGCGCTGACAGACGTTTCAGAGACACAAAGAGAACGGGGTTTCTAACAGCACTTTGCATTTTCTGTTCTTAAACCGGTCTCCCCAACGAAACTTAAAATAAGTGTGTCTCAAAATCATTTTGCTATTAGATAAGTTAACATCTTTGATCAGGCGGGTCCAGCTGCGCTTACCTGCAGTCATGATGCAGTGATGAACAGCTGTCTTTCCTCACTCGACTGTTTGGATTTCATGTGATTTCTCTTGGTGATGATATCATAACTCAGATTAATTAATTAATTTGATCAAAAGTAAGTCTCAAATTTAGTAAGATCCTTTTCAAGTAACGTTAATTCCAAACTTCGCGAGGCAGACGACAACATTATGTGATCAAATACAGACAACTTGTTAACACACTCCACAGCGCCATCCAGTGCATTTAATTATAACTGCGAGTTAGTTCTTTAGGATTTATCATGGACTCACTGCATTTACGGCCAGCAAAGCAACGTATTCAAAATTCGAATAGTATTTTATTTTTCAAATAATAATTACATATTGAATATTTGAAAATTTGAATATTCGATGCACATCCCTAATTCAGAGCGATTGAAAGTTGGTGGCAGATTAATTCAAGCGAAACATAGTTAAATAAATAATTTAATTAATTAATCACAATACTGAAATTAAATTGAATAAATAATGAAAACGTAAAACATTGCAGTAGAAACATATTAGGCTACATCAAGATCACATGATCAGGATTTTACCTCCTCCGCCTCATTTTAAGCCAGGAAAAAACCTGCATGTGCAATATAAAGTACTGGACAACTTTCTTTCTTTCCTTCTTTCTGTTTTATTGCTTAAAAAATAAATAGCATATTAGGCCAATTAAGTAAAAACCTGTCAACAAAAGTCTGAAGAAAAAAAATGGTATTACACTTGACATTCTGTCCCCCTCATGAAATGATGGCTACAGCCCCTGTACACATACAAATGGTTATTTTTACTAGATTTTAGGGTGGATATAAACATAGCTAGTGTGATCACCAAACTGCTGCACTCAACTATACTATACAAACTGTTGGGATTAAACTGGAATGATAAGGTTCTTGTAAAAAACATACTTCATCGGCTTGTTTCTAACATTGAGATATGTGGTGCGGCAAGTGCCATGCACACACAGAAATTCCATACAATTTGAAATTTGTTTTTCCCTGATTTTACTTTTATAGCTTAAGTTCTTCTGTTGTTTAGGAATAATAGTATCTATTTTACTTTTTCCTTACTACCTGACCATGACTAGCCAACCCAATATCACGGGAATTCGTACGAATTTTACGAGGTGGCTTATTCGTATGACCTCACTCGTACAAATTAATACATTTTTGCTAAATCGTACATATTTTGCGAATTGGCCAATTCGTATGAATGACCTACCCCTGACCCCGCCCCTAAACCGAACCAACACGTGGGTTTAGACAAAATGATACAAAATGCATACGAGTGAGGTTGTATGAATTAGTACGAATAGCCACTTTTTAATCACTCGTACGAATTCGATACGAATTGGTCGTGAGTGTTGGACTAGCCAGGGTCTCAGATCATCATTGTTGCAGTCAAATTCTGAACAAATAGTCTTTGCATCTTACTTTTAATCAATACTCTTTTTCTAAAGAAAGACGTTTTGAGCAATGTTTTCATAGTATTTTTGTATTTGTTTATCTTGGACGCTCAAGGATATTTTGTTCCCTTGTGTTTAATTTGCCCCTTTAAATATTGTGTTCACTTCTTGTAGTGGCAAATATTATTGAAAATGACTGAGGCTCTCGTGAAATCCTACTTTATCCACTAGATGTTGTAAATCTACAAAATGTGGAGGTGAGGATGGTGAAATAGAGTGAGAGCGAGAAGAAGAGAGATGGAGAGGTGAAGCAAGTGATTGCACGTCAGAGAGAATGAGCCGAGAACCCACCATGTTATCACTTTAGAGATGCTCATCAATTCATATGTATTTCTGCTTCCGTCCTCTGCCATGCAGAAAACTAACTTTTCCCCTCTTTTCATTGAACAGAATTAAAGAAAAAAAAAGTAATTTACACTCCAACGCGGAATCGATTTCCATCATGGTGGGTGGATAGGATAGAAGGAGAGGAAATGGGATTTATGCTGTAAAGTCCGATTAAAAATCATAACGATAACCTTGAATATCTCCAGATTTGCAGTGACTCATTCATAAATACACAATGCTTTGGAGAGATGATTTATAGAGGGTTAGTTGTCTGAGTTTTGCATTTTTCAGTGATTGAACACACATACACATATATATCAGTGAGCCTGCCTTTGTACTTTGAAATTAATTTTTGGTATATTTCAGCTTACCCCAAGGGCATCCAAGATGTAGGTGTCTTTGTTTCTGCAGTATTTTAAATTTTGATATTTTTAGATCAAACCGTTCTTGTCTGTCAGTCATATACAGTAATGCAGGTCTATGGACACCCGAATTATGGTCGTCCGAATTAAACGTGATTTAATGACTCGTAATGGCCCAAGTGATCTGAGGATACGGGCGCACCAATTTTATCATAGCTACTGCTACTTTCCTATTAAGTTTGGTATCATTTACAAAGAATTGGTACTGACCTATAAGGCCGTAAATGGCTCCTGTGTTTAACTGATCTTCTATCGCCTCACACTTCATCACACTCTTTAAGGTCACAAAACTCTGGACGTTTGTTAGTACCTAGGATATCAAAATCCACTAAAGGAGGGAGAACGTTTTTGTTAGAACTATAAATGTTTTATATACAGTGTGGACATTACTTTGACACAGTCACCTCAGATCACTCTAAATTGTAATGCAGGAGCCCGTTCTCATCCCAAGGCATCATATACAATGCTTTTGCTAAAGCAGTAGACATCCAACGCAATTGGCACCCTTAGCGTCAAATGAGACGCAGATATATATGGAGCAGAAGGTGCCTCCTAGTGGTCTAACCCAAACCCTACCTCATACCTTAACCTACTATACCCGAAGCATCTAATTTGACTAAAGGAGTGCCATGTGCGTTGGATGTCTACGCTTTGGCAAAAGAGTCATATATGACGCCTTGGGACGAAAATGCGTTCTATTTATTAAAACAAATTCTAAATCTCATCAAGTTAGTGTTTTTATATTTATTAAAAAATTATTCACACACACACACAAAAAAAACACTCAGCATGTTTTCAGGCCATTTCAAGTTTGATTTTGGCATGACATAAAACAATGATATCTAAAGTGGGTGAGTTGTTTACCTACTTTTTAATTAGTCTTTCCATTTAAACTTTTTATCTTTTTATCAGTCTTGTAGCATATCTTCACTTCTTTTTAAATCATAAAAAAAATATAAATCCCCCTCTATGTGCTTAAGGCAAGAAGTAAACTATTTACTAATGGAAAGAAATAAAACTAATAAAACTAATATATATATATATATATATATATATATATATATATATATATATATATATATATATATATATATATATATATATATATATATATATTCATCTTGGCCTGGCTTGACTTTCAAAATAAGTCAAACCTCAAGTTAATCTAAATTTTTATCTAAAAACTGAGATTTATTCATTCATTCATTCATTCATATATTTATTTCATTCTTTGAAAAAGATTTATTGTCTTTTAGATTTTTAAAAGACAAATTGGCCACTGATTAAAGTGTTTATCAGTCAGAATCACTTCAGAGTCAGCACACTTTTTGTTATACTGGTTGAAACACTCTTCACGTCTATACTGTATCTTCCATGGAAGTCTCAGGACCAAACATGTTTGTTGAAAGGTACACAATGCTACAACAGAAACAAACCCTTAACCCTACCCAACACCCTAACAGGCAGGTTTTGTGGCCTTTTGTCATGCCAACTTTTGGCACGCTCATTTCTCTGGCCTGTAGATACCCACACTATGAAAATGCACACTCATTGGCAGATTAATCATGGGCAATTGGGCAAGTGCCCAGGGGCATCAAGCAAATATTTTTTCTCATTTAAAACAAGCGATTTATTATCAAACGTATTTCTAGCCTAGGCCTATATATATACCCTTTCATCAGAACATTCATTCCCTGAAAGTTTTGTTGAAAGTTTATTATTTTATTATCAGGGCTTGACATTAACTTTTTGAGGCACTTGTCCTTCGGACAAGTAAATTTATGTTTCACTTGTCCATGCACAAAAGTCACTTGTCCGGGTAAAGATTTATAATTGTATCTACAGGCTGCACGATTTGGGGAAAATGTCATATTGCGATTATTGAGGTCAATATTGCGGTTGTGATATGTGATTGTGATATAATAAACAAATGGTTTCATGAGTCAACTTGTTTGGTTCTAAACCAAATGCACACACAGATTAGTGATAATTCTGAAATTATCAATAATAACTAAATTATTGATAACACCTATAATGATCAATACGCCATTGGTGTCTGGATAAAAATTAACTGTCTAACAGGTAGGACATATACAGAAATTGAATAAAGTTATCAAACAGTCTGTGCTGCATAAATTATAAATGACTCCTTATTAAAGCTACAAGTTCTTTAGTCAAGAGCAGTGAGTAATTTTCTCTGTTCCCTTTGTTCTTTCATTAACTTTACTGACAGAATGCTTTATTGGTAGCTGGCCCTTTAAGAGCAGCTGCTGTGGACAGAGACGCGGATATCACACGCGCCTCATTCTCTCACGAGTCACAACTCTTTATGTCCATCATAAGACTGCTCTTATGTTATGAAGATACTCGACAAATGACATTGTGGCTTAATTGTGTGTGTTGTTGATGTTCGTTCAAGTGCGAAAGAGAACTTCTGCCGTGCGGTCTGTGTATGCGCATTATACTGGCGCACGTCTTTCTGTGAGTCACATTCAGGACATTCACAGGCAGCGCAAAAAATGTGTTCGTTTCAAAATCGGTAAAATTAAATCTGTAAAACAGACGTAACGCGTGGCACATAACGTTAAGTAACATGGCATTTTATTTTGTTTGAAATTTAACTTGTCCGGTCGGACAACTAATTTCTCTTCTACTTGTCCTACAAAAAATCCACTTGTCCCGGACAAGCGGACAAGCCTTAATGTCGAGCCCTGATTATTTTTTTTTTTTTTCTTGTGGTCGTGCGATCTAGGTGCCAGTGCTCAGGGTCACCAAAAAGTCTTAACTCTTTAACTCTTTAAATAAATAATTAAGGCAAGAAGAAGCGATGATATGTAAAATTGCATCTTATGTCAGGACTCCTCAACATCTGTAAACAAGCAAACAGAGTAAATGCAAACAAACACATTTAACATAAGAAGATATAGATTTTAATATCTTTATAAAGTTTTTTTTTTTTTTTGAGAACGACTCGTTAAACCATCAAATCACTAGGATGGAGAGACACAGAAGAGAGAAAGGGAAGGACAAGAGGAGACTGGGTTGTGCAGTTTAGTCCAGAAAATTGTGCCCTACGGACAGACCAAATTAATGTTTAAACAAAAACAGAAAAATCAAAAGAAAGTAATATTAAAAATAATAATTGCATTCTGAAGAGAAGTTCTTCAGAGATTCAGGAACCCTGTTGTAATCAAAAATGTCATTAATGATGTCAGTGTCATAGTACTGAATAATATTTCCATTGCAGATTGTGATGATACAGTTCTCCTTATTTTTACAAAGTGTGTCTTAGAACAGGAGTCTTAGTTCTCCTGTATTCCACAGCATCTGTGACGGGCAACCTGACGGTCTGTCGTCCATAATGTCCCGAGTGTTCACGCGATTGTCCCTCTCCTTGACTCGTATTTGCATTCACAGCAGACACTGTAGAGGCAATCAAGCAGGCCTATGGCTCCAAAAGGTCTTTTTTTGTGGCCATGCTAAATTTGAAATGTGTTTTTGTCATCAAGTCTCTTAAAGATACATTTAGTTTTCATGTGTGTGTGTTTATTTGTTGTTTTCTTTTTTCTTCTCTGTCTTGTTAAAACAGATGATTTCACACCGCTTTAAGAAAGAGAGGTGTCTATGTTTTGATGGCGGGCTTAGGCTGAAGGCGCTTTTCAAAATAGAGTTCACTTCAATTAGACCTGTGTCCCCTCCAGAGTCCACACCCCCATCAGCAGTCCATTTCTAAGTCCTCTGAGTCACAGCCAAACAAAACAAACAACACAGAGGACAAGAAACAAGCACAACTCTAATTTTTTTTCATAGCTTTTTATACTGGACACGCACACACACACATACTGAGTTTTTTTTTAAGCTGATGAGGTAAAATGGGACTCATTTGCTTCTAAACAATATAGCAGCTAGTATAGCCATTGGCTTTTATGTGCTGTTATAAAACAGTACAATCCAAAACAAGAATGAATCACCTGAAGTCACTTTTTAGAGCAAAAGTAAAGGAAATATGAAAAATAAATGCAGGAGGGTATTGAAGGAAACGGAAATCCATCTAAAGTGAAAATATGTTGGTTTTGGGTCTTACCTTTTCTGAGGTAAAGATCATGTACTGTATGTGCTTTTAACTGGCTATTCCGTTCATAACACCGTTTCATTTCATACAATACCTTTGTTTTTGTTTCACATCTTTGAGTGGAATATTTCAACCACAAAGAATGCAAGTCCTGCTAATGCTTAAAACTGATCTTAGCAGAACTTACACCATTATATTTGGCAATAATGTGATAAATTAAACAAAGGGCAGTGTACTTTTTACTATGATTACTATATACGTTTCATTTGATGGTATTCTATATGCTTGTTTGGTGTTAGTAATGTTACACATATCTTCACATATCTACGTTGCTTGCTTGTGTGCTCATATCACACATTAGGGCTTTTCACACTGCGCTTAACCCTGGGTTATCATCATTCTAAACTGCTTTTAACTCCAGAGTACAGAAACGTTTCACACTTGTTTAGATGCAGGGTTAGCACCGCTTTTTCCCGAGGTTATGAAACCCTCCTCACGGAGCACTGGTTAATCCCACATTGCAGTGCCAAACTTGTACAGTGTGAAACGATGCAGGGTTAGAATGTTCAAGCTGGATGATTTAAGCTTGCAACAGAGCCAATCGCTTATATGTGCATGCTTTGTACAGTCATGGAAACACTGCACACTGAAGCAAGCATTTTGTTCTTACCTTTAAGTATCCATTTCTGTATAAACTCAATATTAGTCGGCAATACAAGGATGCACGATTCTTGAGCTTTTATGTAAACAGGTTGTGTGTTGCATTCATCCAATTAATAGCCCCTTACATACAGTCTTTAGTGGTAAATTACCAGTAAGAGACCATGTGTGAACAGGACCTTTTCAAAAATACTCGGTACATCAGTTCTGGCAATTTACCAGTGAGGGAAGTTGTAACATTACCAGTAAATTATCGGTAATATGCTCTGAGTGAACACAGAATGTAGATCAGCGGTATGAAGCAGGTTTATAGTCAAATGTGCTGATGTGAAGTCTGCTTCAGGGCCAATCAGAGTTCTTATGGAGATTATGTGATTATGTAATAGAAAAATAGTTTTTCTATTTAAATATGTCTCTAGATGATCATTTTGACTTGCTCCTGGACTCGCAGCTTTTTCAACGTGTTGCGCTCGAGACCCAGCCTTCTTTCCATTCATCAGCGTTGTGGCTTTGTAGTTGGCTGGCTACTATTATGCAAGGCTCATGTTTTTAAGGCAAAAACGCTTTCCTATTTGATCAATGCCCAATGCCTTTCACTCAGACATTAAAATATGTTGTCAAATTGAGCAGATAGTGAAACTAAAGTGCTTCTACTCATGCGGTCAAATGAAGACAACAGTGCAGCTCATTTGAAAGATCATTTCCAATGACTGACATCACAGAATTTACTGGTATTTTGGTGCCGATGTGTGAATGGTCTCTTACCGGTAAAAGCCAGAATGTTGTTGTTTGTGTGAAAGGCATTGTGGCGAGTCAGGACGAGGGCAAGGGTCATGAGAGAACACGCGAGGATGGTTGCATGACTGCTGATGAGCCGTGAGGGGGTGCTGTTTTTTACTTTCGTTTTGTATTTGTTTTATTATTACATTCTTAATTTTCACCGTTCCCACCTCCTCTTTTACCTTAACATCTAAACTGCGTTATAAGCATTTACAGGTAAAGTCATTCATTTTACCGGGATTGCTGTGTGAAAGGGGTAATGATACTGACCCTGCAAAAATGCTAATAAGAACGTTAACCCAGGGTTTAGGAATGTACAATATGAAACTTAACTTTATGAAACCCAGGATTAATTGTTTACCCAGGGTAAAGTATGAGCAGTGTGAAACGTGAAGCAAGATAACCCAGAATTCAGTTTACCTGGAGTTTAGAATGACCAAGGGTCATTTTTGATTGTTTTCCATTTAGAAGGAGAGACCAGCCCAATAGGAAATGGGGGAAAAAAAGCAACGGTGGCAGTGCAAGCATGTTCGGTTTGCTTTACTATTTTCTTGTTCCCCAACCCAAATTTGAGTTTATAACATCCAGTGTTCAGTGTTCATCTATTTCAGTCTAAATGGCAAAGCTCCTTATACAATGTATTACACTTTATCACTCACACATACACACACAAACATACACACATTAGTAGGCCTGGTAATGCTGGAGCTAGAACTGATCTGAGGACTGCGGCATATCCATAGTCCAATACTGAGTTCAGCGCCAGAATGAGCACAAGCATTCCCAGAATACTGAGAGAAAGAGGTTTGTATGTATGAGAGTGTCCACAGTTGTTGGCTTGCTTGACCCCACTAGAGGGACGCACAGAGGTCCGGGGGATACATTTGTGCTTTCTGCGGGTGTTTGAACCATCGGAAGATGTCTCATCATATTTCCCCGTGAGAAACGGGTGAGGGATAATCCTTATCCGCCATCTCTTTTAAGATGTGGACCTCGTTAGTCCTTCCCTTTCTGCCCCGGACACGTTGGCGTGTGCAGTTCAGAGAGCGTCCGGGCCTTTGAGCAGGGTCTACGCCCGGAGACCCTCCTGGTCCTGCTTGTGCACCATTTATGGCAGGGGGTGGCTGGGGCAGGGGGAGAGGGAAGGAGAAGGGTATTGTTCATTCAGTTGGGGGTGGTGTGGGTGTGTTTGTGGAGGCTGTGCAGGATGGGGCTCCTGCTTCAGTGAGACCTTATCTGTTCCTGCCCAAGTCTTGGTCTTACTCTGGTGCAGGGACTCAGATCCAGAACAGTTAGGGAAGTCTTCTTTCCTCAGTTGTTTCAAATCTTTGCCTGCCAGTTCTGCCGGTGCCAAGCAACCCACTGATGACGTGGACCCCGGAACGTTTTGAGCCAGTCCCACAGTGATAAAGCCTTACAGTCACACTCCCCAAGGGTTGTCGTTGAGGCGAAGGTACTCCAGGGCAGGCAGCTGGGTCAGACACTCTCCAGCTAACTCCGTCAATGAGTTGTTGAACAAATAGAGAGTAGTACAGTCGTCGCAGGTCGTGGATGCCAGACGATCCACCCACTGCAGTTGGTTGTGGTGCAGGAGCAGCCTGTCCAGAAGCCCCCAGTCCTCTAAATGTGTTTTGGTGCAGGCTCCACAGACGGTTTCCGTGAAGAAACAGGTGGCTCAGGTTGTGCAAGTCCACGAAAGATCATCCTGCAGATACTCTAAATGGTTGTCCTTCAGACACAGAAACAAAACAGTGTTTATATTTTTACTTCAATAATAGAGGAGAACCTAAATTGCTGTTTATTTTTTTTATATATATATATATATATATATATATATATACAAGCAGCTATGTGTGTGTCTCACCTGCAGGTACAGATACTGGAGGTTGCGGAGACCCTGGAAGATGTTATTCGGCAGTGCACTGAGGCCACAGCGGTATAAATGGAGGGCATGGAGCCGGCCCAGCCCATGAAAGGTTTCTGCAGACAGTGAACGTAAGTGGCGATTGTCTCCCAGGTCCAATTCCTCCAGCAAGGTAAATCCTTGGAAAGTTGATGGCTCAATATATGTGATATTATTGGAGTAAATCCACAGAGTGACAGTGGTAGGGCTAAAGTGGCCCCGCAGTAGTCGATGGATCTTGTTGTTTTGGAGAAAGATGCGCTCACTGTGTGGGGGAATGCCTTCTGGGACGGACAGGAAGTTGTGGGCTTGGCAGCTGACAGTACTAGGGGCCATGTAGCAAATGCAGTGACGTGGGCAAGACCAGGAGAAGCTCTAGCCCGCAGAGTACCAACAGGAACTCCAGCCCACAGCCTAAAGAGATGGAGACTTAATGATTAAAAACTATTTGAGACTTAATGATTAAAAACTATCGTTATATCATTAACACATAGAAACTCAAAGGTCTTTACCACAACCCGTCAAAATAAAAGTTTGTTTTACCTTGATAATATATTACTGTTGTACAGTAGAATTTAGACATCTCAATTTAAAAATAATACTAACACTTACAATAATAAATTATCAAAAACTTTTCTAAGGAATAATCAGACTTTTTCTTCTATTTTGTCATTTTAACAGTATAAAGCTCAGTTGTGCCGCACGTTATTTGAGAAAAAAGTTGAATTTATTATAAAGATCAATTAAATTAATGTTTTATGTCTTCATTTGATTACTAAAAAAATCACAACACAGATTGTGTAGAAAATAATACATTTTATAGAATTTTTTTTTTTCATAACGTAAAATGGTCGTTTTTATTAGATATTCAAGCATCACAGACAATGGCAGACAGAGACCAAGGCAGCTCTGGCATAATGTCAATAACACTGTTTACTTATGTCAAAATAAGTGCTAGTTATTGAGGTAAACGTGCCTAAATTACTGAAAAAAGGTACCGGCAGCAATTTCCGGTTAAAATGTGAACAGTACCCAACCCTGAGTCTGTAGGGATAGAGCTGTGAGTGGGATAGATGCAAGAATACACAGAAGAAAAAATTTACAGATCCTAGTAAATGTGATGATAAGTGACCAGAAACAAAGTTCCTGAAACAAAGTACCATACTCGTAATTTCAACTTCACTATATATCTTTAGGTGCCCAGTCACTCTTACTCCACCAGTGATGGTGATAATATCCCTGTTGAACACTTGAACATACTTTGTTTTCAGAGGTTGAAATGACATAAAGGTAAGGGTAAATGTTTGAATTTTTGAATGAATCCCTTTAACAAAGACTTTACCAAGACTTCCTTGGTCAACCAGCTTCTTCAGAAAAGGTGGTTGACCAAAGGCTTCTCCAAAAGAGGTATTCCAAGGTTTGTTGAGGTTGGTTTGGTCTAAGATGGTCTTTTCAGCAGCAATAGTTGTGACTCAATGAAATAAGATATGCCCTCTGAAACTACGCCCCATTTTGAAAAGGAAATAAACAATGACAAGAAAATAGAAACGTTTTTGAGATTCTGAGCCCTTCGGGGAAGCTGCAAAATCTGGTATTTTACAAGTATTTATTCTGTCCAAGTGTGTATAAATCTGGCTCACCCCTGCTTCAGCTGAGACTGATCCCAAGCCTACCAACAACCTCTCGAAGTGCTAAGTTAAACCTGTGTTAAGCCTCTGAGAGGCATACAATACCCTTGCTGCTTTCTGACATGCTTCCTTGGAGCCATTTTGTGTAACTTATCAACCAATTCATCTACACACAGAATGGCAGAGAAGGAGAAAATTTTCCACTATTATGAGAGTCCCATTTGCTCATGAGCGCCGGCTCCCCCCGCCCTTCTTTTAAAAGATGCATTATTCAAAGCATCATTCCTGTCATTCACTCAAAATTGATTCGCTCCCGCTGCCTCTTAACATCACCATAATCCTCTAGGTTTCTGCCTTCAAAATACAGAGGCAGGAATTACGCTTTTACAGGAGATGAGCGGATATTTATTGGAATAGCTTTCGAACTCCAAATGTGTCTAAGCTATGGCATTCAGATGCAGACTCTGCTGACCTTTACCAATGATTCCATGGGCGTCTGATGACAGCGCCAGAGCAGCTTGCCTCACCTGCAAGTGAGTCTCGCTCCCAGAGTGGCCGTGTAATCCCATTTGTCCTAACAGCATGCCAAAATGAAATATGTCCTGACCAACTGACTAAATAAGCAACCGAAACCCTCACAAGCTCCCCCTTGGGCCTTGTGCATACGTGCGGGATTAACAGAAAAATTGTTGTTGTTCTTGTAATGTCGGTCAGCTACGCTAAACAGTGCCCTTGAGAAGAATTAGACATTATTCTATCGATTACACATGGCCTTATCTGTTTCTTAACAAACACTTAAAGAATTTAAGCCTGGATATGATTAGCACTGATAGCAAACATTTCAGAATATGAGATGCTTTACTCAAACCACCCCATGAGGATGGGATAGGTCTTTTTTTCAGGTTATTGAGCATGAGGGATTATAGCCACCTATCTTTCCATACACTATCTCCACATTAAATCGGATAACAATCTGATGATGTCTGGTTCACAAGCCTCAAACAATCTCAGTGCTGTGTGTTCAGATAGACCGCGTGTACAGCTGTGGGTTTGAGAATTACCTAGCTGAGAGGAACAGCTGAAAAGATAGATGGTAATAAACTCCTCATGTTTAAACAATATAAAATAATGACATCTGTAGTAATCCAATATTACTTACTGTTATCCATTCAGTAGGCTACTGGATTTTTTTTTCATTCTTTCCCCATGTGTTAGTGTGACACCTGTCCTTTGAGTGAATGAGCGACGGTGTCTGTGCTGTGTTGCTTACGGAAAGTTAAGCTTCTGGGGATTTCAGCCAAATGAATCGGAAAAGACAAGGCAAACAACTCGGCTTTCACTGGCGGAGCTGCTGAGCCTCTTCCCCTTATTTTTCTTACTTGCTGGCTGTTTACGTCTGTTTTCAAACCCCTTTGCATTAAACTTTGCATATCACATATAATGAAATTCTTCCTCGGCACTTTACATAATAGACTTATTCCTTTGGTGTAGCATTGGCTTTTGTGGAGGCGTATCACCTAATGCGCACATACTGTGCTTCCCTCTGTTTGTCTCAGCTTTTGTCACACTGCAGGTGTAATTATTTTCCTCAAACTCCTGCTTTTCCTTCCGTTTTTATATAAAACTGTAACAGTTCATCGCCTTGTAGATAACAGCATGAGGTGAGACAGCATGCATGAGGTGATTTTTTTAAATCTAATCATCACAAGCTAATCATGACCATCTAAAAAGCACTTAGATGATGCAAACTATGCAGTTGCTTGGTTTTCTGATTGTCTTTACTGTGCAACATGCGGTTAAACGAAAGATGTTCTGTGCGTTTTTAGCATGATAGCCTGTCACAATCTGGTCCTATGTAGCCTGGGTTTCCCCATTCTGCCTTGCCACAGTCCGATTTTTTTATTCACGCTGCTAGGCAGTCTGGATACCATGAACCAAACTGGTTACCATGGTGGTTTCATGGTAATTGCCTGCTCACTATATATTCAAGTATATCTGCCTCAATATTGAGCCCGTTTTCATCCTTTGGCGTCATATATGTGACGCCATATGACATTTCGGCAAAATACTACGCACATGGCACCCTTTAGCATTAATATAACACGCAGAACCCAAGGCGTCATACAGGTGATTGGCATCCTTTAGCAAGACGCAGACCCTACCCCAGACTAGGGCTGCAGCGATTCGTGGACGTTGTCGACAAAAAAGATAATAGAAATAGTCGACAATTAATTTTTATTGTCGACGTCGCCAGACATGTTTTTTTTTTCCGACCGAGGCATCTGCAAAGCTGTGCTTGCGTATCACAGCAGCACCTCGGTGATGCACAACCATTTAAAGAGAGAATTTAAAGAGAAAGCACGTCGGACAGTTGAATGAAACGGAGTTTGACTCGCCTCGGTAAGATTTACCCGTATTTTCCGCACTATAAGGCGCATTTAAAAGCCGGAGCGCCTTATATATGGATCAATTAGTTAACAAACGCTCCGCGTTATTAAATTCGCCCGCGAACTCGCGCTCGTGTCCATCTATGCCCGCTTTGTCACACCACATGGCCAGTTCAACCTCATATAAATCAGGTTATGTGTGTCCCCTCCGCGCTACTTAACAGACACACTGTCCCCGGCGCTGCTCACGCATCACAGAATGTTCATAAAGCGCTCCCCGTTCACAGAAACCGGGTCGTCTCATTCAAAACAGCCAGCTGTTGCTGTCAGCGAGCCGCCGCAAACCATGCAGGTAATCTTTTTATTCACCGTATCCAGACTATAATGCATTTTTCATTGAAGTACCCCCTTCTTTCTTGTGTTTACTATCATTTTCCACAGAATTAAAGCAATCTCATGCTATATTTGAGAAAAATGTAATAATTATCCGATTAGTCGACTAATCGTTTCAATAGTGGTGACTAACTCGACTATTAAAATAGTCGTTAGTTGCAGCCCTACCCCAGACCTAAACCTACCCATAATAGTGTGTGTAATATTGACGCTAAAGGGTGCCATGTGCTGTTGTATGTAGACGAAATGTCATATGGCAGTCACCTATATGGTGCCAAAAGTTGAGAAATGTGTTGCCATATCACACCATGCCTGAGTTGTCAGGCATGTCATTAGCTCAATGTTATTTTGGTGAGGATTTTTCTGTCTTTTTTCCACCTTGCAGTACTAAACTTAAGTCCAGAGAGATCTGCTGCCTCACACCTGTCACCTCCCTGATCCTGGTCCTCTTTCGGCCCTCTTGGATCCCTACACACAGCAATTTACACCCTCCACATTCAGAGACAAGCTGAGAGCAAGAATAGGGGAGGGAGGATATTTTTAGTGCTGTGAAGAATGACAAAGGGCAATAGTAAGATGAGAAGTAATAATGTGATTGCACAGGGGCCAAGGGTTTGTCATTTACTTAATATATATTACATAAGGATGAATATTGTCATATGTTTTTTGCTCTCAATAATCCTCTCACCTGTCACAATCTGGTCCCATGTAGCCTGGGTTTCCCCATTCTGCCTTGCCACAGCGCGATTTTATTCGCGCTGTTAGGCAGTCTGGATACCATGAACCAAATTTTCCCCTGAAATAGGGAACCAATCACAGAATGGGGAGGGAGCACAGCGCATTCGATAGACGTACAGACGCATTTGATAGACATTCGTAGCACCCAATATGATGCGGCTCTGGGCATTCGTAAACCACGCCTCAAATACGAGAAATTTACATGTGGTTTCCAGACCACGTTCCATTCTCAATGATACGTTGTAGGTCCTATGATGAGGGAGACTGATCTGAATAAGTTCAATAACAAATTAATATTAAATCAAACATAAACAAGTAATCCATAGATGTGAATGGTCTGCGATGTAAAACACAACAATACCGGACAAAGACTGAGAACCAATGAGGAACTTCAGTTCACAGTGCTGATGAATCAAATTATTTGTTTTGACCACTCTCAACAGCGCTTCAGTCAATAACACCAATCCCAGCTCCCAAAGCTCGGAGAGGGATTATGGTTCTGGAACAATGGAAGTCATGTTGTTGTGCGTGGCATTTTCCTTGGTCTCATGCTATTGTAAGCCACCAATCTCACCCAGGACACTTCCTCAGTTCATTCTTTTATTTTCCCTTTCATTGTCTGTCTTTCTTTTCTCAACCTTGCTATCACTTTTGAAGGCTTGTTAAGCTGAGGTTGATTAAGCGGCCTGCCACTGGGCTCGATGTTTGACCCCTTGACCCCGAGTCACCATGCCTTTTCATGCCATGCAGATTTTAAGCGTGGAAATGAATAAATAAATTAATAAAGGCATAAAACAGAATGGCTTCGGTCCCCAGACAGTCAGTGCAAAGTAAGTGCACAGAATATCAATGAAACATAGTTCACACTAAATTCGCCCTCATGAATAACACATGGTTGCTAATAGGAGAGAAATGGTCCAGTCTGTTTCCCTCCGTGACTCTGCCCACCATTACACTGGATAAACTCAATTTCCTGTTTCTCTCTAAGGACCCTGATAAGCACTTGGCTGTTTGTTGCCTTGCTTGCACAAGTCCGTAAATGACATGCTTTCACATAATAGGTGTTCATGCTGATGTTCGCACATACGCACAGTAGCTTTGACAATCAAGCTAATGGCAAAGCAATAAAGCTCTGCATTGATTGGTTTGAGCCTTGTTTGCATAGCCAAAGGGAAATCAAGTGAGTTTTTAGTCATTGTAGACATTTATTTTCCAAGTTAAACTGTGGTTATAGGTAGACAGACATTAGATGAATTAATCATAGAGAGGTTAAAAACATGATCCCATGCTGTTCATGAACAAAAGTGTCAGTATTCGCCGTGTCACACAAAAGCAAGATTAATGTGCTGCTGACATAATAGGCAACTTCATCTTTGTCCTCCTGACACGTTTTGACCTAACCAGGGGTCTTCGACAGGGGTCTATAACGATACTGCAGGGGGTCCGTCAATTATTCTTGTGAAAATATAACAACGAACACAGCCTCAACCAAAGCTAAAATTCAGTTCATTTTAAAAATTGTACAAGTATGACTCATTTATGATGTTTTTTGCAAATCCTACATTTTTTATGCACAAAGTACAGTGTGTAAAGAAATTAACATTGTATTATGTGTGTGTTTTTATAGGCCAAGCTTAAAATGCAAAATCCACAGAGAGGTTCTTGTCCTGCTAAAGGTTGAAGGCCACTGGTCTTTATGTGTCAGGCAATTTGTTAAAGATATAAAGGTCGGGATGAGCTGTTTTAGGGAAAGAAAAGTACCACTATGTCATCATGTCGCAAGGTCACTGTTTGGTGGTGTGAAAACCAATTACCTGGAAAGCGAGGCTGATCTGCTACAGCACGGCAGACCTTTATCAAAGAAGCGGATTGAGGATTTAGTCTGTGCAACAACACTGTTCATTGAATAATCAGATTTCATTCATTTACGTGACATTTGTTTGAAGTGGCTATTAGTTTATTGCAATGATTAATGGCAGCAATTTGACTTTATTATATTTGTGTGATCCACTGCTTTAATGTGACATGGTGGTTCTGTTACCCCAAAACAGCCCGCCCTGAGCTTGCTAGTTAGCGACAAGCTTATGCTAGCTAATGTAACAACTATCAATCTTAATATGAAATGACAAGCTGTTTATTTGCTTTTCATAGCACAGCAGCCTAACCCCTTCATCTGAAGAGAGAGAGAGAGAGAGAGAGAGAGAGAGAGATGGTTATTATTTATTAAATAAGATATTGCAGTGGCAACATTCTGTTGTGCTTAATTAATTACAACAATAATGAAAGGCTGAGATGTCTCATAATTAATGACTGTGTTTGTGTGTGCTTTGCTATGTGTGTCAGTTCCAAAAACATTTATTAATACATTAACACAAGGCTGTATTTCTTTATAAATAGAGTAAACCCCTCAAAACCAACTTACGTGTGTCCTAACCATGCAGGAATGATGCAATATATGGGAAAATATCACGTACACACACGCACACGTAAATAAATCATATACATTACCATTCAAATGTTTTTGATTATATTTTTAGTTTTTAAAGGTTTAAGTTGGTCTATTGCCCCCAAGGCTTCAATTATTTCAAAGTGCAATTATAGTGCAATTATTATCTAAATAACTGTTTTTTATTTCAATATTTAAAATGGAATTTATTCATATGATTGAAATTTTCACCGTCGTCATATTCGATGTCACACTGTTTTTACTCAATAAATTGAAGTCTCAGCTATATACATTATTAAATGCAGTGTAAAGTTTAATTGTGTTTTAAGAAATATTATTGTTTAAGTGAACGCCTATAAAATAAGTTCAGAGTACTCATAACTATTGTTTTTATAAAATAAAATGAAGTTTTCAATCGTTTTCCTCAAATGAAATGAGTTAGCCTAACTTGTTGGGTTTTACAGTGATCCTTCAGAAATCATTCTAATATGCTACTATTCTAATACACTTTTGTTGAACAGTTGTAGTGCCTATTATTTTTGTGGAAACCATAGTCTTTTTTTCACAATTTTTTTAATATATTTAAATAGAAATATAAAGTTTGACATGTATATTTTGTTACAATGTAAACATCCTTTACTGTCACTTAATTTAATTCCTCCTTGCTGAATACAATTAGTGATTTCTTGCTAAAATAAATCAATTAAAACTTTTGTTCACCATCAACCACAATCATTAAAAGTGTAAAAGCCACAATCATTAAAAGTTGCTTTTTTTTCTTTTCTTTTTGTTGCTGTGATTGGTCTTGACCTGAAAATATATGGCTTTACAACTTTATATTTTTAATAACTTTCTACCTTCAAATTACTTATTTTAAGAAAAATAGAGGTTGAGAAGTCCTCCCAATTATAGTTAATATATGTGTGTGCATTTCTAACCTATCTCTATTCTAAATATTTTCCAGAATAATGGCTTTGTTAAACTTTTGTATTTTAGGATCTTATTTAGTCTGTTGTAAGCATTTGCAATTAGGTAATTATAGCAATTATGTAAATAAGAAATCACAATTTAGATTATATAATCTTTGCAAGTGAGTGCCATATGCTGCGGGAACAAATGTCCCCAAGAAAACATATAGCACATAACATATAACAACAGCATTCATGTTAAGGGTCACTTTCCTAATATTTTCCTCAAATCACTCCACACTTTTCCTCTTAGGAAACAGCAATTATATGTCTTGGCCCTCTCTTACAGTAAAAACAGCACTTATTTTCTGTGATTGTTTTATAATTTGCAGAGTGATTACAAAGTGGCCATTTGGACAACTTCAGCCTTGAGAGCGTTTCCTTCCAGATCCTTAAACTCAATGCAGTAGGACAGAATATAAAACAGCTTTTCACACTGTTATTGATGAAAAAAAAAAAAAAATCATTGTCACATTCATATGTGATACATGAGTGATTCTACGTTAGGATGGATCAGCATAGGCTGATTTTCAGTGTCAATCCTTAATTTCTTAGCCAGACAGAGATTTTAGTGCAAAATTAGTAAGTCCCACTTGCCATATTAACCATTCTCCACCAGGTTGACTAATATGGCAGAGGTTGTGCTGACACCGTTCACCCATGAGGGAAACCATGTGCTTTGCCAACTCCTGTCTGAGCTAAGTGTCTGAGCTAAGTTTCGGATATTGATTTTATTTTGCAGTGCTTGCTTTCTGCGCTTGTGTTGTTGCAGTTGAAAGTCAGTGCATTTAACAAGTTAATATGGTTTGTAATGCCAGGTCAGATGTGTCTGAGATTAGAGATAGCCACTGAATATTTATCTAAGAGTGAAAGAAATGACTTAGGAAAAATTAATATGGTTAAACTTGAAATTTTTAATTGGCCCTTTACTTCCTGTATACAGTTCATGCTCATATTGTGCACAAATCATCAGGGCACATTGCTTCACTTTGACTGATGTGTCCCATCATGCTGGTTATTAAATATACTACTATTCTACAGCCATTGTTTTAGGCTACAAGTAATCTAGATATAAATGCAGACTTTCTTAAATCTTGCAATAGTTGCACTGCTAAAATCTAATTTAAATAAACAAGAAGTGATCCAAATGCATTGTCTGTGACAAATTAGGTGTCTCCTCAGGTGACCAGCTTTGAAATGACACCATCAGACTGAGTTGTGGGATTCCACCAATAGTTGAAAAAAATCCAAAACGCGCAGGCTGCAGTGGTTCAGATCACGAAATGCCGAATGCAACGAACAATGTCTACCATATCAACTACTTTGACGGCAGCGGCCTGCGAATGGCGACAAATGGCACTCAAGAAAACCTGGGCAAAACAGATCAATGCTGGCCTTAAAAACAAATGGTTTAGCCTCTCTCGGTGCCAAATACTAAAGCCCTTAACCGCAAAAACTTGGAAAACCGATTGCAGATTGCAGAACCTCGTTAAAATGAGGTAAATGCAACTACTAGCCAAATAGTCAACATTATGAAAAAAGTCCGCTGGTGCTTCAGTGACTACCTCGCACAGAGAACCTGTCAATCACAGCTCTGATCAATGCGATGGCTCAGGAGCAACGTTTTTATCACATCACATAACTAACAAAAAACAAACTTATTTTAAAAACGAACACTTGAAATTACATCAACGTGATAAGAAACTTCAGTAAATGACACAAACTATCTTTGGAAAAAGGATATGTGAAGTATAATTTAATTGTTTAGTTGGCTTAGCCTCTCTGGTGCCAAATATAAAGCCCTTAACCGCAAAAACTGGGAAACCATTGTTAAAAGTTTTCATGAGCCGCTTACAGAAGTCAAAACTTTTCGCATAGTCAAAAGTCAAAAGTACTTTTGACAAACAAGAGTGTCATATTGTTACTATAAAATATCCCGTAAGTTTCAGAACTCAAAACTTCCTAGTGAGGCCAAAATAAATAAAAATAAAAAATAGTTAAAAATAACAGCTTTTATTAAAAGCGTTTTCAGACCTTGTCTCAGGCCCCGTCCACACGAAGACGCGTTTAGCTGGATCCGTATACAATGTTTTATCGTATTGGCGTTTCGTCCACACGGATCTGGCGTTCTGGGAAAGTGAAACCGCTATTTTTTGAAACCGGGTCCCAAGGTGCGACAAATCTGAAAACGGTTTGCGTTTCGTGTGTACGGGCCAAATCCGTATATTTTGTGAAACGATGCTGTCATCACCCCACATGTCGACTTGTCAGACAACAACAACTGCCGGAGCTGCTTGTATAATAATAATAATATAATATAAATGCGGCAAAACTTCTGAGCCTCTTGTATTCCTTTAATTATTATTTAGCCTCTTGAATGTTTTTTTAATTATTTTTTAGGCCTATACTTTTCTTTTGTATGCTGCTTGTCTGTTGTCTGGTAAAGACATTTCGTATTTTATAGGGATGGGGATTTAAAGCAAAAAATAATATTCAAGCTAATCAGATGGGAATTATTCCGATTATTTTGGCTATTCAGAAAACGGACCCCTATGTTCCACTCCGACATTACATTTCTCTGTTGAGTTCTAAGCGTAGGCTAAGTGTTATATCCATTAAAGAATGTATTCAGTTTAATATTTATGTTTAAATATGTTATTCTTTTATTAAATCTATGTTGATTATGAAAAGTGAACCGCGTGCATATGCACAATAGGCTATATATGGGAGACCCAATTTTGACCACATTAAGTTTTGTTTTGTATAAAGCCCTTCTTTGAAGTGAATTTCGTTTTTTTTAACAATTTTATCTTTCTTTTAATAAATGTTTCATCAACCAGTTACCTGGATTTAATAAATAAGAAGCAAATATATAGCAGACAATAGCCATAATCAGGACAGTGACACGCCCAGACACGAAATAACTTGCATTGCTCAGTAGAACTGGAGCTCGATCTTCAGTGAATGAAACCGAAAACTCAGAAATATATAGAAATCTTGAAATGGCTATGTTTAAACAACATCGACAAACAACAATTAAAAACAAACAGAAACTCTTCTCTCTAATCCGTATGAAGTGCATTAGCCTACGTTACTCCATGAGGCGCGTTCACAATACATCATCATCAGCATCATCAACTTCCTCTTCAGTCAAGAATGACACAGAAAACATTAGTTTATTGATAACAAATCTAAATGTCTATATTTGACACATTCGTTCTAGTCTTGCCGGTCTTTGTGGCAGGCTTTTTCTGAGTCCGTCACTTATTGAATATCTTGACTCCCTATATCTGTACCAGGCAATTTATAGTTGTTCAATAAAGTTCTCTGGTAAAAAGAAAATAACAACTGGTGCATAATATTTCCATAGCCTTTTATTTTACTGCCTACAGCGTGCAAGGTTTTATGCGCATGTCTCTACATCTTCTCTCGCATTTTTAGTGGATATCTATGGCTGAATTACAGCGCCACATACTGGTCTGGAATGTCTGCTACATCGTTTTCATCGGTTTCAGTGAGTTTCGTGTGGACGCAGATATTTTCGACATGCTGCCGTGTTTCCGGCACTTTTTCTTAGAACGAGGAAAAATCTGAATAGGGAAGCTCTCGGCTTCATGTGGACGAGGCCTCAGTTTGACACATACAACTGTAAAAATAGTGACTGTGTACTCTCTGCCTTTTTTATCAAGAGAACTGAAGCCGCCATGTCTCGATATGACGCTGACATCCTGGGAGCTGCAGTCTGCGGCACTTGCCGTGCTTCGGACCACGTCATGCGCAGTCGTAAGCAGGAAGTAAAGCCGTGAAATCAGGGCCGGCCCTCATTCTGCACTGAATCGAGAACTGCAAAGCACACGCCCCGCACTTCCATTAAGTGGCCTCTGGCTGCTTACTTCTTCCAATGATGTCTGCTGATTGCAGAACCTCGTGAAAATAAGGGTACTACAACTACTTAGCCAAATAGTGCAACATTATGAAAAGTCTGCGGTAGTTTCAGTGATACTTCGACAAGAACCTGTCGATCACAGCTCTGACTCATGACTGCCAGCACACGTCTTCATCATCACATAACTAACAAAAAACAAACTTGACTTTAAAAACGAACACTTGAAATTACATCAATCGATAGAAACTGCAGTAAATGACACAGACTATCTTTGGAAGAAGGATATGTAAGTGAATTGAATTGTTTCATTGGTCTCGTACCAGTTGAATATCATGGAGCGGTTGATGACCTGAGTACTCGACCAGGACCGCGAGAGATTGAGACGTTTGGCTTCACTTTTGAGGGCTTGTGCGGCACGCTTCGTTAGGCTATACAGTGCATCCGATAGAACCGCTTGCCAGAAGATCAATACCTGCTTTGCATTATGTGTGCCTGCCCACTCATTCACACGTCAATATGCAAATGACGCAAACAGTATGATTGACCCAGCAACAAATACATAGAGATGCCTCTAAGATTTCAAGCAATTTGTCAGTGCCCAAGTTGTGGAAAAACCACAAGGCCTTTGCATTACCAGTTCCCAAACGATTTAGAGTTGTACTGTATAGTGACTGTATATACTTAAGAAAACGTCAAATGACCAGGACTTTTATTTTCTGGAGACTATGTCCCTGTGTGTGTGTGTGTGTGTCTGTCTGTCTGTCTCTGTATGTGTGCCTTTACTACTTTTTAAGATAGTGAGTTGCCAAAAAAAGTAAAAATCCCACTACTGTTCCATAATTTATTGCCTCCAAATCTGGGCCATGCGACTAGTTAGCTTGCATGGCATGCAGCATGGGCACACACATGTGAGGGAGCGCTGTTTTCTTTGAAGGCAGTCTCAGAAATGTGTTAAAGGATGCCAATACTAAAACGAAGTGAGCTGGAAAATTGGCCCCTTTGGTTGCAGCAAGACTGGGGTGTGCAGGCCTGCCTTGAGCAAGGTATGTTCAAGCTGTAAATCAGTTCATCACAAAAACCTTTTACCGACAGTTCATTCGGTAAGCACGTCGTGTGTCCGCCGGCGCTCAACCAGGAAGAATACAGTGGAGGAAACACGGCACTCTTGAGCGGCCCAATAACAGACGATTTCTGTCTGGCTGATCAATGGCTAACATCAAGCTTTAGATTTAAATTAGAGACGACTGGAAAATTAGCTCTTTGAAAACTGCTCTATACATGTCCTTAGGCATTGTATTTAGCCAGCCATTGAATAAGGCTGAACATTAAAGGAGGTAAGATGAATTGATGGCAAAGTGAATTGTATTTAGCCTTGATATGAGCCATTAACAATCTACGCAGCCAAAGCTTCATAACCTGCAAAACATGTCCTTTTTAAGGATGTTTTACTGCGAGTGTGTCTTAAAGGACAAAAGAATGTGCGAGACGTTCTGAACAAGGCCAAGTGTTGGATGTAAAACTCTTTTAGCCTTCAAGACGCCTCCTCTGCGCAGCATCCCATTGAGCTCCATGAGTTATAGCTGAGCATAAAGGTCTCAATACGACTGCTCTATTAATTATGTTATACAGTGGCACAAGCTCATGCAGACAACATTGGGCGGGTGTGACGGCCTGGTTTATACATGGCCGAACTGGGGATGCAGTGATAGACGGCTTCTCAAAGCGCAGAATCATCTTTCACAGTGTATCTCTCTGATAAAGGAGTGCCATCCAGGGGTTGATTGCTGTGCAAGACCAACGGGACGTTTTGAAGCCCCCGCCAATTCTTTCTAATGACTCGAAAGTCCAAGCATACTAAACAAAGCATAAAACAATAACCCTCCCTTCTTCTTTCAACACAAGTAAATAGAATTAACATCACCATGACATCTATTAAATTCCCATAATTAAAATCCAGGTATTAAACATCTGCGGATTCCTCAGCTGTCCGCCTCTGCATTTCTGTAACCTCCTAAATCGTCTGACAACAGAGTATATTCATCTGCACGCGTCTGCTCAAATCCCTCTCTTTATTATTTACATGCCCCATATGGTGGCTGTTTGTTGAGACCAATTATTTTTAGCTCCTCAATTTGAAAACTGCTGCTGTCACCAACCAGAACGGCTTTTTTCTTTCCTTCTTTCCTTACTCCTCTCTCTCTCGGTGTCTGGATATGTGTAAGCGTATGTTTGTTTGTGGTGTATAATCCATGTCATACAGGCAGGTTTAAAAGTGTTGAAGTCAAAATGACATAAAAGGGAAATTTTTTGTCATCATTCACAGACTTGTATGAGATTCTTTACTGTGGAACAAAACATAATATTATTTGAAAAATGAATGGAATGAATGAAAAAACAAATAAATTAGGGCTGTCAAATTATTAATCACGATAAATTGCATCCAAAATAAAAGTTTGTGTTTACATAATATATGTGGGTGCACTGTATATAATTTTTGTGTGTACATATATGTATATATATATATATGATATATATATATATATATATATATACAAATACACAACATGCATCTATATTTAAGAAAAAATATTATTTATATATATACAAATTTATATTTATATATATAATATAAATTATGTATGAATCTATATACAGTATATACATGAAAATATTTCTTAAGTATATACAAGCGTGTGTGTGTATTTTGTATATAAAATGCCATTGAAATTTTCTTCTAATGATAATTTTTATCAGGCTTGTATTTAAATTAGTATATTTACACTAAATGGCAATGGATATATTAATTGTCATTAGGTAATATTACTGAACTAAAATCTAAGCTTGATAAACAATGAGTTCATTTTCAAAGAAAATTTCAAATGGCTTGTGTTCTGCACTACTTCATATATAAAGAATGATGATACACTACCACATATAGCTATTATGTAAACACAAACTTTTATTTTAAATGCAATTAATCACGATTAGTCTTTTGACAGCCTAAAAATAATAAATAAACTATCATTTCAAAGGGTCATGAATGCATATTTTTATTATAATGGTCTTTGAGGTCCAATTTTAATGTTAGCAGAGTTTTACATCAAAAAACTAATTAGACTGTTTTTAACCTCATTTTGTAACACAAAATTTTGATAGGGTTTCCGCATTCAAGACTTGGAACTAAACACCCAGTGATTGAGCTTGTGCACGTCTATGAACAGTTTTGCATATCGAAATAATTTTCAATGTCCCCGCCATTTGGAATTGTTTTAAAACTTCCGAATTTGAAAAATGGCAACTGGTAAAATTCAGCCATAGATGTTTGAGCCAGAGACAGAGTCTGATGCAAAAACAGAAGACAACGAACCTCAAATACCAAGGATACTCCGCACAGTCGGCAGTATGCAACAGTATGCAATTAATCATCATTATTTATATTACTTCCTTATGTATTTGTGAGGAAGTACTTTTTTTATACAGTGACCTTGTTACATAAGTGACATGTGCATACCATAGTAATAAACAATAAATTTGCATACTTGCATTCAACTAACCCTAAACCAATACCCTAATCCTATAGTAAATATATGTAAGTGGTTAGTTATATATTCAGTAGTTAAGGCGAGCACTAGGTGAATAGGGTATAATTTTAAAATAATAGATATGTCACCATTAGGCTCTTGTGACTTTCAGTTTGTTTCTCAGTTTTCACAGCGTGTTCCCTGTCTCTAAGTTTCCCACCACCAGTCTGTATCCACTGGACACTAAACAAGTATATTAAAAAATGATTCAAGTTTTTGAAATTTGTATGTTTAATTATGCAAATTAAGAAATTATCTTATTAAATATCCACGATTTTGCATATATTTTTGGTAGATAGATCTGAACATATGATAAAGCCAGGTGCAAAATCCATTTTCATTTTTCATCAGCCAAGAAATGATTTATTAACAGATCCCTCTGAAAATATCTTCAGAATACTACCAAGTGTATAACTGGAAAGTTTGGTTTACATAAGGTGCTACATAGGCTAGGAAATATTTTTAAAATTGTTTTAAATTTACATTTCTGTTGGAAAAAGCTCATGCTCATGAAAACGAATCATTTAATAACATGGCAGGCATATAAGGCCTACAACTGCAGTTACTCAATGAATTAACATTGGCAGAGTACACCACGTGATGCATCTGAGCGAATCACGTAAGCAGAAACCATCAGTGACCAATGAGATTTCGTCATTAGCTTTTAATAACCCTTTGGACATGTCACGATAGGTTACTGATAGACGAACGGAAATGCCCATATTTGGGTTACATAGCGTTGTGCAGGAGACTCAGAGCTTTACAACGATACAGATACTGTTAGCATTCCATTGATTCCCATGCATTTTGGCAGTCACTTTGACAGCGAATAACTTTATATCTGAGGCGTTTAAAGACTCCATTTGTCCACTGTTTATTTCTAAAGAAACACAACAATGAATAGAAGGCTCCATTGAAGTCTAAGGGTCGCTGTGTCCATTTATTTTACTGTCTATGGTCATGACAGACTTCTAGCAAACAGACCGAACACGGCATGACGTGTTGGAATGCTAACTTCTTGGTAAATTCTGGAGAGACATACTGCCACAAGTAAACTAAATGTAATAAAATAACATCTTAATGTCTCTTTTAATGTTTTCTCATAACAGCTTGAAAGAATGCATACAGTATTGAAGGGGTAAATTTGCCCAAAATCTCAAGTACTGACCACTGCATGAAAAGTCAGATGTTTTTGCCCTGACAAGTCTCGCCATAGCTACACAGTAACTGTTAAAATAAAGTGTAACAACTGGTATATATTTAAGAATTGTACAAATTATATTAGTGTTGAAACGAAGACGCTACAGAAAGGTGTTTATCTCATTATATAGTTGAAACATTTGCCAACTGTGAAACATTTGTGCGTATTAGATGTGCTTTTCAGAAGTCTTGGTTGCAAATGAAGTCCATAAAACACCTCAGACCCAGAGGGTTAAGGAACTCTTCTTAAGAGAAGTCAAGCAGCAAATTGCTAATAAAAACAAGATACACTATCAGCTCATTAGCCCAAGTGTGAAAAAGATATGTGTAATACCCTCACTTGCAGGAGCACAACAGATTAGTCCTGACAGCCGGCGTGCTGCAAGGAGACCCCAGACCTGCTGCTCTGACCTCCCCACTGACTGCTGTTAAAACGCTTCCCATTCACGCAAACACTTGCGCTTACTGACTGTTGAACATTTTGCCACCACTTTCTTCCCAATATAAATGCAGCTTGAAGCTCTGTGTGTTTGTGCATGTCCTTGACCAGCATGAGCTTCTTCTTGCCTATTTCCTGATGTCACTGATGAACTGACCACAATATTCTTTTCAGGCTTCACCTGCACTCTGTTGCTGTGTAACTGATGAGGGCATTGATGGTCATCGATGGGCAATAGGGGTGTAACGTACACAAAATCACTGTTCGGTACGTACTTTGAGTTTTCAAGTCACGGTTCGGTGGTTTCGATACAGCAAAAAGAAAAATGCCAGAGATATTTCCTATTTGTTTAAGAAAAAAATATTTTTAAATATGTGTGAGTTTTCCTAGATCTTGAAACTTTCAGGTTTATAAATGGGGTCATCTTTGAAGGATGAACAAATAATGTTTTGGTCATCACATTAAAAATAACATTTAAATATATATTTTTTATTTATATAATATTTGAATTTTGAAGTGCTGGAAAAGATGTGTGAAGTACTTGAAAGCATTTCACCATTCCAGCCAAACTGGTTCCAGTTAGTGTTACTATATTAAATCCATGGTGAATGTTGCTGGTCTAGTGCTTCTCTCTAGATCTTCGCAGTGGCCAATTCAAATGTTTTCTTTACCACGGATCTCTAAGCCGCTGTGTGGTAACAGTGTTGCTTGATGGAGATCGGCTCGCGCTGCACAGATGTTGCTGGTCCAAACTCATAAATCGATCCGTTAAGCACATAATGAATAGCGCAGTTTCGTTCTGCTTTCATTACGCTTGCCATTTGATGTTGCGCAACGTTGTGCTGGCCGCGCCAGCACGAATTTTGCTGGCAGGAAGAATGGTCCAAGCAACCGTTGGTCTTGTATGTCGTATCTGACCATAAAGCCCTTGAACCTGAAACGGTTCAAATACGAAATACATGTACCGTTACACCCCAATGGGCAATGATACCCAGAGGTCGAGCTTGGTAACCCTCATTCTGTGATAAGACTGATAAGTCTCACAGCAACAAATGTGAATCTCATAGAAATGTAAGATCGTCATGATAGCGTCTTTTGGGAAAGGTATTCTCTAAGCCTATAGTGAGAAAACAATGACATGTCAAATGTTGTGTAAATTATTTATGTACTCGCTTGTAATCCAGGAGCATTCTTGGTGTAGTTATAAAATAATTTTGGTCCTGGTGGTCCTGGACTTTACATTTTCTTTTAATGTAAGAGTCTCTTTAGGGGCAGTTCACAAATATTAGCACTTTTGGAAACAGATAAGCTCACTAAAGCCCGCTTTCACCGCAGGAACTTTCCCCAGGAACTAGGAACTTTGGGGTGGTACTCAGTATGTTTATACCGCAGGAACCAGGGTCTAAATGAAGTTCCGGGTAAAAATACCCCCCCCCCCAGAAAGTCCCTGCTGGCGAGATAGTACTTTTTCAGAGTTCAGGAACTTTCAGGGTGGGACTTGTGCGCTGAACAATGCTGATTGGTTCTGCTTACCACGCTATTCTTTCTGCCCGATGGCATGCGTTTGTCCCATCCATCTCACGGTCAATGTCCGCTGATAACAAACATCTACTTTTATATCTAGCATTACGAGCTTTCTGAATACGCTTTGGGTGCTCTTCTCTTTTCTGCCGTTTTGTTAATTACCTCGTTAGTAAACCAATCGCACACAAAAGCAGCAAAGCTTGAATCTCCTCCATACAAAATTCAAAACAAACGCGCAGGCTCAGAAAGAGCAGTCGCATACAGTCTAACCATGAGTTTAACGTCACTATAATCTTCCCGCCTCGGACCGGTACTTTAGTACGCTGTGTAAACACAGTAACGCAAGCGGTCTGGGGAAAAAAAGGTTCCTGTGAAAAAAGTTCCTGGGACAAATAGTTCCTGGTAATTGCGGTGGAAAGCTAATCCACTGCAAAGTGACTAATAGTAACTAATAGGCTTAAGTAACTAATATGATAGGCCATGTAGCCTATATGCTGAATAGAATACCACTGGTCCTGGGAAAGCAAAAAGAAAGAAAAAGTCTCATCCGTTCCACACTCGAGCACTTATTACTGTGTCAAGTCATTTTTTCTTCCACACATCACCTCACTTATGCCAGGAGAGAAGAATAGCAAATATTCACATGAATGACAACTAGCCCTTGTCTCCCTGTTTACCACCAGCTCTGAACATGATTTTAAGGAGATATAGTCCTTGTCTTATTTGATGACATCAGTCATCAAACATACATATTAGACAAAACATATATGCTCCTAATCTTCCTTTTAGCAAAGCAAATCAACACCCACCCTTTTCCGCCATCTCTCGCTGTCTCGCTCTTCCCCTTGTGTCCTATCTTCTGTATTCCTCCTACTCTGGCCAGTGTCACTATCCCAGGGTTGTTTACTCTTTCCGCTCTTGTTTTTGTTGGGTTGTTTCAGCGGGAGAAGCGTCACGGGAGGCTCAGCTGGATAAAACACATTCAGTGTACGGCCCTGATTAAGGCAAAGCCAATCTGGACGTTAGAGAGTAGTACAGCAGCTTACGGGATTCACTGAGTCATACGGAAGCCACATCATGCTGAACACCGACTTCAAAGTTTAATTCATCAGGCTTCAGAAAAGTCTTCCATCATGCTAATTTACTTAAATACTTAAACTTAAAACTAACTTTTTGTTCCGTGAAAAGGGCTTTCTGGATTATAAAAGAACATTGTGGGTTGCTCTCATGAACAAGTACCGTAGGTGACATGAGGAGTAACATGAGTGCCTTTCAGTCTTTTTATACACCTTTTCCCTGCGCACCAGGTGAAAGGTTGCAAATGTCTCTGAGGATATGTATTTGAGCATATGCAGTGCAAATGTAACTGGATTGGGTGTTGATGTTGAAACTATTAAACGATTCTTGTAATATTAATATGTTGCATGGCTATCAACATAACACATGATCGGAAAAGAATGAAAATGAAAAGAAATTCAAAGATATCAAACACTGCATAGGTGAGGTAACAAACTAGTGGTACTATCATAAATCATGCAAATCATTCAAGACATTAATATATCATACATGCAATGTCCTGGAGATATGCATGTTCATACATAGAAGGTTTGTCTACGATTTAATGGGTACTTTTTATGGGACCATATGTGTCTTCCATATGGCCTGTGCTTTCCACATTTTTTATGTCTTATCTCTCTGGTGTGCCTTTGTTACCATGATAATCAGGCCATTTCTATCCTTTTGGGGGGTTGTCACAGGCACCTTGTTTTGTGGTTGAGTGAGGGGGGTTTGCTTGGACTATTTTTTAAATATAATGAAAAAAAAAATGTGTGTCTGATTGGTCCAGATGCTACAGGCAAGGGAATCACATGACATAACAATGAAATAAAACACATGAAACCATGAATGAACCAATACCCAAACCAGACCTGACATAAGAACCATACTGACCAATATTTATTTCAATTACTAGCCTTTAAATGCTTTTGACCATTCTTCAACATCTGACGCTTTAGGTACCCTTTCAGCGTCAGTTAGATGATGCTATCCTAGTGGTCTAAACCTAACCCTAACCCCAGACCTAAACCTATCCGCGTCATCTAACTGACGCTCAGGATAACGTCATCTAATTGACAATGCATTCTCACCCCAAGGCGTCACCTTTGACCATGACTTACCTTTGACCACCCTATCGACCTGACGGCGTCAGTGTGACTGACGCTAAAGGAAAGCATCAGTTAGATGACGCGGTAGGTTTAGGTCTGGGGTAGGGTTACACGCGATCCTGATGGCGTCATCTAATTGATGCTAAAGGGTGCCTAAAGTGTTGCGATGTTGAAGCATGGTCAAAAGTGTCAGTTAGATAACGCCTGGGGATGAGAATACGTTGCAATATACTGTAGCAAGCAACACAAATTCAAAATGGTTACAACATCTGCACGGGCTAACTGTGCCATACTAACTAGGCCTGCACGATAAATCGATTATAAAATATGCAATTTTTTCACATTTGATTACTTTATTCAAATGTTTACCGATCTACTGTAAAAACACTGTTTATTTAATTTGCAGCTTTTCTTTGTTCTATTTTTGTATTTATTTGTCCTATTTGTAATTCCATTATTTATTCTTATTTTGTTTTGAATACATTTAAAAATTACAAATGCAGTGACAATTCAGGGATCAGTTATTGAAGTCCTTGAAATCCAAAAAGTAGTGCTTGAAAAGTCCTTGAAACGTCCTGGAATTTCATTTTACAGAATCTGTACGAACCCTGATTACACTTATGAGAAAAAAATCGAAATTGATATCAATTCTAAGCTAAAAAATCGTGATTCATATTTTTCCCAGAATCGATGCAGGCCTAATACTAACCAGTTGATTTCTACCAGTAGAACACAAATTACTATGAAGAGTAGAAATATAACCAAAAACGTCTGTGAAAACAAACTCTTAACCTGTGCCATTATGCCTCATTTGAACCTCCTGTTTGTCATGTGGTTTGATAGAAGAGGGAATGAGATATACTTCACATCACTCCCAGACTGGAAAGGATTTGCTGGCCTTTCAGAGCCAAGCAGGGTACCTGAATGTCAACAAAAATGAACCATCCTTAAGACCATCTGTTGTGGATGGCTGTCCTTTGGCTGAGGGGAAATACATATTTCCATTTTATAGCATATTTCCCATAGAAGTCGTAACAATTCACTATCCTTGAAGAATGACCATGAGCGTAAAGGAACACTTTAATATGAAACATAAAAAAGGAGAGAGAGTAATTGTGCTATGCCAGTCTTTACTCTTTTCACAACAGGCCTGGCTTAGTCCTGTAAAATTACATTTGCTCTGCTTATCTCCCCATTGGGGTTATTATCAACATACATTTCTGCCTTGTTCCACTAACGCTGGCCTCTATTGGCCACTCGGCTGGACTTCCATTTTAGGAAAGGTCGTGGAGGGGAAATGATTGGTTTAGGCCTTTTGCCTCTTGGGACTTGGAGTGTAAGGCCTTAATGAAACACTGCAGGCAGCTCCACATCATGCTTTGTGAAGGGACTCTGAGTGGCACCGGTGACAACTGTGGGCTCAGCTGTCTCAGACAAGGCCCGTCAGCAGATGTATGAAGAGAGAAAGGCCGAAATAAGAGGGGGAGAAAAAGAGAGAGAGAGAGAGAAGTGGCAAAGGGAACACTCATGGGAGCAAAGGAGTGAAGAGGAAGACAGGGAAAATTAAAGCAGGAGAGCTGAGAGAGAGCAAATCTCTCACCAGCAGAGAGTTCAGAGGGGACCCAGGGTCTGGGGGGACAGATAAAGCGTTCTTGCACCAAAAACTGAATGAATTTCCTGTCATGTTTCCAAATTACAAACCCTCAATGCATGGTCTGATGGTTTGAAGGGGAACATATGACTTTTAATAGCATCTCTGAATGTAATGTAACAAGGAGAGCTGTACTTTTTTTCCATCGGATCCTCATACACTTGAGTCACAACTCCAAGAATAGCTTATTCGGTTTTACAAGTAGTACCAAAGTGTTTCACTAAGCATTTTTCCAGTTCAATTTTTAAATGATACATCCAGACAACTTGTCTCTTCTATTTTCTCACGGATTTTTTTTTTTGTGCTTACTGAAGAAGAAATGAAAATGAGCTTTTGCACTTGTACACTTCAAGGTTTGGGTGGTTCACAGTAGATGCTTTCACTGCGACCTTCGCACCACCAAAAATAATAATTTTCCTTTCAAACCCATTCAAAATAGCTGTGTATTACAGATAAAATTAAATATTTTGCACTTATTAAGTATTTGAACATTTTGTCATTTAAAAATAGTTGTCATGTATTATTTTTAAAATGTAATTTATTTAATATTCAATTACATTGTGATTTATATCTTTTATTTTATATCTATATATTATAGATATTTGACAATACCTGCTTATTATTATGATTATTATTATCATTACCATTAGCTGTGTATTCAGGTGAAAAATATTTTTATATGCACACTTAAAATATTCAAGTTTTTTCTTTTTACAATTTAAAATTAGTATACAAATCATTTATCATTTCAGAATGCTATTATAATAACAACAACATTTAAATGTGATATTTTCCGTTCATACTCGTATCGTATTTATTATAACACATTTATTATTATTCTCTCTATTTAAAATAATATTTGCAGCTCAGGTTCTGTGGTTAAATGAAGACAGATTTCAGATTTCAATCTATCTGGGCATTCTGTGCAGACCAACACACTTCACTCTACTTTTAATGAGACTCTTAAATGCTTGTCACTTCTACAGCACACACCCTGTGTGCCTTCATTCTCTTTTCATTAAAGGGCAATAGGCCACAAATGGTCCAAATAGACAGTTAGATGCCATCCTCCAGAAAAGGAGAAGGAGAAGCATGCCTCCTCTGTATACTGTTCTTCGATCAATTGTTCATCTCATCTCCGTTCGATACAGCCTTTAAAAATTCAGAGCTATGAGAGTAAGCTACACTTATGAAACAGATATCAGAAAAGAAATTGGTCTTTGCATGTAATTGCTTTGGCTTGTTGTTTTCAGCCTGTTCCTTTGAATAACTTTAAATAAGCTGTTCTGTGTTCAAATTAGCCCAGATGAAGCGTAGTTGTGTTTTGAAGCATCTTCTTTTCTCTTTTTAAAGCTGCAGTTCGTAACTTTTATTGGGTTAAAAATAATCCAAAATACATATTTGAGAAAATACACAACCTGCCAGTGTTCAATGCTGGTCTGCTTGCCGTAGCTTGATTCAAAACGGTAAGCTTGTAATAATGTTTTTAATTCCATTGGTGGATTTCTGTGGGAGATTCAAGCATGTCTTTGCATCATTACGTCACATCTGTACACAAAGGAGTCTAGGCTAGTATAAGCTATATTGCGAGTGAGGATGTTGGAGATGGAGATTTATAGCCTTTTCTCATAGCACTTGATATAATTAAACTTATCAATTTGATGGCGGATCCAGAAAGGTTCAAACGATGATCACCTGTGACAACAGATTCACTCGTTTTGAAATGCAAAAGACTTTGTTCGGACTTTGGCTAACTTACAGAAATAAAGAGACTGCAACCAGACCCAGGCGAAAACAAGGATACATATCGAAAAGACATTACATGTAGTCACACAATGCTGACATTGTTAACATTAACAAGTTGAGAACAAAGTACAATTTGCACTGGTTTTGCATGATAAGCAATTTTTAGAATGAATCAGTGTGATTTACTGCAATGTCAGAACCAGAACAAAAGTGGATGATGATTGCTTTTTCAGATGACATTTTCCGGTGAAAATTATTATATCCCAAAAAGTATAATCTGTGATTCTGAATGCCAGTATCGACACTGGCGCGGTGATTGACAGCAGTACACTCTCCTCATTGTGTTCATCCAAGCTGCGCGGTATTGAACTACAACTCGCGTAAAGTTGATAAGTCCGCAAATGACTGCAATTGCAGATTTCGAACAGAGATGGCGACAAATAAAAAATGTGGACTACAGCTTTAAAGCTACAATATGTAACTTTAGTGGCCACAAGAGGGCGCCGTTTCCAACAATAACAAAGGCGAATGTATGTGACGCAGTAACGAGCTGAATGATGGGACTTGCTGTCAAGCTGATGGATCTAATAATGTTTAAGGATTAGTGAAAACACTCATGTTTTTTAACATTACAGTGCTATGAAGCAGGTCGCGATTGCTAATAAGATACATATATCACATGCGAGTCCCGCGGATTTAAAGGAATAAGGAAATTTCATCCTATTGAACTACACGCAAGTGCTGGATTACTCACACAGGTCAGTTTATTAGATGAATTAAATTTGTGAGGGAAACGCAGCGCTAGTTCCACTAGGAATGACTGTTACACTATCACACTAAACAGCAATGTCTAAATGTAGTGTTGAAATGTTATAATGTTATTCTACGTGTTTAATGTTTGCGATTAGTAAACTAGCAGCTTGATCAACTGACCTCAGCTCTCTGTCAAGTGGAAGTCAGTTTTGGACGCTAGCCTCGGCATTTAGAACATCACACTGATATTGATTCTCATTCTAGTTCTCCTTGTTTGGCCCAAAGTCCGCTTGCCATGGTCTATGATTGAACGACAACAAGAACTGGGTGCCGCTACAACGTTACTCACTATGCAGTTGTCCGCATCTGTCGCCATGGTTAAGTCATGGCTATGGCAATACGAGCGGAAACGAGGATAGCCAGATAGCCGAGGATAGCGCGGATATTGCGTCATTTACAGGCAACATTTTTTTTCCGGGACGGCCACTTATTTAAAATTGGAATTTCTCTGAAATAAAAGAACTTTGGAGACTTTTGGGATATTGTAATTACACAACTGCAGGAAATATATCACACTGTGCAAGTGATTTTTGGATATTTTATTACAAAATCCTTACATATTGGACCTTTAAGGGTAGGCCTGAATCCAGACAGTTACACAATCACCTTTACATTTTTTTTTATTTAAATTTCTTTGTTGTAATTCAGTGCCTCCAGCTGCAGGTGGCTTTGCTCCATGTCCCTGACTGTGCCTTCAGCTGTTTTCAGTGTGTAAATGCCGGACGAGAATACATAGCAGATCTCACACACCCTGTGCTTGAGGCAAAAAGAGTTTTTTTTTTTTTCACAATCCCTGTCTGTGTTCCCCAGTACGGGACTAATGATTCCAGGGAGGATAGGACATTGAGATGGTGGATGAAAAATCACAGCAAACGCTTTTTATTTTAGGTGAATAATCTCCCATTCAGTGAGAGCTTCTTTTTTCATCTTCCCCTCTGTTTTTTTTTTTTTTTTTGACACAAACTTTTTAGCTGTCTGGCAGGAATTGGCTCGGTGGATTGCCACAGTTAGAAACAACAAAACAAAAATTAGAAGCACATCTTTCACACAGAAACAAGTGAGCCCTGGGCCCACTGTCAACGTAATACAGTTGATTAGGGAAATCTGAGAGGTATAGTGAACTTATTACTTCTTGATGTATAAGACTCGATGCCTGCAAGCTACTCTGAGGTATTGCTTGAGGTAGCAAATTTGGCTTAGGATGTGTATACTGTAGACTGATGTTTCTTAGGAACTATCTTTACACAAGACGATAATTGCATCTGTCTGCTGTGAATTTCTGGGCCCATTATGTTCACATTCCCACTGAAAGACATGTCGCAGGCTGTGGGACTGCTCAAACCTCATAAGAACAACAGAGACTGAGGGCTGTCCTACTCTGCCAGACTCACTTTTTGGAACTGAAATGATAACAACTTCATACTGAGCAGCTGATAAAATATTGTGCGGATACTCTGCGCTGCTTGTTTTCTTGTTTTTGAAGCGCCTGACAAGGCTGGGTCGTATGACTACCCTCACACCCACACAATCTCTGGATTGCTCATTACGCCTCTACCCTGATATCTGTAAGCATTTACTATTGGCTGTCTGGAACTACATATACCTACAATACCGACTGCATGTAAAATTGCAAAAATGAGAAAAAGTGAAATATAGAACTGAAAATGGGAACCTTATGCTTACCAAGGCTGCATTTATTTGATCAAAAACACAGTCAATACAATAATATTGTTAAAAATTATTACATTTTAAAATAAATGTATTCAAAATTATTTTAAAATCTAATTTACTCCTGTAATGGCAGAGCTGAATTTTCAGCATCATCACTTTGTCTTTTCGTGTTTTTTTTTTCAGAAATCATTCTAATATGTTGATTGATGCTCAATAAACTTTTCTTATTAATAATGGTGATAATAGTGGAGCTGCTTAATATTTTTTGTGGAAACAGTGATGCATTTATAAGGATTCTTTGATAAATAGAAAGCATTTATTTGATATCGAATTATTTTCAAATATTGTTACAGTCACTTTCAGTATCATTTTCACTATCATTTTAATGCATATTTACTGAACAAAAGTATTAATTTGGTCAGAAAGTACCATGGGTAATAAATAATCATTCAGTATATGGTATACCAACACATTCTCATCCTAGGGCGTAATATACTGGCGTTTTTCACAATGCGTATACATTCAATGCACATGGCACCCTTTAGCGTCAATATAACACACTTCGGTTATGGGTAGGTTTAGGTCTGGGGTAGGGTTAAGGTTAGACCACTAGGAGGCGCCTTCTGGCCCATATATATCTGTGTTCTCATATTGACACTAAAGGAGTGCCATGTGCGTTGGATGTAAACGCATTGTCAAAAGCATCAGTACATGATGCCTTGGGATAAGAATGGGCTGGGTATATAGTATACGGTGTACAGTTTTGCCATCTGAAACCATCATTGTATCATGGTATATTTCTGTAAGGGTAATAAAAGCAGTTTGTTTTCACTATAGATTAAATTATGTAATATGTTCATATGAGACTTTCGCAGGGCTGCAGTAAGTGGACAAAAAATGGAACAACTTCTATGAAGTGTAAATGAATTGCACGCACAAACATATTATGTTCGGCACAAAATTCATTTTTTCAGTGCTTTGTTCACTTGGCATGCTCATCCAAATAAAACACAGCCAATTCTCACAATCTCTCTTCTTACAAGCTGCACAGGCTCTTGCCATCAGAAAGTAACAAATCCAGGAACAAACCACATAGGCTAAACACATTGAATTTTCTGGATTGTTCTGTAAGAAGCTGCTTGACTACTGAACTCTGGCCATGTTACTGTGGCCAAGTCTAAACCAGTAAGCCAATTCTTAGTACTTAAAGTTAGCACAAAATTAAAATTGACTCTGAGGCTTCTTAATAAACAATTCTAGTCTCTATTATCCACAGTTCATCAGTGCAAAAAAAGAAATGAAAAATGATTTGCCTCGCAACAGACATGATTTGTCAATGCTGTTTCATGTCGAACTCATTAATAAATAGCAGGCACGTCTTCGGCACATTCGTGTACATTCGTACATTGATTAAGGAAGTAATGTTTGCCTTCTTAAGATGACACATTGGGATCAAATAAATAAAAATAAAAAAAAAATCCCTCCAAAGATGAAACACTGCAGTTCTTATGTTATGAAACTGAGAATGTATTACACCCAGTGATCATCAGAAGACTCCGTTGTGTCTTCTGATGATCACTGGGTGTAAAACATTCCCTTTTCTTGCACTTTTCTAGTTTTAAGACTTTGATTCTATTTGAGCAGCATGAGTATTCATGCCAGAGTGCTCTGAGACAAGAACAGATTTACAAGCTTTAACCCCTTAACTGTCACTTGCCCATATACAGGCAACCTAACTTTTCTTCACTATATTACTATTAAATCCTAATCTAGTCATGACAAACTATATATCGTTGGAAAGGTCTAAGACTCCTAAATAGATATTTTAGGTCTGTTTTTTTCTTACAAATTAAGAATGAAGAGTAATATATGAATTTATGACAAGAGTGCGTTTCAAAAAAATTCGACGTCATTACAGGAGTTTCTGACCTTTGTCACAAAAAGTCGACGCACACACTTTTAATGATTAAAACTTTGTTTTTTAGTGCTAAAAGTTCATAATAAAACATAATTAGTGTTTGTCAATAAAAAAAGATAAAATTATATTTTAAAAAGTAAGGTAAGAAGTCCTCTAAAAAGTATAATATATTATATATATAATATAATTTTTTAATTATTATTATATCACATATTTTAGTAGTTGTCATAAATTAGGTATCATTTGAAAGCTTACAAACTCAGAATTCATCCTGTGAAAACCGTTTTGAAATTGGACGTTGTGTTACCATAGAAACGGTATTTTGTATTAGGCCCCTCCCCTTTTGGGCATCATCTTTCATAATTTATTATGAAAATCTTTTCTAATCTTGACAAAACACATATTGTCAGAAAGGTCTGAGTCTCAAGGTTCCATATTTAGTGACAGAAGTGATATTTGGATAGAAATGTATTAATTTGTTATGGCAAAATGCATACAATTAAATTCAATGGAATTCAATGGCACCCGGTGGCTATTTTTGGTACTACGACTAAACAAAATCTCATGGGAACTTCAATTTTTGTGATATCAACTTCAAATTTGGAACACAACTTGGTTAGATATATAGCTTTCATTTTATAGTAATTTTATAGTAAAACATATTTTGTAAAATATTTATTTCATATTAAAAAAATATATTAATAAAGTATATTTGATTTACTGTAAATTATAACTTCCATAACTTTTTCATACTTTAATTTTTTGAAGTGCTTTCACTTTAGTAATAATCTGCTGATTGTTTTCTTTAAAACAAGACCAAACTTAAGTCTATGTTCCAAAGCATTCTTGAATTACAACCATTTAAGTTTGTATAGTGCATTTTTATGTCAATTATCAAAAAGGGGGGTGACAGGTAAAGGGTTAAAGGAATAGTTTCCCAAAAAAAGATTGTGTCATCAATTACTCACCTCATATCAGTCCAAACTTGTATGATGTTCTTTCTGCCTTAGACCACAAAAGCAGCCATTAGACAAGATGTATACTCTGCTATTATTTGCATACAGTGAAAGAGTTTGATAACCAGATGCTGTCAAGCTCCATTTCAGTAAAATAGCAATAAAAGCATCATAAAAACTCGATAAAAATAGTCCATGGACTACATGTGCACTATTTTAACACGTTCCTGAAGCTGCACGCCAGTACGTTGGCTTTATACCACTGGTGAAAAAGTTCTTGAAAAATTAAGAGTTTTTCTAAAAAAATCATAAATATTTGAAAATCAAAGAAGTCTCTAATGCTCACCAAGGCTGCATTTAGTGTCTTTTATCCGATAAAAACTGAATTGAAATATTACAATTGATACATGTTTTCAGTTTGAATTTATGTAATGCCAATGCTGAATTTTTAGCAGCCAATAATCTTTAGATCTTCTATTCCAGTGTCACATGATCCTTTTTGAGTTTTTGACGACATGAGTGTGAGTTAACAATGATACCGATTAGTCATGATTTTCATTTTTAATTGAACAGATGAATGAAAAATTAAGGTTATGAGGGCTTCGCGGACCAAATACAAAACCTACTGGCTGTGTTGTGTATTTGGTGAGGCTATATTTGCCATTTATGATAATGACTCATCACTCGCATGCAAGAGATTTATTGACCCCACTGAAAAAGATCTCTCACTTTTTAATTACGAGTAATTGCATGTTTTCGTCTATTATTCCCTTGTTTACGTGTGTTGCGTTTAATTTTGGATTGCTGCGCTCAAAATCACATTTCTAGCGCCTTCCCTTGGCTGGGGCACTCATCCGCTGCGTGAAAGCTGTAGTAATTATGGTGATTTTCACTGCTGCTTAAATGCGGTGAAATGCGAAGTGAAGTTTAATAGCACATGTGTGAGAGCATATATTTCTAATAACGCCAATGCCACTGACACTGAGTGGAAAACCAACGAGCGTTCTCTCTGAATAAATGTTTTAATGGCTTGCAGCAGTTTGTCTGTGTGTGTGTGTGCGTAAGGCAAAATTTCTGATAGAGTAAGCCTGTGTGCACAAGATGAGATGTCCTCCATTTGACTGTGAATGTATTAGTAACTCATTAACACCAGCGTGCAGCAGTCAATATGCGTGTGTGTCTGTTTGTGTGCAGTGGGTGGAAAATTGCATCTCAAAGCAAATAAGATGCCGGCTTCTCCAATCCAGGCCAACTCTAAAACCTTCTCTGGCCTCTGCATAAGAAGACGATATTTGGTCGTACTAGAGTTTGAGGGGGCATGGTGCAGTTAGTAATCGCCATGCACAAATGCTTGTCTATTTGTGCTGACAGATAAGGTACTGATAATACCTGAATGCTCACTTCTTGCTTCTTTCCCTATGCCAATGTATGCGCTGGCGGTGGCCCCAGAGCTTAGCTCCCTTACCAATCCCAGGGAGTCAGAGGTGATAAGGTCATACAAATGGGCTGTGCTGTCAGTTATGCACTCCAGCTAATACCAGACACACACCTGACTGTCCCAACCCCAGATTGAAGCTGGCCGCTTCTAAACAAACTCCAATTATTTGAGTGTAACGAATCCTGGAGTCGCGGCATTCGCAGGCCCATCATCATTACCATGGGGTCGAGTGGTAGCAGAGCACCATGTTCCCCCTGACTGACTGCAGCCGGCGCCGGTTCCAACAGCCGGCCACCTCTAAACCTCTCTCTCTCGCACACATACACACACACAAATGAATAGCAAAACAAAATGCTTAAAATGCACACTATCTCTTTATTTCATAGATAATTCAAGCGCACACTTTAAACATAGACTATTTATTTCTTGGGGGATTTAAGTGTGTACTCAATCCTGGTGATGTACATTTGAACTCATTTGCAATCTATTTAAGTAGGTATGTTAATGGCAGGGCTATTATAGTTTTGAATTGTTTAAGTTTTCTATTTTCGAGTCATCAGTCCCAGTTAATTAAATTTTGTTTAGTTTTAATATATTGCATAATAAATATGTGTTTATTTATTTATTTTAGTCATATGTCCCAGTTTCCCCTCAGGCCCCATTATTTTATATTTATAAAGGTGCTTAATTACTTTGTGGAATGTCTCACTTACAACTTCCATACAAATGTTATGCAGATCAGTCTTTCAGTTATAAATAGGACAGAATAGCAAGTAGTGTAAAACAGTCAAACAGTCAATATAATAGCAGTCAAGTGAAAAACATGTACCTTAAAAGGCACACTATGCAGGAATTCCATTTTTGTCAAACAGTGACCCCTGAAGTCGCTGTGGAGTACTCGTATTTTACGTGTACTGTCGTAAATACCACTCACGCAGAGCGTATCTGCACTCACGGCCTGATACCCTCTTCGAAGCTGTTATATTAAGGTACAAATCTTGCATAGTGTGCTTTTGAATTAGAGATTTGTTTTTGAACTCAGACCCGAGCGCTCATGTTCGTGGCTATCAGTGACTTGGCTTACATGCAGCCAATAACCCGTTTAAAGCCGGGATATTCAGCAATAACCTGGTCGCTGAACGGCCATGTAAACACCGGCAAAAATCCCCGGAAAATTTTCAGGACATATCCCCATAGTGATTTGTGTTCTGCGCATGTTCTATTCGCAAGGAATCTTGGTCTTTTGAGAGAGAAACTTCTCGGCGCAAACAGAATTCATTGCCATATACCGGAGTAAACATGCAACACACAGACACAGCATACTTTTGGAACAAGCACAGTAATGTTACCAGCATCTAAGCGCGAATAAAGGCGATCGCTGTCTGTCCCAAACTATTCATTATCCGCATGCATGCTGTAGTTGTTGTCTTTGGATACAGAAAGAAGAATCAGGAAATGGCTCATTTTGTACTCAAGGTTGTCGTACGTCTAGACGCTAACCGCGCATTCGCCGTTTACATCGGGATATTGCAATTCCACTATACAGGAGAAACTCTCTCTGCTCTTACGCATGTAAACGGGTTATCCCTAATGTTTCAGAAACCCGAAAAGTGACCTCAACCCCGACCATAACCCGAAAACCGGCTGCATGTAAAACTCGTCAGTGTCATGGATACATAGTGTCTCTTGTGGCAGCCCCACACGCAGTCTTTACTCGCACACCCTGGTCGAGTCTCATCCCAGTTGTGGTAGACTCTCTATTCATTCTCTATTCATGAAAATGCACACAAACTGAGAAAGATTTACTCACCAGTCCATCAACAAGATCGCTCATCACTGGTGCTTTCCAGCCTGACGCCGACAAGGCCTGAAAAGCCCACCTGAGTGGGTTCGGTTCTCCTCATGTGGTCAGCACTCTCTTCTTCCTTTCTCCTAGTCTTTCCCGACCGCATTTTTCTTTGCTTTCTTCCATCATCTGAGTATCACTGTCTCAGATGAGGCTGCCCAGTGTCTTTAAGGCTTTTCATACAGTAGGAGGTTGTTGTCCTCGAACATGAGGTGTGACTGCCGTTGCACTTAAAGCATGTCCTGATTCTCTGCAAGATTTGTAGGGGGCGCTCTCAAGCTCATGCTACCAGGAACTCATCGCCCCGAGCCTTGTGAGACCATCCTGAGCTCTCCTTAAGCTTTCAAGGTAGTTCATCCTCGCAGATCAGTCTGGTACACCTCCCGTTAAAAAGAAAATTTGGGAGCAGTTCACCAAACAAACGTCCAATCAGCTGTCGAGCTCTGAGGCAGGTTGAGGTGTGACGCAACCGAAGAAGCGCGACAGCTTCAGGTCCAGAGTCACATGGCGGCTTTAGCGGATGAAAACTCAGCATCAGCGCGTGGCTATCGAGCAAGTTTTATCGGAATTTACAGAGTATTTCCCCACTGAAAGAAGAGCAAAAACACTGCTCTGGAGGCTTTCTCTCAGGAGGAAGTATGTTTTGGCCTTCTCCCGAATGGTTTCGGCAAGAGTTGATTCTGATTGGTACGATTCTGGCCCATGAAGTATCAAATGCCAACATAGACCAATCAGCTAACCAGTATTTTTGCCCCTTTCCAAAACTACTTAAACGGAAGGTTTCCAGTATGGATATGCGGAGCAAATCCATCTGGCGGAGGTCAGGTTAGATTTGCCGATTATGAGTTTGTTTACCACTGAAATTTCTTTGAAGCTGTTATATTAAGGTAATACTCTGCACAGTGGGCCTTTAAGTGTGAGACAAAATACCTTACTTAACCTTTATATATTACATTCACACAGAATGTTAGGCGGTAGTTGTTGTTCAGATTTATAGTAACTAAACTGCAATACTGTTAGTGTAACATAGTAAATCCTTCAAAATGGGTCTGGCACACAGCATGATGGGAAACCCTTCAAAATGAGCTGCAGAGTTGACATCGATGCTCAATGCTGATGAGTAATGTGACTTGTGTAACTTCACAATAGCTTTCACATCCCATTTCACACAATAGATTCTGCTGTTGGCTATTATATCTAAACTGGGTTTCCTGAAAAACTGCCACATACTGTATTAGACGGGCTCTGACGGAAGTGAGCTTATCCAATCCAGCCTTTCTTTGCCATTGATCCAACTCAAATACTAAGCTCATAAATTGCACATCTTTCCATGTCCTAATTTGATCTTTATTGCACTCCTCCTCTCTTAGCTCTCATTTCCCCTCTTTCCTTTGTGTCGCAAAGGTGCACATTTGCCACCTATTAATCTATTGTAATTCGCTCCCCACAGTAAAATGTGCAATCAGGACACATTTTACATTAGGGTTCACCTTACAGTTTAATTACATAAGTATGCGTGATGTACTTTCAAATGTAATTAGTATGTATGCATAGCTTCTTGTAAGTGGTGCTTGATGAAGAGGCAGCATCACTATTAATAACATCACTATTATTAGGGCAATAGTGCTAAGGTTATTAATTTGAACTACCTTCTAACCCTAAATGACATTCACGAGGGTAATCTTTTTGCTACAGAAATGAATCATACATCAAATTGTGCAGCTTGTTGAGAAGAAGTATAAAAGAGTATAAAATGGGAAACAAAAATCCACAGATATTGTTTAACCAAACAATCTATTAGTAATTGGATTTGACGGCTCAGAATGATTGGAAGGTGGTGCTTTGGATCTGAAATAAAGTGTCATGATGCGTCCATTTACATAATGTTTTACACAAATGTGTGTATTTATGGTATGTTATTTATGGTATTTATTGTATGTTAGGGGAGGCACCTGAACAAAAACTAGGGGCTAGTAATATCTTGGAAATAGGAGGTTGCAATTAGCAACCACCTATAACACCCTGGCACAACCTCATAGCAATATGCTAAAATAAATAATTAAAACAAAATTTTACCATGGAATCAAAATAGATTTTTTGCTTTCCGATCAGAACAGTGTTTGATGGCTGTATGTTTAGCAACATCAACATGCCTTACTGTTATCAATAAGCTTTGTGCTAAAACAATTACATAATTAGTATTTAGAGCATATACCATAAGCATTCAAAACTTCTCCAATCCCACCCATATGAATCAACAATTTCTTCCTAACCAATCAAATGTTCTCTAGAGTATAGAGTGTCCTGCTCCATGAAGCTCTCTACACTATAAATAGATGCTGAAGCTGTGGTTGAAATTGGTTACTTGTTCAGACATTTAATATTTTCTTACATGGTGATTGGCACATAGTGCACTATATAGGGAATAGTAACCGATTCACGCACGCACTCAGTCTCACTCCTGTCAAGAGACACCTTAGTACAGAGCAGATCATATGCGCGAGTCGGTGCTGACAAGAAAACTTAATGCATTCACTTAAAATCTGCACAAAATGCTGTATTTTAAAGCGATAATAGAGGATATTAGGAGGAAAAAGTGGTTATGAGATGAGGAAAAAGTTGCGGCTTTACCGAGCTCAAGGGGCTCTGGCGGAGCTGAGCTATAAATTAAAGACTATACTGACTATTTAAAAAAGGGAGGAGCTGTTTTATATGTCCCGCCCTGTCGTTTCAGTACACTTCAGTGGGCCTTTAAACATTCTTATTGGTGTATAAGCATAATGATTTTTGTTTGGTTTGTTTTCCTGACAAACATAAAGAGCAAATAGCTGTTTTCATGTTTAATATTGGAACAATCGGGGAGGCATTCAGGCAATATGTACCAGAACTATCTGTTCCCTGTGGTCCTTGTTGCTGTGTTTAAGAGCATATGTCTGCCACAAAGAGGCACATTCACACCTCCAAATATGAAACAAACACTTACCAACTCTGAATACATTAGCAAATTACAGCTCGCTGTAAGCGTCCGCATACCCGAACCTGAGAGACCTGTGCTTTTTCTAGTTACTTCACTGGCACATTACACAATTTTATTATAAAACACTGCCATTGACAAAAATACATCTTAGGGTTTCCTTTAGCAAATGGTTGATCCTAATATGCTAACTGTATCCAGAATAGGGTCATTTTAGCATTGGATTTAGGATGTTTAAGAGTGTTTCTTGCTAGCTTGTCGCAAACATAACATCACATCTTACATTATTTCATTACGTGCCTTATGTGCCTATTTAGCTGAGCAATTCATAGAACTAAAAAAAACCCTGATGGGAGGAATACAAGGTATATACACTTGATAATCTTATTAAATGAATAGATAAATGCATTTGAAAGATTTTACTTTCAACAAAACATTTGCAATAGATTTGAAAAAGTTTTTTTTTCATGTTTGGCTAGGTTATTGTTGCATTTACTGTTCTGACCACTACGGGTCAACATCGAGAAGATTCTACACAATACGGCACATTTGTTTCATTTGTTTCAACTGTTTCGTTTTTATGCCTGGCACACATTTGATTTTGTGTGATATATTGAGTATTGCTATGATTCTGCTAGCATAAATGTGCCATCAAAATACATGTTAGAATAAAGTCATGTTAGAAAAAGTTCTATCATTAAACTCTTAGATGGTGCTAATTGGCTAATACGTCCTTAACTCATATACAATCACTCAGGGCTGCGTTCAGCCCGGACAAAACGTTGCACAACGTTTTTTAAACAGAAACGGTGATGCGTTGAACACCCGTTCTGATGACGCAAGAGTTGCAACTATGGAGCCCGATAAGGCCATTTCTCTGTGTTCTTTGTGAAGAATTTGCGGAGCCTAATGAAGTCGAGTATAAATATGTGTTTAATATTACAAAATAGCCTATGCCCGATGTTACAGTAACTGCACTTGCCACCCAGAACACAAGAACATCCCAATCAAGTGAAGGGATTTGTGGAAACTGAAAGCACACATATTACCTAATTCAGACTAAAACACATTCTGTTTTAGCCTCACACACTAACTTTATTTGCATCTCATAATGTTTTAATAACCTATTTTCTTTCTCATTTTTAGGAAAAGCACTTACCATTATTTACTTCTATACTAAATGTCATACACTTGCAATGAAGCTAAAAAATATAATAAAGTTTAAACTACATCATTATGTTGATATCCTATATTTTTACAATAAATGACAAACATATCTTCTAATATCATCAGTTGTTGCATATAGTGATCTGCATTGAAAACATTTGTAAATTATTTTCCTTGAACACATTGTGCGAGTTCACTTTAATACCGCATGCTTTATATACATGTTGCTGCTGATTGGATTGCAGTTCTGACACACCCACCAAACAAGAGAAAACATATCTCAAACCCTGTTGCACACCGGTGCACACCGTTTCCTGGAAACATGACGTTCAACTCAGGAAACCGTAGCAAAACGTTGTGCACCGTTTTGAACTTGAACGTGCCCCTGGTTACAATCGCATCATTCTCCATAGGGCACCGCTGATTAGTTCCTGCTGTATCAATAGCCAATTAGCTATTGCTCAAATTGGTCACCATTTCTGGTCCATTTTGCGCTTCAGAAACCCTCCACCTTCCCCAGCTCCACCTGTATAGATCTTCTACATGTAATTCATGTACTCTATATTATAGAGCAGTTCAAGACTTTGTGAAACACTGAAACAGTTGAAACAAATGTGCCGTATTGTGTAGAATCTTCTCGATGTTGACCTCTAGTGGTCAGAACAGTAAATGCAACAATAACCTAGCCAAACATGAAAAAAAAAAAACTTTTTCAAATCTATTGCAAATGTTTTGTTGAGAGTAAAATCTTTCAAATGCATTTATCTAATCATTTAAAAAGATTATCAAGATGTATATACCTTGTGTTCCTCCATCAATTATCAGTTTTTTTTGTTAGTTCTGTGAATTGCTCAGCTAAATAGGCCCATAAGACTAACTACCATTATTCATTTAAGATTATACTAATGTCTAATTAAATTACCCCAAAACCCACAGACACTCCTCGTGAATCATGGGTTGACAGAGATCATGTCCCCCAGTGATGATTTATTTTATTTTATTTATTTTTAGCAAAAGATAAATAGATATATTGTAAAATATTGCTTTTTCATCTTAGGACCAGTCGTAATGTTGACAGGGCCAGTAACTGAACTACTGAAGCAGAAAACATCCATTGTTGAGGCCTGCATGCATTGTTATATTTTTAGATTTTTCCACACTTCCACACTTGTGCTGTGTTTTGCTCCCCTGGCCACTGTCTGTAAGCAGATAGGTGTCAAACATATCCCACATGCCAAAAATCAGATATAGTTAGAATCCTGTGATCTCATTCAATCCTGCAACTGTCCTCACCCTCTAGTCATGTTGCATACCCAGCAAAAGAAATGAAAGCCAACCTCGCTAATTAGTTTTCTACTTTCGTGATGACACACTTCCAGGAGACATCCTCTTCATCACTTCAATACTCCATCCTCCTCCTAATGATTGTCCAACTGTTTCATGTTGTGAGGTGTTTGCAGTAGACCAAGACAGAACTCACACCTCCCGGTGGGGACTCCAAACACAGAGCACATCTAAGCCGTCCTACTGCCACTGTGACTGATCCAGATCCAAATAAACTATAAAACACATCTGGTTGTGTAAGCCAGCAAACATCAAGCAGTTGACTTGCCTCAGCGAGATAAAAACATGCAAATGGGACGTATGGTCTTTGTGTTTGGGTTAGAGATGTCTCTCTGAGTAGCAAGTCAATAAAATAATCAATGGCATTGTGGCATCAAAATATCACGACTGGTTGAGAAGAAACCGACCAAAACATCTTAGCAATCATCTATAAAAATCACAACAACTGACCAGAATGCATTAGCAGCCACAGACATCTTAGCAACCACCAAAACACTTTAGCAAGCATCTAGTTATATCATTAGCGCGTTTCCACTGCTCGGGCCAGTGCCTGAGCCATGCTAGTAAACCCCCAACCAACCGCACAAAACATCTTAGCAGTTAAAGGCCAATTCATACTTTGCGTCGAGGGTACGCCGCAGTGTACGCACGTTGGCTACGCATGGATCAGGCGGACGCTGGTTGTGAGCATTTATACTTCTGCGTTCAGGTCTTGGTTGCTCTGCAGTACTGCTCGAAACGGCTAGTTGGCGGCGGAGGGTTTTAATGTTCCACTGTTTAGATTCCTCGGAGTTGCGGCTAGGTTTACTACAAGCCTGAAAGAGAGTTGATCATGTTGGAGTTGGAGCTTACTGAGGTGGAAAAACAGTTAATTTTAGTGAAATTACTAAAACTGAAAGGCAGAAATGAGAGAAGACGTCGGAGGAGAATGGTACATGTGGAAATGCGTGAGAAGGTACTGGTGCGGAAATGCCGTATGAGGAAATGCGATGCTACCAAGCTGACCAATCACCGATCTTGGCGGTCCGCGTCGCCGCGACGTGTAGTTACATTTTTGAGGAGGTGCGCGTCAGGCTACTGGCGAAGGGTACGCGGTATGGGTACGGTGTCTTGTGCGTATGCTACGCCGTACCCACCTACGCGCACCTGACGCAGAAGTATAAATTGGCCTTAACTAGAATCACAATAGAACCAGAACGATTTATCGGCAGGCCGATATTATCGGCCGATATTAGGGATTTTCCAAACTATCGGTATCGGCAGTTATAATGGCAGATAAATGAATATCTAAAAAAAATTAATAAAAAAATGGATGAAAACACGCTCTGAATCCATGTCATGAGTGTGGAAGTTGTATAGTTTGTCCACCAGAAGGCACTCTACACCGTCCCTGTTGGCAACACTTGTGTATAACACGCCACACATCCTGCTACCTGCTGATCCAGGTTGCAGGTAGCTTATAAGGCAATGTAGGGACTAATTATTATTTTATTTATCAGAACTTTAATATATTTTGATGTTCCTCTGTTCTGTTGTGACAATAAAAGAAACAAGTTTCCTTTTAAAATGCATTATTATTTTAGTTAAAACTCATAAATAACTACAAATAACTAATGTTATGGAAATATGTTAATGTTTTGTTGTGCGTTTCAAAAAAAAAAAAAAAATATATTGGCCGATATATCGGAATATGGAATTTTAAAACCTACAAATATTTGTATCGGTATCGGCCTTCAAAATCCTTTATCGGTCGGGCTCTAAATCACAACCAGCTAGAACACTAGCAACATCTAACCACATTTTTCTGTCTTTCGTTCTATCATTCTGTTTGTCCGTCCATCTCTACATCTGTCATTCTATCGATCTTCTTATAATGGAACTGGTTGAAAATTGTTGTCTTAATATGCTGCTGTGTAAGTATTTGTGAAGACATGTAATGTTCAGGTCCATGGTTTCGGTTGTGCTAGTCAACTGAACGTTCATATGCAGATTTAATGTTTCTGCTGCCTGCGTTCTCATTTTTACACCTACCAGGCTGTCATTTGCTTCCCTCCCATTTGACTGTGGCCCACAGCCTCACTCCATCAAGCTATGATTGCTATTTGATGTCTCTCTCTCTCTCTCTCTCTCTCTCTCTCTCTCTCTCTCTCTCTCTCTCTGTCTCAAAGACAGCAAATGAAAACAGTAGAGAACAAAAACGAAGAGGAAACAGTTTTGTTCCTGAGTTTTGTTCCTATTCAATGGTGAGCCAGAACAGGGGCTGCATTTCATTTTTTTATGTATACCACAAAGATTCTTCCTTCCAACCCATTTTCAGTGCAAAACCCAAAAACTTGTTATTAATTCACACATAGATTAGGAGATGAACCAGAAAGCCTCCTCTTTTATTGTATGATGATGAGAGAGTTTAAATTTGAAATTTGAAATACTCTTAAGTCATAACACACTCAGAGCTTCCCTGATAATGCTTCCTGTACTTGAAAGTGGTGAATCATGTATCAGCGAATGGCTGCTTGATACTTCTGTTTGGGTTTGCAGACTGTGAAGGCTGAGGAACTGCAGCAGTGCAGTGGTCTGGATGTCTGCAGCATTAGACTCTTGTCTCACACAGCAGAGTATAGGAGAGGAGTGTGGTTTGACAAGCTCTGCCTCAGGCTGTAAATCTCTGCTCTTCACGTTCTGGAAAAAAAAAAAAACCTTTTTCAGAGCATCTCAGTATAACCAACACTGTCCATCGGTGTCCATTGAACCCATAGTGGGATTTGCTTTGTTCAGTTCAGCACTGCTTCCTCTCGCCTTCTCTGCATCCTCAAATCTTGAATACTTTTTTTGTATGGCTCAGTGGACAGCAAGCCAAATAAGTTCAACCTAATATCTTAAAGATTATATGGGCAACTGAACTCATTAAACGTACAATAGTTCCAAAAGGGATGCCCGGCCTTTAGGGAAATTGTCATCACATTTTGTATCCAAGTTATAGATGATGTACAATTAATTCAATGTGACTGATGCAATGAAACATACCGAATTGTGTGGATGTCCTTTTCTTTCTAATGGTCATACCAAGCTTGCTCTCATTGTTCACAGCCTTTGATTCAATAAATCACTATGTGACAAGTATTAGCTATGTTAGATGTTATTTTGTGGGTTTTAGTGAAAATGGCCAGACGGAAGGAGCTGTACTCTGCAACCAAGGAGGATATTGATAAAATGGCTAAATCTGGAAGATTTTGGATATCGCTTATGTCTAGGATGTGAATGGTCACAAAATTATTTCTGAAGCACAGTGAGACCATACCATGCAGAATGTAAAGTGCTGTGCTTTTCAAGGAAGTATAAATATATCACCTAAATGTACTGTAAGACCACCTAAAGACCTGGATGAGACCTCCCACAATTTCATCTTAAACTGTAAGCAACAGCTATAAGAGGCTGAATTTAGAGGTACCAGTAATAGAAACCTTTTATTAGTTTTATCAAATGTGAAAAACAACTTGCATTTGCCAAAGAAAACAAGGACCGGAGTGTGGAAGATTGGAGCTGTGTTCTGCAGTCGCAACAAGTCCAAATTTAACAAACTACCATTTGATGGTGTATGGTATGCTCATTAGAGATGACTGGAGTGGTTTAAGACCATATACAATAGTGGCACCATTTAGCATGGTAGGGAAAACATTATGGTATTGGGGATGCATGTCTGCAGAAGGTGTTGGATGGATCTACAAAGTTGCTGGCACTTTAAAAATGGACCAATAGGCTACTTGGGAATCCTGCTGAATGCAATAAAGCCAAGTATGGAGAATCTGTTTGGAGATCAAATCCATGTATTTTCCAACATGTTACGATCCCAAAAACAACGCGCATGCAACAAGGTTGCGCACAATGAAAGTCTTTAAGTGGCCCCAGTCCCCTGACCTAAAACCTTTGTGAAATTACAAACCTGAATTTTGATAAGTCATTCGGGTCTTCCAATGAAGCTCAACTTTGGGGAGAACTTGAGGAGGAGATAAGCATGACAATTGCAAAAGGATTTAAATGTAGTCAATGTACTGTGTGCTTTATTTCCTGTGAGTTTTTAGTTTTTTTGCTAAATAGAAAAATCACGCTAACAGCACCCACTGGCTTAAAGGAGAACTCCGGCGAACAATGACCCTTTGGTCTAATAAAACATCGGTACCTAGTCATTCGTCTCTGAGATTTGTTTTCATGATAATCGAATGTAAAGAGTTTTATCTCTAAAAACTGTTTAGCGCATAATGCTAGCACTGGGGGCATTGACTAAGTAAAAAGAAATCGCTAGTTTATACCACTTAACAAGGCTCAAAATAGCCCCACACTAACACAGTAACATAATGAGTGTCCATACATGCAAAACGAAGCATTGAGAACTTTGTAAGTGCACAGACCGTTTAATAAGAAGATACGTTATAAAGACAGTTCACTTCATTTATACACAGCAGAGCCATCTTAGGAAATAGTCTCGATAAGTCAAACCTCGAACGTCGTGCTGAGTGAGCTGAACTGTATGAAGTTCAGCGAACTTCTGAACTGAATGAAATGCGTTCAGGGTTCCGACTTATCAAGACTATTTCCTAAGATGGCTCCTGCTGTGTATACATGAATTGAACTGTCTTTATAATGTATCTTCTTATTAAACGGTCTGTACACTTACAAAGTTCTCAATGCTTTGTTCTGCATGTATGGACCCTCATTATGTAACTGTGTTAGTGTGGGGCTATTTTGAGCCTTGTTAAGTGGTATAAACGAGCAATTTCTTTTTACTTTGTCAGTGCCCCCAGTGCTAGCATTATACGCTGAAACAGTTTTTAGAGATAAAAATCTTTACATTCAAATTACATGAAAACAAATCTCAGACAACGGTTGACTAGGTACCAATGTTTTATTAGACCAAAGGGTCATTGTTCGCTCATCGAATTTATATGCTTAAGTCTGTCTTTCTTGCCAATTAATGTTGTAGTTTTAAGACCTTAACCAAGTTTAGTGTATTTTTCTTCCTTATATAACTTACTCCCCATATTTTGATTGTTTAATTGGAGCTGGGGTGCATGTCATTAAAAGTGTGAAAAATATCCCTCTCTGGACATCACATTTGGTCACTACTCTATAGTAGTCTACACATCTACAGATAGATTTCTGAGTGTAGTTGTTACTGAATTTTGTTCATTAAAATAGTTTTGAAATTCATACCTTTAATTTCATGATCAATCATTGTAGTCACGTCCAAGTACTCAAACCATCTCTTCTTTAAAGTACTGGTTACCGATTGATTCTGTAATGAAGGCTTATAAAAATGAATTACTTCTTTATTCTATTTGATTTTCTTACTTCGTTGCTTTTTCGTGCATTTTATTCCAGTTCAAAAACTACATTTCTCTATGAAAAAAATCCATCATTTTGCTTGACTGAGCAATTAAGCTCTCTCTCTTGTTGTTTTCATGGAGTGCATCTCATTGTGGAGCCTCCAGCATCTGTGCATCTGACCACTGTGTCATTGAAATCACCAGGGAGGAAAGAACATCTCTGTCCCCTGCATCTTTCTTTATTTATTCCATGTGCATTTGCTATGAATGCAGATATTTGTAAATGGAATGATAAAATGCTGTGTGCTTGTTTGTTGGGACCAGGGCCTGTTTGGCAATGCAGTGTGCGCAGAATCACAAGGTTGAGTGACTCCGGAAGCTAGAAAGAGGGAGGGAGAGGCAGACAAACGAGAAAGAGGAGGAGGAGAAATACGGATGAGGACCTGAAGGCTGATATGCATTAATGCCTCTTGGATGAACATCTCCACAAGTTTCACTAATTACTGTATAGCTTCTGCTTGCGATCAAGGTCATGGAGAGAAACCACAAAGAAAAAGAGCTCTCCTTCTGATTGGCTCCTCTGATGCATGGGCATTTAGAGGTTGCTTCTTGTTCTCTCCCTCATGTTATCTTTTATTATGCCAACATCACTATTACTACTGCTTATAGTTAGAGGTTTGAACAAACAATATTATATGCATAGATTACAACAAAAATATGGGAGACTTAACACCTAACCACTGTTCGAAGTTTTAAACCTTGTTCTTTCTTCTGCTGAACACAAAGAAGATATTTTGAAGAATGTCATTAACCAAACAGTTCGATGGACCCCATAGTCTTCCATAATATCAAACAAATAAATAAAAATATCGTGGAAGTCAATGAGATCTTTCAACTGTTTGGTTACAGTTATTCGTAAATATCGTCTTTTTTGTTTAGCAGAGAAAAGAAATTCATACAGGTTTGGAACAAATTAAGGGGTAAACAATAATAGAATTTCCATTTTTGGGTGGACTGTCTCTTTACACAATAATAAGATTTATTTAACAAAGAAACAAACGATGAAATGTCAGGTAATCAGTGTAATTGACCCTTCACGTGGAGCTTGATTGACAGGTAATCTGACCAATCATACTTCACCATCCGCTATTTTGTCCGAACAAAGCAGTCAGGAGAGATAGAAGATTAACTAATGCCTTTCCGTGGTTAAAACAACATTCATTCTTATGTTCATTCATGTTTATTTGATGCTATAAATGAACTTGAAGGAAGAGATGATCCACAAAATGGTATTTATTGTTTAAATTTCTTTTAAAAATGACGAAATTTGAAAAGGTGAGACTTTGTTTTATATGTTTAATATAAAAATATCCAGTCTGTCAGCAGTGTTGTCATTTTCCACTCTACTCCACAATGTATTTTTCACTGCGTAGAACCAGTGGCGTAACGAGCCAACACCGGGCCCTTAAGCAGGATTTTTAATGCGTTTTTAAAGGATTTTTAAAAAACTTTTTTTTACTATTTTTTGCACGCAATGCGCATGTTCACCTGGGTTCTCCCAATTGAAACAAATTACACCAAAATCCATCATTGTTTGTTACAAACATACATTTAATGATCAGTAAAATATGTTGTCATTATTTATTCAAATAAATTCGCGAAAAATTAAAATGCGCTCAGACTAAAAATAGAAAATGTGATGGGGGCCCGGCTTTCAATCAATATCTTCCAGTCACGCGGGCCCCTGATTGGTCCCGGGCCCATAAGCAACCTGCTTACCGATTGTTACGCCACTGGTGAGAACATGGTGTGCATGTGAGAGCGGCGTAGCTTGTCGGACATAGTGGCAGTAACTAAGGGGAACGAGTCTTTGCGAAGGGTCAATTGTTAGTCAGTGTGTCAGCATGTTGGTGTTAGTTGTACAGATGACATCAATTTAACCAAACGTACACCATTTGGATAGAAATCCAAATGTGAAATGCTGTCACAGGAGGTGGTGTATCAGGCAAGAGCTCCAATGCAGCAGAGGTCCTGAAAGCGCTCCAGTAGCCTCATGAGCAACTTCAACACCAACCTCCAAGTCTGTTTGCAGAGTCACTTTTAAAATGCCATGATTACATTCACGTGTGAAGCCACACCCTTGAGCAAGCCACTTGTAACTCAGTAGCAGCATTTCCACTTTCGGTGCCCACATGTAGTGCCAAGGCTAGTCGTGTTTCCATTGTCACTTCCGGGGCTTGATCAGGACTCATCAGGGCTTCCTCTGGGCCAACGGCCAGGACTCTCTGGCCCAACCAATACCTTGGTCCAAAGCGGGCTAACTCAGCTTGAGGAGTGGTCATGAATAGAGTTTGCCTTAGTCGGGAGATGCCAGTCATTTTGTTCTAATTAGTTTTCTGATTTGTTGGTGAAATTATGGGTTTGTGTGGCTTGTTCTAGACAGGTGTGTTACGGCCCGGTTTTAGTGAGGCGCTACTGAGCTTCTGGCCCGATGGTGGAAACGCAGCATGGTTTTGAACTCGGTGCTACAGGCCCGAGGCTTTTAGCCCAGCACGGCCCGTGCTTGCACTGGCCTGACAGTGGAAACGTGGCTAGTTCACAGTACACAACTCGTACTTCAAGGTTTCAGCTATGGATATGAAAGACATCTCAAATGTATAATAGGATGTCTTCATCTAGCAGTGTAAATCGGATATTTCATTCACTCCAAACAGCTTAGCAATCACCTAGCAACACCCCTGAACATCCAAAAAACATATAGCAAAAAGCCTAATAACACCCTAGCAACTGCATGAGCAACACCCTGGCAACCACACACCAGAGTTGTCCTCTTGTTTGGTGTGCACCAGAGTTCAGATGGCAGCGTTCACACTTAGTCAAATAAACTGCACTAACAGTGCAATCGCACAAGGGTTCATTTTACTTGAACCAAACATGCCAAGTGTGAACACGCCCTTTGGGGTGTGCTCTTATCATGGGTCAGTTTATACCAACCTAGCAACAACTCTTTAGCAAACGCATAGCGACACCTTAGGTGTTGGCCAAACATTGTGGCACCACACATTTTATTTAGAAGCTGTAGAAATGTATCTTGTATCCTCATTCTCCTCTAGTGTGCTGTCCTACTTTACAGTCTCACTTCCCAGTTCTTACACTCAGAGGCTCTAACTTGTTTTGACTGATAAATGAATTCAGACTGTAAAAAGAGCTGGACCATGCCTTGAGCAAATTCAGACAAGCAGAGGGAGCCCAATATGTTCATCAAATCTTGCTTGGGCTTTCAGGAATCACTGTATCAAGGAGGGAATTGTGGCAATACGAAGTACTGGAAAGCAGCATCATCTAAATCCAATTCCACACTCCCCTGCTGCCCAGATAAGCATAGGGCAGCATCTGAGGAGGTCTGGAGAGTTGCCCCTCGGTGTAAGTTTTCTGTGTTGTTTTAAGAGAGTGGAGAAAGGGGGTGCTGTTCACTGCTTTTTCACTGCAGGCTTCTAGTTTGTGAATGCATCTGATGGATATGTATTTTTAGGTGGTCAGTTACCGAGCACAATGGCAGGGCTGGCAAGCATTTCATATAAGCACAGAGAAAAGGATTTTAAACATCTCCCCGGGCACCACAATGAACACTCTTTGTGCCCACCAGATTCAGAGGCAAGGGATAATGAGGAAGGGAAAATAAAATGTGCTAGAAAGGAAATTAAAGAAGAGGGAAAGTTTGGCTGTGATGAACAAATGTTTTGTGATAGTTTTGATTAGGTGTTTGAAAAGTTAGCCCATCCACTTTTTGAAAGCTTTAGTTGCGATATCTTTTTCACCATATGCTTTCTCTTACAAAAAATAAGAATGCTTAAAAATTGTTTTATTAAGTAGGCTATATCTGAAGTAAAGTATATTTTTAAGTGTTCTTTATGCAGTGAGTATACTGATATCAATGCACTAGAAGTATTTGAAAGTGTGAGCAAATGTACATCAAACAAATCAATGACTACGTTTACATGCAACCAATAACCCGTTCAAAACCGGGATATTCAGCGATTTAAACACCGGCAAAAACCCGAATATGCTCATATCCCGGATTTTAAAAACTAGGAGATAATCCCTGGGGTACCCTTTTCTAACCCGAATTTTTGGTCATGTAAACTCGATATCGGCATATTAGTGATTTGTGTTCTGCGCATGTTCTATTCGCAAAGAATCTTGGTCTTTTGAGTAGAGAAACTCAGCGCAAACAAAAATCCGCGAGCAGTATACCTGAAGTAAACATGGCGAGACACAGCACAGCATACATTTGAAACAAGGTCAAACACGTTACCAGCATCAAAACGCAAACAATTTTTAATGGAAACATACCTTGTTGTGCATTATTTGCACAAAAATTTTGCACAAAACATTTTTCTCAGACAATCTATCATGATAAGCAATTATCTATGTAGTTAACACATTAAAAAACAGACACAACAAATATTTGTATTTGTTGAATATAAAAATGTTGTAACTTCTCAGTAATGATTTCATGTTAAGTGTCAAGTGTTTAACATCATTAATGAGAATGACATATTTAATCTAAATGTTTATATCAGAAGTAAAACATAGTTTAAATCTATTTTCTATATTCATTTTTAAGTGTTATTGTGAACATGCACTGTATTTATGATGGACTCATAATGAAGATTTTCTTCATCTGCCGTTAAATTATAGGCTATGTGCGTCGGTTTCACTAAACGGCCCAATGCGCTCGCTGGCGCGGATATTTAAGAAGGGATGGATATTTGCTTCAAGTGATAGGTTTGGTGAGTAAAATTATATTTGTATTATCTTTCTGTTTATGTATAATTTCCTTAGATTTTCTGTCTAAAAGTGATCAAAAAGACATTTAACTCTGAGCTCACCATTGGTGTCGCCAAACTGCTCCATCTCCAAAACGTTCGTACGCATGGGTCAGAGTTCGCGTTCAGGTGCGCACATTTTCCTGTCAAGTTTGTTTTTATAAATCACAGCTTATGCGTCGGAAGTGGTTTACGCCTCTTTCAGGGGCTGTTTTGTGCGTACGCAACGGTTCTAAATGAGGCCCCTGGTGAGGATAATGGACAGGGAATTTGCTGTCATTTTCACTGTGTAACCCTTGAAGCAATAGGTTGCAGTTAATTGACTGACAGTCATTCATGTCACTGCCATTACCAAAGGGAAACCCATAACCGATAAAATCCATTATCTTGTGTGATAACCGTGCACGCTTGCTACCCAAGAGATGTATTTATCTTTTGTGATAAATATGTAACACATATGTAGCACATTACCCTTGTTTTTGCTATACATTGAAGCACCCCCCCCATAACAGTTGACATAACAGTTCATTTTTCAGTAAAAGCAATAATAATGCAGCGTTCACAGACTGTCTCTCAGATGCCACAGCTAACAAACATGACTTTTGTCTTCATATTATTTTTGTCATTACTAAAAAAGGCAGGGAATATATGCACAGAAGGACTATTGTCGGGTTTCGCCTACAGATGCATGTGTTGGTGCCTAAAAACAATCCCATCGGGGTCAGAGGTAGTTTTGTCGTCTGGATTGATGACGGCCACTCATTCAGGGGTTTATTCTACCTTTTGTATGTCATTGCTCTGTATTCCCCTGCTGATGGCTACGGGAGCAAGGCGGCTGTCATATTGATTAATGGAACAATAAAATTTACAGCCAGTGTTTACTTTATTCTCCTCATGCGAGTCTGTTTTCGAGGTACTCCTCTTTTTTTTTAAGCGCTACAGTAATTCTGCTGTCCTGTTCTATTGTTGTGTTGATATGGGAGAAGTAGTGATTTGTACAAGCTGTTTCTTTTCCCTCATCCGTATGCTGGAGGAGCAGAGCTGTCTAGACCAAGGTCTGCCATGGTGGGTAGGGACTGTGTTGTGTAAAGCTCAGATGGCACATGCTATGGACCATGTGCTGTGTTCCTCTGCACCGTGACAGCCCTGATGGTGGAGAGTCGAGGTGTAGAATTGTGGTTTGGGATTCAAATGCTGCATGCATCTGAGTTTCACAAGCTTCGCAGGACAGCCCATGAATAGGAGATTTTTTGTGCTCATAAAGTAGTTCATTTTATTTTAATTCCTTTTCTTACACGGGCTAAAATGAATTGTGATTTGCAAAGCATTTTATCTATAATTTTTCTTTAAATAGGTACTCAGGGCTTGACATTAACTTTTTGAGGCACTTGTCCTTTGGACAAGTAAATTTATGTTTCACTTAGGCATGCACAAAAGTCACTTGTCCGGGTAAAGATTTGTAATTCTATCTAGGGCTGCACGATTTGGGGAAAATGTCATATTGCGATTATTGAGGTCAATATTGCGGTTGTGATATGCGATTGCGATATGGTAAACAAATGGTTTCATGAGTCAACTTGTTTGGTTCTAAACCAAATGCACACACAGATTATTAGTGATAATTCTGAAATTAGCATTAACAACTAAATGATTGATAACACCTATAATGATCAATAAGCCATTGATGTCTGGATACAAATTAACTGTCTAACAGGTAGGACATATACATAAATTGAATAAATTTATCAAACAGTCTGCGCTGCATAAATTATAAATTATATATAGACTAGTCCTTATTAAAGCTACACAAGTTCTTTAGTCAAGAGCAGTGAGTAATTTTCTCTGTTCCCTTTGTTCTTTCATTAACTTTACTGACAGAACGCTTTATTGGTAGCTGGCCCTTTAAGAGCAGCCGCTGTGGACAGAGACGCTGATCTCACACACGCCTTATTCTCTTACGAGTCACAACTCTTTATGTCCATCATAAGACTGCTCCTATCTTATGAAGATACTCGACAAATGACATTTTGGCTTAATTGTGTTTGTTGTTTATGTTCGTTCAAGCACGAAAGAGAACTTCTGGCGCACGGTCTGTGTATGCGCATTATACTGGCACGCGTCTTTCTGTGAGTCACATTCAGGACATTCACAGGCAGCGCTAAAAATGTGTTCGTTTCAAATCGGTCATAATGAGTGGCACATAACGTGAAGTAACATGCCATTTAATTTTGTTTGAAATTTAACCTGTCCTGTCGGACAACTAATTTTCTCTTCTACTGGTCCTACAAAAAATCCACTTGTCCCGGACAAGTGGACAAGCCTTAATGTCGAGCCCTGGTATTGTTAAATTACTCTGCAAGGTGATGCTGAGAATGTGAATTGTCAAATGAAATAAGAGGTGATCACATTTGCGCAAGTGACTGAGAACTGTTCGTACCATTTATTCGACACATTCACTCTTTAGTGAGTAACAATAAGATGAAATAATACATAAAAAAGAGCAGCAAATTGGCATATAGTATGATTTCTGAAAAATCTGACACTGAAGACTGAAGTAATAATGCTGAAAGTTCTGCTTTGTATCACAGGAATAAATTACATTTTAAAATGTATAAAAATAGAAAACATTATTTACCATTTTATATTACATATTATTTAAAATAGTAATATTGGGAGATCCAACAGCTAGCTAGGTAGACGCATGACTCAATGCTCCACAAACAGCCAGCTAAAAACATTTGGCTGAATGAGTATTATCCGAAGCTTAGCCGTGACCACAAAGATTGTTGATTCGTCATGGCAAATCAAAGAACCACAAGGAAAAATATGGATAAAATTGAGGAAACTCCTGACAGGAACAAAGCTAGCATTAAGCCAGTGGGTGCTGTTAGCGTGATCAACAAAGAGGATAATGAGGTAATGAAGGCTATCGCTTACATGAAGACCTATTTCTCTTCAAAATTCAAAGGCGTCCTGGACCAATTCATGAGATAATGACATTTCCGAATTTGGGGCTGAGTATCTGAAGCGGAGCACTCGAATTAGCGAAACCAAGGATAATGTGGAAAAGTTACAGAAACCTCACCTCTGCTTTGGATGACTTAGATAATTACAACCGTCGCTCCAATCTCTGTTAGTCAATCTGCCTGGAAAAGTAGAAGGGAAAGATGCAGCAAACTTTCCAAAAGTGGCTGTTTGATGCGTTCCGAGCATCTACCTTTCCAAGTCCCATAGTCATCGAAAGAGCACACAGAATTGGCAAGCCACCGACAAAACAATACCCACGAATCCTGATCATGAAATTCCTCAATTTCCGTGACCGTCAGAGAGTGATTCAAGCTGCCAGGAACAGTGTATGAGGAACACAAAGTAATAGGGGTGTAACAATATATCGTGCCACAATATATCACAATACAAAAATGCAACAATATGTGTCGTGGATAGTTCCCCCAAAATAAAAATTACTGTGTTTTAATTTTCAGAGTTTTAGTGTCAGTACTACATTAAACTACTATAATGATGATTATAATGTATAATAATTCATTGGGAAAATATTTGTGGGTTCTGATGATGCCAAATGACTTCTGTAACTTGACCAGTAAAAGTGTTCAACATTATTTTAAATATATGTTAATATATTAAATGTATCTAGTCAGAAAAAGTGCAAGAATATTAGTCTAAAATTATTCTGTATTTCAGCTTTATTTCCAAGCCTATTCATTTAAACCCACAATGCAATATCAAAGTTAGCATTTTAAATCAACAGCACATTTTTTTGTAAACCTTTTACCATATGTCTTGAAGTATCGCAATAATATTGTATCGTGAGTTCAGTATCGTGATCTGTATCGAATCGTGACATGATCGTTACACCCCTACAAAGTAATGTCTTTCTCTGACTTCTCGGTAGCGGTGAGGAAACAACGAAAGGAATTCGATGATGTGAAGAAGCATCTCCAGACACTGAAAATCTCATACAGATTTGTTTATCCAGCCAAACTGAGCTTGCTGAATAAGGGACAGTGGGCGATTTGTAAGACGGCAGGGGATGTACAGAAATGCATTCAGGAATTCAGAGAAGCATCAGGAGAGCAACAAAAAGATCCTATTATTTGACCAGTTTTATTTATCAATGCTGATTTCATAACCAAGGTAATTCTCTGTCAGTTTAATTTATTTTTTATATTTGAGGGGAGATTATCATATATTCAATGTTTAAAGGACAAGTTCGGTATTTTACACTTAAAGCCCTTTTTTAGATTGTTTCTGATGAAATAGAACGGTTAAGTTTAAAATTTGGACACATGCTGCTGTCCCGAGAATTTTCAGTTTCTGTGGACCCAACTCCCCAATTCCCCACCTCCACAATTGTTGCATGAATGCACTGGAACAATCCATAAAACACATTCAACTTTAGTTTACAAAGAAGTGAAACTCACTGAGTGGTTTGGGGTGTTATGATCACACAAAAATTGCTGCAAGAGATGCTTTCGAACAGGTTTTATTGTAGTTTTTGTCCAAGTCTAGTCAATGGAGTTGGCCTCCCATAAGTAGTTTAAAAGAAATGGCAGTAAAAAAATCACAATGATAAAGGTAAAATCTCTATGATATACAGCCAATTTGTTGATGCTTATAAAGACTCAACAAATCATAAAAGTCTGGCTTGGATTGATGGTTTCCAAATGGATGTTACAGAAAATTAATGGGAAAAAACTTGTGTCCAATCACAAACATTATTGATCGTTCTCGTTTAAAGCGATCCAATATAATTGGATAATTAGGACATACATAACACCTGAAAAGTTGAATAGATTCAATCCAAAAATCTCAACTCATAAAGGAACATTATTTCATTGGATCTGGCAATGTGAGCACTTACAATCCTTTTGGAAAGAAGTAATCAGTGTATTATCTGAAATCCCTGTTTGCCCCAAAATGAAGACAGAAATCCCTGTTTGCCCCAAAATTGAAACAGAGGCTTTTTATTGCAAGCAAAACGCCTGACTACCATACACTGAAAAAGTACTTGTTGACTCCTAAGTAATAATGCACATTTTATTTTATTTTTTTTTCAGTTATCATTAGCTGCAGACAAGGGTCTGTTTTCAAAAACACAGTCATAGGGGTTAAGGATGCTCCCTGTTATCTAACATACACACAAAGAATACAGCCTTGACTCATGGCCCATTTAGCAGAGATGCCCTCACATCAAAAGAGTGAGCTTGACATGCAATACTTGTTTTCTCTTTAAAAGTCAAATGTCATTTTTCCTCTTTCTATTCTATTTAATAAATAACAACAAACAATACACTCAACTAAAGGATTATTAGGTACACCTGTTCAATTTCTCATTAATGCAATTATCTAATCAACCAATCACATGGCAGTGGTCCTTGTCAAGACAATATCCTGAACTCTAAACTGAGACCCCATTTATACCTGGTATTAAAATGCGATCTGTATCCAGATAAGTTATCCAGATAATAAGTACTGATTCCATTTACACCTGGCCACATAAATGTGTTTTTGTGATCATCAGCTAAATTCAAAATCAAAGACATCAATAAGAGAGAGTGGCAGCCCTGCAAGATCATTTCGTTTCTTTACATGAAGATGATTGTGTGTTAACCGTCTGTGACTTACTTTCACTTTTATTTGTGAAGTTTGAACGGTGGCTTGATGAATAGACGCTCAGCTGCTCATCTGCGGTGATGCGCATCACAGTAGCGCCGTCATATCTGACTATAACATTACATATAGCCTATATAACACGCTCTTACTCCTTTATTTTTTTGCATTTTTGGGAGGAGTAAAATATACATATGTGGTTTCAACAACCAGATTGCGTTTACACCTAGTAAAGACCCGAACACAATGCGAGCCAGACTACCTCCAAATGGGGTCAGGCAGATCAGATCACAACGCATTTACACCTTTCATTAACATGCGTTTTTTTATTATCCGGAAAACTTATCTGGATACAGATCGCATTTTAATACCAGGTGTAAATGGGGTCTGAATGTCAGAATGAGAGAGGAATGTGATTTAAGCGATTTTGAGCATGGTTGTTGGTGCCAGACGAGCTGGTCTGAGGATTTCACAGTCTGCTCAGGTACTGGGATTTTCACGCACAGCCATTTCTATGGATTACAAAGAATGGTGTGAAAAGGGAAAAACATCTAGTATGCGGCAGCCCTGTGGGCGAAAATGCCTTGTTGATGCTAGAGGTCAGAGGAGAATGGGCCGACTGATTCAAGCTGATAGAAGAGCAACTTTGACTGAAATAACCACTCGTTACAACCGAGGTATGCAGCAAAACATTTGTGAAGCCACAACATGCACAACCTTGAGGCGGATGGGCTACAACAGCAGAAGACCCCACCAGGTACCACTCATCTTCACTACAAATAGGAAATAGAGGCTACAGTTAGCAAGAGCTCACCAAAATTGGACAGTTGAAGACTGGAAAAATGTTGCCTGGTCTGATGAGTTTCGATTTCTGTTGAGATATTCAGATGGTAGAGTCAGAATTTGGCGTAAACAGAATGAGAACATGGATCCATCATGACTTGTTACCACTGTGCAGGCTGGTAGTGGTGTAATGTTGTGGAGGATGTTTTCTTGGCACACTTTAGGCCCCTTGTTCCCAATTGAACATTTCTAAAGAATGCTTTCAGCACCTTGTTGAATCAATGCCACGTAGAATTAAGGCGGTTCTGAAGGCGAAGAGGGTCAAACACAGTATTAGTATGGTGTTCCTAATAATCCTTTAGGTGAGTGTTTGTGCATTCTACATCCATTTATCCTTACTGACAGGAATGATTCATTCAGAGGCAAAAGCACAAGCATCCTCACTCTATTTCTCTCCATTTCTTTTGATCTCCCAGACCTAACCCCTTATTCTAGTGGCACAGCAGAGTCTATTAATCCAGTAACGCTTGTCTTTCAGGTTTGTTCATCATTATGTCAGGTCTGTCTCTTTCACATCTCTCCTTTCCCCTTTATCTGTCCCTGGTTCCCCAGTGTGAGGGTCGCCCAGGTGAGGAGAGTCTGAACAGAAGCTGCTGGCAGTCTGCTCATTCATTCCCCCTTCATCATGGCTACTATTTGGAAGGGTGTTTGTCTTTCTCCTCTGCTGGTTCCTAGTGCTAACAGTTGGTAGAGTGGGAACAGAAGGAAGGCTGATGGAAACTGGAGTGGTTGCTGGCTTTGATGGGAACATTTGAGACACAGGCCAGTAAGATCTGACTCACCCTGGCCAGGCTTCCATTACAGAGCCAGATCCAATCTCTGGCGGCATAGGAGCACTGTATCCCCGCGTAAACCCCCTCCCCACACACACCCCTACAGACACACTTCATCGATTGCTTTGTCAGGGGCCATATTATACCTTCCCCTCATTGAACTCTCATCGACAGGCCTTTCTCTTGTGTAGTTAGCCTAAAGGGTGACATTTATACAGTAGCTGCTTGCATGGGCCTGACAGCCCTGTTAATGGCTACTTTACAGATGGCATTTAATCCAACAGCCCATTATCATCAGTACAACACAGCTTGATCACATATGGGCATAAAAAGAGCTATTGCCATTGTTTTTGGCCAGCCAATTGCCTGCCTGTGGATATTTATGCTCTGAAAACCATCCATTTGTTAAAAGCAAAGGCTTGATACAGCTGTCTTTTTGTCCCACTGTCCATCAGCTTAACTGTAGTGAATTATGTGACAGAGCTCTTAAAAAGCTGAAATGGATGCTGGAATAATAATCGGGGGCAGAGACACAGCTGTTGTGTTCAAAACATGAATATCAGCTAATATTCTCCAAATTAAATCAGCCGGGTAGACGCAGCATAACGCCGCAGCCAATTTTCAGTATTTGAGTATGAAAATTTGACATCCCTACATAATATAATGTGCTTGTGGGTGTCGTAAGCCAGAAATGATGCTTATGATTACACAACACATTTAAATCACATTGGCTTTAATCAACAATAACAAAAACAACAACAACAAAACACTTAAATATCATAAAGAAGTCTCTGTTCCATAACCTAATGAAGCTGCCTAGTGAAGCTTTTTTTCAGGCTCATTTAGAAAATCGGTAGGAGGAGTTAGTATAAATAGCCTCTGCCAACAAGATCGGCTGTTTTTACTTGGTGTAAATAGACATTCTAGTTTCATGCTGTTTCATGCACTAAGATAACAAGTCTTAGTGTTCAAACAATAATTGATGATTTGAAGCTTTTTAATGTGATGTGACTAATGCATATTTTAGTCACTGCACTAATATAAATGCATTATTATTAGAGCTGTCAAACGATTAATCGGGATTAATCGCATCCAAAATAAAAGTTTGTGTTTAGATAATATATGTGGATGCACTGTGGATGATTATTTTATATATATATTAGGGCTGGGCAAGTTAACACGTTATTATCGCGTTAACGCATTTATTAATTAACAATTTTTTTAACGCACGTTAACGCAGGTTTTTTTTTTTTTTATAATTTTTTTAAAGTCCGTTGCTCACTGGCTCTGAATACTACACACAGGCCTACAGTCAAACCATGGATCACAGGAGGGGTGGGATGTTGGTCAACCAGCAAATTAGAGAGGATTTGGCAGGTTCTCTCAGGTGAATAGAAAGGGAGACAGCGCTCCGCGAGACGAGTGAATGACATGCGCGGATAGTAAAACAACGGCTTCTGTGCGCTACGCAGCTGTAGTCTTTTAAACTTAAATTAAAATTATACATAACTTTACCTGATAGGCCTGCGTTTAGTTTAGCGGGCGTGCTCTGCCATGTGAATTCCCTTCTGTTGATGTCCTGATAATTATGTAGATTCTGGAAACTCACAAACAGCAAACCGAGGATCAGCCTCTCTTCCAATGATTTGTGCTGGCTGCGCATCGTGTACAAAAAGTTATAGACAATTCAACATTGGCAACGGGCGAGCGCGTGCGTGAGGCGAGCTTGACCGCAACAGTTTCACAGGAACGCACCCGCTTGTCGCTGCACCTTGTGCTCGACCACTTAACTGTTACATGTTACATTTTTGGAGAGGTGCACGTCAAGGGATACCTGTTGATGCCTGTTCAGAAAAAAAAACAAGAAAGCTGGACTCGTTTTAACTAGATAAAAGGTAATCCGCTGTGCCAAATATAGCTTTGTTTTAATATTTGATTTGATTAATGTTTAAGTTGAGATTTACAATAAATATTTTATTGCTACTGTGTAAAGAGAATACTGGTGGTATAAAGCACCTTATTTGCTTAAAGTTTTTGCAAACCACATGTTATTGCACTTTTATGTAGGCTATATAGCAGTACATTTAAATCAAAAGTGTGCAATACATTACTTTAGAATTCATTATTCAATTTTCAGCGTAATAATGCGATTAATTCGCTGATTAATCGCAAGAAATTCATGCGATTAATCACGATTAAAAAAGATAATTGTTGCCCAGCACTAATATATATATAAATACACACACATGCTTGTGTATATTTAAGAAATATTTTCATGTATATTTTCAAGTTTTTGCATATACTGTAGATTTATATAATTATATTATATTATATTATATTATATTATTATATTAAATAATTATAATATAATAATTTATATTATATATAAATATACATATTTTAATAAATAATATTTTTTTCTTAAATACATGCATATGTGTGTATTTATATATACAAAAATAATTATAAACAGTGCACACACATATATTATGTAAACACAAACTTTTATTTTGGATGTGATTAATCACGATTAATCATTTGGCAGCCCTAATTATTATATACATAAATTCATTTATTTGATGTATCATCCTTTCTAATAGTGTTCTAAATCATGTCTAAAAATATCCTACATTTTCTCACTTGCAAATTTTAAAAGTTTGGGTGACAGTCAGTTTGGAGTTGAAACATGATACTATCATTAGAAGAGGCTTTCCATTTTACTTCAGAGCTACGAATCTCCAAATGTGTTTCTGGCTCTCAGTGAATCAAAATTTGAAAGCAGAGCATTTTCAATCAATATTTTCCAGTATTGAATAAAAAATATAATCAAATTTATAATAACTTTTCTCATGCCTGCCTTCTTGGATGATCATTTCCCCTGAGCTTTTCGCAGTACATGCAATTTGACTTAAAGTAGGTATTCTAGAGGGTAGCATAATTTTGCGACCTGCTGTTTGGAACGGCCTTCACGCCAGGGACATGTCTGTGATTATTTAAAGTGATGTCTGTTTAAGTGGCAGAGTTAAAATGCATGCTCTTAAATGTACCTAAAGCATAAAATCATCATGCCAGTGGAACTGTAATAGAAGCTTTCAACAGCTGTTTTAAAGTTGTATGTGACGATCAGACCAGTTCACACTGTGAAGATTACATACACATGCTAACAAAACCGTCGCTAAACACACAGCTGCCACACAAAATGAGATTTAAAAAATGCTTTTCTTTATTGAGATCAGTGTTGCTGTGAGTATTATACTGCTCACTCCAGGATGTGCCTTCTATGGCAAATGGATTGCTGAGCCTTTATTGAAAGCAATAACTGGCTCCTTGTACTGTAAATGCTTAGAACAGTAACATTCCCCCTACTGGTGAGTTCTCAGCAGAATGATTTAGTACATTTTAAACTCACAATCCAAATGGTTGCCTCATCTTCCTCTCTCAGGATGCATTAGATGCATAAGGTAGCGTTTCTGTCACACAAAGAACCACCTTGTTAACTGATTAATTCTGCTTGTAGATTTACTCTGGGCTCCAAAGTGGCGGTTTGACTAGCTTTTATAACTGTAGTATACTCAACACACCCGCTGATATTTTAGAAGGGGGATGCCACTTAGGCTGCTATTTACAGAGGAGTTCTCTGGCCCTGATATGTCTCTGCAACTGTCTGGCATTTTACTGCTGACAATTAGGAATGAAGTCTCAGCATGCAGCATTGTAAACAAATGCAGCGTAATGTCAAAAACAGTCAATCTGTAATAGCCAGCCTCACTCCACTGTTGGAATATTAGCTGGCAGACAGTACAGAAAATGCAGAGTTCAGATTCTAAAGTAGACAAATGAGATTGCAATGCATTACACTGGAGATATAATGGTCTCATATCAGGTCAATGTGTTCCTCTCTGTTGGAGGTCAGGTATGTATGCCAAACAGATATTGATTTAACCTCATCTAGGTTAATTTAAAATCCATTTGGAAGCATCATAAAGCATGTTTATTGCAAAAAAACCAAATCATTTTCTTAATCATTGTTTAGTCTTGTTTCTCAGTAAAGATATTTACACCGTAGATTTGCCTGAGAAGCAAAATCGTGTTAAGTTAAGACTTTAATAGAATGTATCTTGAGTTAAATCTGTCCTTTGTACTGCATAGTAAATTGTTTTAGTAGAACTGGCTGAAGAACGTGTTAACTTTCATGTTATTTGCATGATCGATAAAGTAAATTAATAAAGTGAAACACATTTCGTGTTACCTGATTTGCATAATTCCTGAATCAGACACAGAATAATGTGAATGCACTCTAAACAATTCTGGGTTGTTTTAACCCAATTTTGATTAAAATATGGACAAACCCAGCCATTGGGTTAACTATAATTTAAAAATGTAACCCAATGGCTGGGTTTGTCCATATTTATTATCCATGATGTGTGCAAATAAACATACATTCTTGTCTATTTGATGAGAACTCTGCTCTCTGTGTTTTATGATTCAGTAACATTTTTTTCTTTTTCAATTTTAGCTGTTCTGCCATAATTTTAAAGTCAAAGGTCTTCAAAACAAGACCCCTGCTTATAAAAAGGCAAATAAAAATTACTCAATGTTTAATCTACATATGTGGTTCACTATTAATACCAAGCTGCTTGGACAGTATCTCTATGAAAGATTGCCAACAAGAGACTGTACAGTATCTCTCAATGGAAAACAGATCATGTTAATCCAAGAAGACATTCACACCCAACTTCCTTGGAGAATGGGAATGGAGGTGTGAGGAGGAGAGATAGTGAAGTAGTAGAGGCTTCATGAGGGATCAATGTAGGGGGGCTGGGAAAGTGGGTTAGTGCCAATACCCCTGAGGAAGGACGTGCTGACCATAGTTAACACTGAAATGTAGTGGCAGCCATATGGAAAGGGATGCTTGTGACAGGGAAGGGGGCAAATGGGCGGCAGGGAATAGTGAAAGGATTTGTGTTTGTGGAGAGAGCGGGAAATGATCTATGCTGAAGCAAACATGAGGAATGGAATATAAATTATGAATCTTGGACTACTGGCTTGCATTCTGCTGCTCTACCCCAGTTTGTTGGACACACACTGCAGCTCTCAGCTCAGCCCTCTTTAATATCAGCCCTGGAGGTCATTCCTTCCTCCTTCTAGATTGGCAAGTATAATGAGCAGGAACGAGAGGCAGAGTAGAGGAGAACGGGTGGCGAATGAAGAGAAACCGAAATTAAAAGATGCCGTTTAACACCTCCTGCCAGGCTACAGCTATATAATATTGGATTTTTACCATGTAAGCTCAGAGGTGAGAAGTCAGAAATATTTTTTGTTCTCCTCGAGCACTTTTAATGTCAAATCAAATATGTTCCCCATAAGAGGCAGGATAGTACCGTGTGTAACAATCTGGCATGTCAAATATAGTTGTCACCATAACAGTAAAAATGTAACCCCTTTAAATCATGTAATGCTTCCAACCATTTCTAGGTTAAGCTTAAGTTTTTGTACAAGTGTGGTCAAGACTGGCATCAGGTGAGAAGCTTAACCAATCATTTGACATTCACAGTAATTTCTACAAATTGTTGGGTTGTACAAAAACTTATGACCCAAACCTAACTGTAACCATAATAATAATAGGGGAAATAAAACCTCTTTGTATTAGCTAAGATATTAATGTCAGATTTGTCATGATAATATATTGAATGCTTAATTCTGGTTCTTCTCACAAACCTTAATGCAAGTTATTGTCCATAATATTAGAGTATTCTAAACTAAATAAAATTATTTAGAAGTATTATAAATAATAATTATTAAAATAATTACATTTCAGAATCCCAGAAAGTTTAGGAGCAGAATTTTCTTCAGGTTTTGACAATATATTTACATCACTTTTCCTTTTTAAATCACACTGTCTTAAATCAAATATTCTTTTTATATATATATAAAAAGACCAAATTTTATTAATTAAAATTTTAATTAAACTACATGACTCTTCCAGAAACTTTTTAAAATTAAGCTTCCATATATAACTTGGAAAAAAAAAAACAGTTGTTGAGGGGTGAATTAAAATAAGAAAAATCTTATTTTAGCTTAATTTAAAGTTTTTTGTTTATTAATTTGAAATCAAGTTAAATCTTACACATTTGCTGAAGCCCCTTTGTCCCATAATGATATATCTAAAAATTAAAATTATCATCATTTACCAGCCCTCATGTTGTTCCAAACCTGTCAAAGGGGTCCTTTGTTGTTTTTATCACAGTGTCCATGAATCAATCCTGATGACGACTGATATGAGCTGATGTTTTGTAGCTCTGATGATCACTGATATGCTTTAATCTATGGATGGAAAGTGTATGCATAGCTAACTGCAATGGAGCAGCATGGCTGAATGATCAGATGCCAGTATGTACCTACACCACCGAGAGCACTTAGAAGTGTGCTGATCCAAACTTAAAAAGTACACATGCAACTTTGTGTCTTGATTCCCAAAAAAGCAAGGTGGGAATATTACACCTGCGTGTGGCTGGAGAGCGGACCACAGTCACAGGGGTTTTTCTCTGATGATCCATTAGGCTGCTCTAGAGTCCATTTGGTGTAATCCCACCAAAAGCAGTCACTGACCTTCCCTGTGTCACATCTCTAATTAGGCTAGTTTGGATTGCTGAGCGATGGGCTTTAACGTCAGCTTCTGAGCTCTTGTGATATGTGCCATGTCATTAATGTACAATCAGGCTCTGGGTTAGTAAGAAAGGAGGAAGCTTCAAAAGAGCTCTTCCCTCAAGTAGATGTGAAAGTGTCATTGGTAATCGGATTGAGGCTGGAGAGAGGCATGGCCTTGAATACTCCACTGCAGGCTTCTGTGCTTTAATAACTCTCTACTACTAAAATGTGGTACCATTAAAGGAATAGTTCACACACAAATGAACATTCTGTCATCATTTGCACTCTCATTTTGTTCCAAACCTGAGTATATTTCTCTTTGTTGTGGAACAGTGCTCTTTTCAATATAACCCAGTGTTGTCAAGCTCTGAAAATGTAGCAGTAGTACAGTTCAACCAAAGGTTATTATAGTTTTGTTAAATTCTGAATTAGTTAAACTATTCCCGTAAGTACTAAAAAATAACTTTAATATTTGAACTACCAATACCCACTGAACTGACTGCCAGGCCTATCTTTAGCTTTCAAGAAATACAAGACCGATAGGGACAAATAATATGAGTCACACACATTAGAAATCTCATTTTATATGTCTGCTTTGGTTTTTAAGCCTCTAGAGATGTGTAACGCTATCATAGTTTGCATGTTTCTGCAGTGTGTGGTTTCTGAAGCATTTCAGCTGAGGTGGCTGGAAATGATCCTCTGTCAACTATACTGTATGTGGCAAATTAGCTGACTCCGTCTACTGCTTTACATGCCACTGCACTAATATGCTTGACATCGCTCAAGTGCTCATAACAACTGCAGTTTTCTTCTGAAGTTTGTAAAGGAGAGATAGACACACAGGATAATGGCAACAGAGATAGAGGAGATACACTGCAACTAGCTTTCAGAATGCAGTATCTGTGGATGACAGAGCATATGAGGTAATGTGTCAAAGATAGGGAGGAGAGACAGAAAGATCACGTTTCTTAGAGTGCAGCTGCTAGCGTAATGAGGGGTGATGAATGCCTCTCTCTAATCACTCTGCTATGTTTCAGAAAAGACGAGGAAAAGTACATTAGAGAGCCGTGGTGTTTTTATGCAGTGGCAGATCTTAATCAAATCAATGAGGAGCACTTGAAAAAGCATGCCATCTAAACAACAAAAGGGTAAGCAAATAGCTCAAGAGCCTTGGCTTTTTAGATGCTGCTTAAAAGCTCATGGAGTCAGAGAAGTCATTTGGAACCCTCTCTTTCCTAATCTGAATGCTAATGGACAGGGAGGATCTCCCACGGAGTGATTGAGAAGGTGTAAAGAGCGCATTTGGTAGTTAATGTGAGTAAGAGTGAGCGAATGAGGGGACTGAATGGATGAAAGGGGGGAGGATAGGGGTAGCTTTCCTATTATGAGTCAAAAGAAGGCAAGACATCAATAATATATCTTGTTCAATTTCAAGGTGTAGATTAGCGTTCCCTTGGCGTGACTTCAGATAGTCTTTACATAATTAAGTTGCAATGAAGAACTTGAGAGCGGGTCTATTCTCTTATTCCGCCTGAAAATGGAGATTTATGTGGAGCATTGTTAAATGATTATGAATGATTTACATCAGCCGACCACTTTAAAGCAAGAATGGTAAGAAAGGTGTAGACAAAATGAGATCCATCTCAGATCCATCCATCTAGAATCTGAGAATTTAAATTCATTTTGATTCTAATTGCTTACAGTTATACACTCACATATAGGATTATTAGGAACACCTGTTCAATTTCTCATTAATGCAATTATCTAATCAGCCAATCATATGGCAGTTGCTTCAATGTATTTAGTGGTGTGAAGACTGGAAAAATGTTGCCTTGTCTGATGAGTCTCGATTTCTGTTGAGACATTAAGATGGTAGAGTCAGAATTTGGCGTAAACAGAATGAGAACATCCATCATGCCCTGTTACCACTGTGCAGGCTGGTGGTGGTGGTGTAATGATGTTTTCTTGGCACACTTTAGGCCCCTTGGTGCCAATTGGTCATTGTTTAAATGCCAAAGCCTATCTGAGCATTGTTTCTGACCATGTCCATCCCTTCATTGCCACCATGTGTCCATCCTACTTCAAGCAGTATAATGCACCTTGTCACAAAGCTCAAATCATTTCAAATTGGTTTCTTGAACATGACAATGAGCTCACTGTACTAAAATGGACCCCACGGTCACCAGATCTCAACCCAATAGAGCATCTTTGGGATGTGGTGGAACGGGAGCTTCATGCCCTGGATGTGCATCTCACAAATCTCCATCAACTGCAAGATGCTATCTTATCAATATGGGCCAACATTTCTAAAGAATGCTTTCAGCACCTTTTTGAATCAATGCCACATAGAATTAAGGCAGTTCTGAAGGCGAAAAGGTGGTCAAACACAGTATTAGTGTTCCTAATAATCCTTTAGGTGAGTACATATATATAATATGGGGCTGCTTTGCATCCTCTGGCACTGAAAACCTGCAGCATGTGGAAGGCAACATGGATTCATAGGCGTATTAGGAAATCCTCTGAGAAAATGCCATGCCATCAGTGAGGAAGCTGAAGCTTGGGCATTGTTAGACATTCCACCAGGACATAGTCCTAAGCATGCCTTAAATTCCACCAAGGCTTGGTTGAAGAAAAAGTCCCGGAAGATTCTTTAGTGGTCATCACCTGACATGGACCCCATAGAAAATCTCTGGTGGAATTTGAAAAAGGCGGTTGCAGCACTCAAACCCAAGAATATTACTGACTGCCATTGCTCATGAGGAATGAGCTAAGATTCTTTAGAAACGCTGTTTTTACTAAACAGGGCAATATAGCGTGACATCACAATGCCAAAAAAGCATTGATGGAAGTGGAAAGGTCTGTGCGTGATATACTGACAACATACAAATTAATGTACACAGAAGCAGCTGGATCATTTCCATAATAACCAACACAATATACCAGTTAGCTTCTGGGTTAAGAAGTGCTTTTCTTCCCACTGTGTCTTTAGTAAATCCTGACAGTAGTTTTTTAACGCGAAAAGAGTGATTGTGCTGGCTCAAGCTGTTGGTAAATCTGGCCCTTGTTGTGTTGAGATACGTCAATTACTTTTGCTTGATTTATTCATTCCAAACAGCTGAAAGTATGTACATTTTGCCCATAAACCTGATTTGCAATAGAGGTTGAACAATTTGGATTATAACTGGATATGTGTGTGTGTGTGTTTGTAATAATAATAATAAGCGATTGTAAATTGCAATTGCTTATTTGTTGCCTCATTTCAAATTCAAGAATTGAATTAAAAGGGTATTCTCAATTCGACTCTGAATGTCGCAGAACCTTGCTGTACTGACCCAGCCGCTAGCTAATTCCCATTGCATCCTTCTTGGACCCAGAGAAAATGTCCAATATTGCTCTTGATTTCAGTGAGAGACAGACAGGCAAACACAGAAGAAGCTGGAAGCAGTGGAAATCAATTATGTCACCCGTAAGAGAGAGTGGCGTACTCTCAAACTGAGCACAGCCGTCGTTGCTCTGAGCAGGTTAGCTTTAATCATCCGCACACCCTCAGTCCCATTCAGCGTCTCGCCACTCTTAGCCGTAGCCCTTAAAGCTTTTGATATGGATACGTCTGCAGCCTTTCTCACTGCTCTTTTTCAGTTTGCAGTCTCTGGTTTAAGAATTGATTGCTCTTGCTTTGGCCCTCTGAATTGCTGTCTGGAAAGAGGGGTCCCTGCTCATTCAAAAAAAAAAAAAAATTGAACATCAAATGGAAATCTTGAAGTAAAAAGGAAGTAAGGAAGAAAACGGATGGAGCCGACCTTCTGTGATAATGAAGGGCATGGTACACTCTCTCCCAACATGTCTGTGATTCGTTATGAGGTCACCACCAGTAGTGATGGACAGGTGGCTGTTGTAAGGCTCCAACCCATTACAGTTGTAATGTTATTGAAATACTGTAAGACACTTTTTTAAGCTTTTTGAAGCTTTTTGATAACTTTAGAAGATTTCCTTGTGCTGTCTGATAAGAGATCAATGATGTGATGCTCATCGGATCTATTTATTTATTTATTTTATTCAAAAATACATTACAATTGCAATGTAACATACAATGACTTCCATACACCCATTCTTTGATGAACATGTTTTATGTATTAAAATGAATGGGAGCCTAAAGTGTGCCAAGAAACATCCCCCACAACATTACACCTCCACCACCACCAGCCTGCACAGTGGTAACAAGGCATGATGGATCATGTTCTCATTCTGTTTACGCCAAATTCTGACTCTACCATGTTAATGTATTAACAGAGATCGAGACTCATCAGATCAGCAACATTATTCTTTCAACAGTCTTCAACTGTCCTATTTTGGTGAAGCTCTTGCAAATTGTTGCCTCTTTTTCCTATTTGTAGTGGAGATGAGTGGTACCTGGTGGGGTCTTCTGCTGTTGTAGCCCATCCGCCTCAAGGTTGTACATGTTGTGGCTTCACAAATGCTTTGCTGCATACTTCAGTTGTAACGAGTGGTTATTTCAGCCAAAGTTGCTCTTCTATCAGCTTGAATCAGTTGGCCCATTCTCCTCTGACCTCTAGCATCAACAAGGCATTTTCGTCCACAGGACTGCCGCATACTGGATGCTTTTCCCTTTTCACACTATTCTTTGTAAACCCTAGAAATGGTTGTGTCAAAATCCCAGTAACTGAGCAGATTGTAAAATACTCAGACCGCCCATCTGGCACAAACAATGATGCCACAGCAAAAAAAATGCTTAAATCACATTTCTTTCCCATTCTGACATTCAGTTTGGAGTTCAGGAGAGTGTATTGTAAAGGACCACACCCCTAAATGCATTGAAGCAACTGCCATGTGATTGGTTAATTAGACAATTGCCTTAATGAGAAATTGAACAGGTGTTAGTAATCCTTTAGGTGAGTGTATTTTCATTACAACAGTGTCACTACTTGAAAATTACATGTAAAAAAATGTCATCAAAATCAAGGCAGTGTTGTTATTAACTATAACTATTAAATTATTTTCCTTTAAATAATGCTAAAATTAAACATCAATATTAGATGTTGCCAAGGCAACATTTTTAATAAAAAAATCAAAATAATAATACAATTAAAACTTCAAATATAAAAGCTAATTGAAAATATTAATGCATATTACATTAGTATATAAATAATGCTAAAATAACTTGTGGTGGGACAAAAAAAAAACATGAAATTATATAATATAAAGGGGAGTTTTCCTTTTTAAAAGATTTTTAAATGACGTGGCACATACTGTAGGTGTGTGGATGCAATCCTTAACGTGACTTATTGGCAGGCATTTGCATGATAGTGAGGGATAGAAACAGAAAAGAATAAAGTCTTTAGCAGGACTGTAGTGTTCAGTCATCCTGTGTCAGCCTGAATGATTTCTAAGAGATGAAGATGAAGAGCATTCTGAGATAAATGAACTAATATAGCCCTCTCATTGCTCCCACCCTCCCAACGTCGGCCTGTCTCAGACGGCATACAATTGTAACATTACAAATCGATGATTCACCCAAGGCTCAACTCACACAGAGGTAGAAACCTCTATTCCTAGTACCTGGGCCTGTATTCACAAAGATTCTAAGAACCCTCTCAGAAAACAAGCTTAATTTAGCTTAAAAACTTTTATGTAGGAGTCTTAGCTAAAAGCGATTCGGGACCGAATCTGAGAGCAACTCTGAGTAAGGAAAAGAAAAAAAAAAAAAACAGTGAGGAGTGGGGCTGACCCCATTGCTACAGTATGTATGACACAATCTTAAGAAGACTGTGATTAGTTGGTTGTCCAAGATGGAAAAAAAATAGTGATTTTAAGTATAGGGTCTATTCTAAGCCTTCACTTTCTGTTTCAGTTTGTTTTATTTATATAGCACTGTTAAAACACAACCCAGGTTGAACCAAAGTGCTTTACATACAGATTCCCATGAAGGATAAAAATAACAACATACCTCAACCAGTCAATACATCACATATAAAATATCACATCTACTCATTATAGGCTAAGGACATCAGATGTGATTTACACAAATGCTTAAAAATCGATAGCGGTTTTGCAGACCTAATAGGCAACGGCAACTCATTCCATTGTCTCGGCCCTATTACCACAAATGCCCGGTCACCCTTATGAAGGCGCTTTGTTCTCGGTACTATCAGTAGTTCCTGATTCTCAGAGTGTAGTTTTCTGGAGGGGGTATACAAAGTTAGGAGATTCGCCAAATATGGTTGGGCCTGATTATTTAGCGATTTATATACAAACATTCAATTTTGTATCTTATTCTGTATTGCACTGGAAGCCAATTTAAAGACTCCAGTGCAGGCGTGATGGACTCATGTTTCTTTATTTTCATCAAAAGCCCCCCGCCGCATTTTGTACCGATTGCAGTCGGGACAGAGATGCGGCGGTGATGCCACAATACAGCGAATTACAAAAGTCGAGCCTTGAAAAAGTCTTTATTTGATAGGAATGGTTTAATTTTAGCTAATAGACGTAGATTGTAAAAACAAGCCCGGACAGAATTTATTTGCTTGTTCATTTTTAGGTTGTTGTCAGTTAAAAAGCCTAAATCTCTGACTGTCGATTTCAGTAGGTGTTAACGGGCTTGCATCTAATATAGTTTCTGCGGGTTTATTTTGATCGCCAAATACAATAACCTCTGTTTTGTCTTCATTTAACATTAAAAAGTTTTTAGCCATCCAGGTTTTAACGTCTTTTAAATACTCTAAAAGCGTCTCGAATGAACTGGTTGAGCTGAGTGGCAGGTACATTTGCAGGTACAGGTCGTCGGCGTAACAATGAAATGACACTCCATACTTTCTGAAAATGCATCCCAAAGGGAGCAAATACAGTGAGAACAGTATAGGTGGAAGGATAGACCCTTGCGGGACCCCCCACGGAAGATTTTTTTTTCCTGAGGTCATGTCATTATAGTTAACTGAAAAACATCTACCACTCAAGTAGGACTGGAACCATTTCAAAACTGTGCCTTTCAAGCCTACTGAGTGTTCCAGATGAGAAATGAGAATGTCATGATCAATCATGTCAAAACTTTGAACTTACATACGTATTTTTTCCTATTCAACCATTCTCACACATACTGTATACACACACACATTATATATGCGTGTATATAAATGATAGTTATATTTACCATGCTGTTAATTTCCTATAAGGTGTTTGATTGGCTTAGAATGATAAAAATTGTTCCACTCTTTCCAATTACACTGATTGCTGGCATGTCTAAGTGGAGGTTTGAATTTGAATGTTGTAAGCCCAGTAAGTGGATGAACACAAGGCCATCCTTAAAGGAAAATTCGGGCTGGGTGTCAATCTATAGCATCTTAACTCACTGTCATCCATTGTCTGCAACACATTTCTTCTCCCTCTTAGTCTTTCTGACATTTTCTCCTCTGCTAAAGGAACTCTTAAGCCTCTTAAAAGCCATCATCTCTACACCTAATAATTTTGACCTTAAGACCCCTTTTATGGGTTCTTTACTAGGAATTTTTTAGTAAACGCCCACATTTCTAAGAATTTTCTTAATGTTGTCACTAGGAGCTACTCTTTGCATTAAGGCTATGTTTACATGGAAACGATTCGGAAAGAGAAAACGCAAAAGTGGCGTTGCGTTATCACTTTTTATTCTGTGTTTAGACGAGCGTTTGGGTGGGAAATCCGAGACGCAAAAGTGTGTGAAATTCAATGTAGTATGCACTCCAGGCGGCTACAGTAGGTGGCAATGTGGAGCACTGCCACAAACCAATTCCGCGCACCTGCGTACTACCTTCACTATCAAGCAGACAAAATACAAGCGGATAAAATTACGTTCACCCGTGAGCGTTCTTGTGTAAACAGGGCCTAAGATTCTTTATGAATATGGGCCCAGGAGGTTATTGAGTGCCAACCCACTTTCATACAGACCCTGAATCAGCTAGCTCTCTGAACTATTCAACATTAAACTTAGCGTAATATTAGCCCTGCACGCGCCATTAACTTGTATGCGCTTTTATCATTTATCCGAGTGGTGCGCAGCAACAATCCATGACAGCGTACTGCAGAGAAGTGTGTTTGTGGGAGAAGAAAGGTCATTTGAAGAGCAACATCAGCCTGGAAGAGCAAAAGCTACCCATGAATTAGTGATGGTGTTGCTCTTCCTGACAGTTGTACTCTCCAGAACACACACGCACACACTCTTGCTCTCCAACTCATTGTCGTCTGATGCTTAACCCATCTTTTTCCAAACCCTGCCAGGATTTTCCGTGTAGATGTGGATCATGCGCTGCCCTCCATCCACCCCTTGACACACTCGCTTCCAGTTCTGGCCTCTCCTGCCTGTGTGTTGACATGCAATTAACTGGAGCAGAAATGTAGGTTTAATATTTAATCATTCATGAAAAAATAAAGTTCTAGGAAAGAGGAAGGTGTCTATTTTAGTATGCACATTTCTCTGAGCTGCAGATTCTCTCATGCGCTTTTTCTATTTTTTTCCCTATTGGGCATCTCTTTTCTGCTCTCTCCGTGGTGTAGGTTTATGTGTGAGAGGTAAAGAATTTTTTTTTTCATGTGTATAGAAGTGGAGACAGTTAGAAGCAGAACATTTACAAGGAGACGAGGGGGCATCTCTTTGTACCAAAGTGTCCATACAGACTTTATCTACATTTCTGTGGTTTGCCCTCCCTGTGAGTTCACTATCTGTCTTAGCTAAGCAGTGTTACAAAAATGTCCTTGAGGAACAATGACTGGTACATGATAGTTATAGCACTGTCTTTAATTGAAGCAAGAAGTGAGATGTTTTTAGCTTTGACGAGAAGAACAGCTTGCTCAGTCGGTGGAGAGTTTGCACTGACAGGACAGTGATTTTAGCAATGGAGGTCACTATACTGTTGGTTGCTAGTAGGTTGTCATCTACAAATGAGATTATTTGTTTATAAAAAATATGATGTCATTCTGTTTTGATAAGTTACTGCCATGAAAGGAAAATTAAAGGAAAACAAACTTTGTCTGTTGCACAACCAGTGCACTATGTGTCATAGTTTGAGCATAAAATCCTAAAATGTTCTATCAGCCAAACCCTTTTGACCTAAAATATTTTCTTAAAGTACCCCTTGAGATTTTATGTTTAAGTTAATACATAGCCTAAGTTAATATTTCAATACTATAACAACATATTAGCATGTTCATTGTTCTCTAATGTCAGTTAACAGTGACATGAAATGCAAGTAAATAAATCCAAAAGTCTATTTTATATTGTCCAGGAAGTGTTATATATATAGTGTTATATATATATATATATATATATATATATATATATATATATATATATATATATATATATATATATATATATATATATATATATATATATATATATATATATATATATATATATGTATATATATATATATATATATATATATATATATATATATATATATTAATTTTTAAATATTTATTTATTTTAATTTCAAAATGTATATGATTTAAGTCATTATTAGCTTTATGAACCAACAGGAGTTTGCAAATCCCAGTTAGCATAGAGGACATGTACATTTCATGGGGGAAAAAAGGCATTTAGTGGATCTGTATATCCATAGTTTATCCCTAAACTATCCCTTTAAGATTGCATTTAAAGTGGTCCAACACCATTATGTTGCACACTGTCTAGCCAGGGCTGTGGGCAAAGTTTATATTTACCAAGGTCCCACATTTGAGCTAAGGGGGGTTTCAGGGGCATGCTCCCCCGAGAAAATTTTTATTACTCTGATTTACAAATGTGCATTTCAAGATGTTTGAAGCCCAAACAAATTCGATAACAATAGCTTTAAAACCATGTCAGTGGGCATAAGATTATTTGGCAATACCTGCTTTTTCTTCATCTCCATCGCTCTTTCTGTCTCTCAGTCTCCTTATCTTGCCCTGTTTCTTCCCCTCCTAAAGCTGAGCTTTGACTAGCCTTTGATCTGTGTCAGTGAAGTAATTAAGCATAGTGTCAAATTATATTTATGACCGTTAACTGAAGGGTTGCACTGGAATTTGCGCTCAACAGCGTCTGAACGTAAAGCCAGACTATATTTCATTGGTCATCTCAAAAGTAGTGTTAAGACTATATTAGGCAATTATTGTAATAGTGCAATGCTATAGTGATAAAAAAAATGCAGGCACATGGTTTCTTAAAGAAGAGCAAATTTAAAGGTGCAATGTGTAATAATTTTGAGTATCTATTTACAGAAATGCTATATGACATCCATAACTGTTTTCAGTGGTGTATACAGAACTTACTTAATAAACTCGTAATGTTAATTGTAGGAAATTTAACATGTTTCCTTCTTAAAAACATTTTATGGTCAGGTGAACCTGAAACTAATTTGTTCCATAGGCTTCCAGTTCAGGCTATAAATCCATATGTCCTCAAAATGTGCTTTGAAATGCACTTAGAAATAATGAGAAGAAAATTGAGTTTGACGTTGTAGTGCTGACTTTACAATTCTGCTAGCAAAATATACATGCATTTTATGAGTTCCTGCATTCCCTGGGAATCAACCAAATGTTGGTGTTGTAGCATCACGCTGGGCTGCGTTTCCAGATAGCGATGGATATTAGCACTTATGAGTATTTTTTACGAGCGACTTCACAAACGTTTGTGTTCATTTCACGTCCGTTTCACAAAAACACACTTAGCACGATCGCACGCAGCTGGACTATGTGAGGCTTAAGAGTCGCTGTCCATATGTCAAGTGCTGAAATGTCACCTTGTATAATGGCTCGTAATTGTAGCGCATGCTTGTAATTTGAAATGTTTAGCTTAATTGTTTTCATCTGATGCGCATTTTCTACGAGGCCAATAATCTATAAAAGCACAAACCTAGGAGCTATACAAACATTTTTTTTTCAGCAGGTTTAAGGGCAGTTGCACTACTAAAACAAAAACAAAAAATTGAATCTGTAAAAGGATATTGCTACAAGACTGACTTCAACTTGGGGCATTAAATGATCAGTGAAGGAAGTCAGGACAAAGTGGCAGGACCTTGCTAAAAGGAAAAGGGCACTGCAGAGAACAGCATTTAATAAAACAGGTCACTCCAGAGCACTTGTAGATCTATGGTGATTTTTAAGTGCTGCAGCACTTGAGTTACGATGCTTTTAGGAAACAGACCGTAATATTAAGATGAGTTGGGGTGGTGATGGCACACTGGATAAGACACATGACTTGGGTTTGAGAGACCTGGTTCGAATCTACTGTGAGACACCAATGTGTCCCTGAGCAAGACACTTAACCCCTAGTTGCTCCAAGAGGCGTGAAACCTCTGACATACACTACCGGTCAAAAGTTTAGGGTCGGTAAGATTTTTTATGTTTTTAATAGAAGTCTCTTCTGCTCACCAAGGCTGCAATTTTTTGATAAAAAATACACAAAAAACAGTAATATTGTGAAATATTATGACAATTTAAAATGACTTTTTTATGTTAATATATATTAAAGTGTAATTTATTCCTCTGAAAAAAGCTGAATTTTCAGCATCATTACTCCAGTCTTCAGTGTCACATGATCCTTCACAAATCACTCTAATATGATGATTTTATGCTCCAAAAACATGTATGATTATTATCCATGTTGAAAACAGTTTTTTACATTTTTATTTCAGGATTCTTTGATGAATAGAAAGTTCAAAAGAACAGCATTTATTTAATTAGAATATTTTCTAACATTATAAATGTCTTTACTGTAACTTTTGATCAATGTAACTCATCCTTGATGAATAGAAGTATTGATTTCTTATTTATTTCCCCCAAAAATAAAATACAAATTCTTACTGACCCCAAACTTTTTGAAGGGTAGTGTTTAATGTAACAAAAGCTTTCCATTTCAGATAAAAGCTGTTCTTTTGAACTTTCTATTCATCAAAGAATCCTGAAATAAAAATGTAAAAAACTGTTTTCAACATGGATAATAATCATACATGTTTTTGGAGCATAAAATCATCATATTAGAGTGATTTGTGAAGGATCATGTGACACTGAAGACTGGAGTAATGATGCTGAAAATTCAGCTTTTTTCAGAGGAATAAATTACATTTTAATATATATTATTAACATAAAAAAGTCATTTTAAATTGTCATAATATTTCACAATATTACTGTGTGTTTTGTGTATTTTCTATCAACAAATTGCAGCCTTGGTGAGCAGAAGAGACTTCTTTTAAACTTTTGACCGGTAGTGTATATAGCAATTGTAAGTCGCTTTGGATAAAAGCGTCAGGTAAATGAATAAATGTAAATGTTTTACGATCGCTTTTACGAACTTCTTAGGCTTACAATGGTTTTGGGAAATGCATCCCTGAGCTGAACAGGCCTGAGTTTGCATGTTCAAAATGTCACTACTGTCTCTCAGAATCACAGTCACATTCCCATTGTTTCTTTTCACCTCAGTGGGTTCCTAATATGAGAAGTACGTGTGAGTGTGTGTGGATAATTATTTGTATGTACTATCTAGAAGTTATATTAAGTTGTCAGTTTAAGTGAAATATACAGTCTCCCGGTCTTCATGAGACAGGCCCAGTGATTGATTTGTAATGTATGATAAAAGCAAGACGGTAAATATGGAGAAAGAACAATAAATCCCAAAACACACTGAAGAGAATCAAAAAATCCCTTTTTGGCAGGATAATCTTTCTTTGGTAAACATAACCAAATCGTCATAAACATCAGTGAGTATAACTGATCGTCTTTTTATGTCAGAATGAATCTGTTTATCGATCCCAGCCTATCCCACACTGCTACAGTATAACACACTGGTGTCAGGCCTCAAAACATCAGTAATTTAATTCCAAAGAACCTCAGAAAGGAGGAAGGAAGCGAGGAAGACTTTAACTTGCAATCGAGCTGTGATTTTCCCAATTCTGACATTCTCATTAATTTCACGTCAACATGTTCACTCTGATTCTAATGGACATATTCACTTGTGGTCACAGCTGACTTATTGTTTCAGCCAGTTGGGCTTCCTCTGTGAGAAGGAAGGAAAAGTGCTAGATGACCTTGTGGATGAAAAAGGAAACACTTTTGCCACCCTGCCAACCAGCACACAACCCTGACACCTTCTCCAAAGAGCTTCATGTCCTTGAAAAACTTGTCAAAAGTCTAGTCATAGAGTGTGAGCTGAGTGCCAGTGAGAAAGAGCCAATGAATGTTTAAAAGATCCCACTGTCCTGGCAGAACTGGGATTAAACCAGGCCAGGGGAGATCTGTGTATTGGACAAGCAAGTCACAAGAGAGCCATGCAGCTACTGGGACACTTGAAACTCTTTACCCAAAACATTTTATAGTATATAATCCAACATTTAAAGCGGAAATAGTCCAAATTTGTCCAAATAGTCAAAATAGAAAAAGCTATCCCGACATTAACTCTTTTTTTCTTTTTTTTTTAATCTCCGTTTTTTTATCTCCTTTTACATTCAATTTTGGACTTTTTGTCGACAAGGATTTCTTCTCCTGTGGTCCGGCATATGTCGGACCAATAAAAATAACTTCAAGCCTTTTAAACTCTGCCCGGGCAGTGACCAGGGCTGGACTGGGACAAAAAATCGGCCCGGGCATTTTGGCCGAGACTGGCCCACTACATACATATGAACATAAACACAACCGAACTGTGTACGCCCTTGAATATGTATATCAACAACTCCTTTGAACCCCACCAATGCCATGTAATGAGTGAGATGAAATAAACTAAGTGTCTAAATAAACTAATAAATACAATTCTCCAATTGGATTGGCAATACCAATCTTTCTCACCAGATATTTTAATAGTAACCTTTGTCCCTCTAGGGGGTTCAGGGGCATGCTCCCCGTAAGAAAATTTTGTGCTTTTTAATGTTAAATTCATCAATCTGGTGCACTTTGAGAGTTCAAAATTAAGAGCTCTAACCCGATTTCAGTGTACAAATTGAACAAAGAAAAACTCAAAACACTTTTAGTTGGGATATTGTGTCTGTCTACATTACATACTACATAATTAATCATAGTTATAATATTAATGACAGTAACAGCCATATATTGTAAAACACATGCACTGAAAAATAAAAGCAACTTTCATAATTAGCTTGGAACTAATTTCTTTAACTTGAAAGAGATATAAACACATTATCTTTTATTTTGATTGCAACGGCATTAAGCTTTTTTGTTTTGGTGGAAAATATGGCTTACAAACGGGTCTCATACTCTCATTATAATTCTAGTAAAATGCGTAATCGTCAAATATGCAGATGTGGAAATAACTGGGTGGGTTCCTTCTAACACTCTGTCCTGTGTTCTGAAAGTAGCCTATAGTTCTGCTTACCACAGTTCTCTACACTCACTAATGTCTCTCCTGATCCTCCTCGCTCCTCATCAGACACTGAAGGCTGTTTCTTTTTTTCACGCCATATCTCTGCACATATTCCTTGCGTTTCTTCTCCATCGCTCTATTTTGACAGATACTCACTGCACGCTCGCTCAGCCCAGAGGGAGAGGTGATTAAAGATGTGATTGGACCAGCCGAGTGTCAATCAAGAAAATAACCAATGGGCCGCTGATCTCCGTGTTTCATGGGCCGCTCTTTGAGAAAGAAAAATCCCACGCTGACTTTTTTTCCGATGCGTTTCAACGGCACAAAGATCCCAGCGCCGCGGCCGCTAAACTAAAACGCAATGGGCCGCTGATATGAGTTGTATGGGCCGTTAAAAAAAAAGTTTGAGATGTATCGGCCCAAAAGCACGTCGGCCCACCGGGCAAATGCCCGGTATGCCCGATGGCCAGTCCAGCCCTGGCAGTGACAAGCGCCTCTCACTGCTCTGCTCTTGTTTCTACTGCTTTCAGTTACATGACGTCGGTACTGAACAAAAATGTGTTGTGGAAACGCGTTGGCCAAGTAGTTTTTGTCCCTCTCTGCTATTATAGTTTTTCAAGATGGCGGAATTAAATGGAAGCCTCCCCGGTCGCGAATATCTTTTTTGCAGGATGGTAGGGGAAGACTCATCAATATTCATTAGGGAACTCATCCCTGATTGGTCTACCTCTAACCCCACCCCTAAACCTAACCGTCACTGAGGACTGATGACCTACCCCTAACCCCGCCCCTAAACCTAACCGTCACTGGGGTTAAGACCAATCAGGGATGAGTTCCCTAATGAATATTGATGAGTCTTCCCCTACCATCCTGCAAAAAAAAAAAATTGCTCCCTGGACCTACCCGTCCTATTTATATAAAGATAATAATTCCTTTATTTATGAGGATACGTTAGATAATTGGCAGAGGTATTTGTACACCATTGAGGACATATTTATGAATAAAAATATTGTTTTTTTAGATAATAAAATACCTAAAAAGTACACATTGCCCCTTTAAGACTTTCAGATAATGTACCGAATTAGCTCAAGAGGAGGCCTATATGTGTATGTATGTATGTATGTGTGTATATATATATATATATATATATATATATATGTGTGTGTGTGTGTGTATGCGTGCGCGTGTGTGTGTATGTCCCCTCGGACTGCACTCCAATATGCACATTTCATACCCTGAATATGTAAGTGCAAACTCCTAAATACAATCAAGACGTTTCAGAGAGTTCAGAAACAGTGCTTCCTGATATAGAAAATAATTCCCTTTGGAGTGGACTCTGTGTTTTGTGACTTTACAAACTGCAAATTTCCACAAGGCTTCCCCTTGGATTTATCCTGAGGACCCCTAGTCGGCCTTGGCCTCCTGGTTGAGAACCACTGAATTAAACTGATTTACTTGAATAGTTGTTCAGGCAACCCACTGACTAATCAATTTTGAATGTAAATTTGCACATCCCTTATAAAAACGGTACTACTAGCAATGCCAGCACCAGTAATTTAGACACCACCCTTTGGGAGAGCCATAGTTCCCAGACATGTTTTAGTCCTGTTTGTGTAGCTATTTAGCTTGGAGTATTGTGTTGTCTCCATTATCTATTTACAAAGAATATTGATACTTTTCAAATGTTTACTTTATCTGTGGTCTATGGGGAGGATTCTGTCTAATACAATTACTTTTGTCTGCTTTGTGTTTGGTCTCTGTCTTCTTATTGAGTGAAGCATTGATGTTAGCTTAATGCGGCCAGTGGTAAACACTGTAGCACCTCATTGTTTCTTATCTTGTCCATTAGCACTAAACAGCTGGGTCACAACTGCTCTAGGGTTCTTTATTGTGTTATCTCTGCCCCTGTTAAAGGTAGTCACAAGTAAGATAACTTTTTTTATATTCTATTTATATTTATAACTATTTAGTGTGTAATGTTGCTGTATGAGCATTAATAATGTCTGCAAATTACAAAGCACAAGGTCCACACAAATAGGAATTTGTTAATAAACACTGTTTCTAAACCTTGATAATAGTCATGAGTTTTCTTCCAAGAACATACAACACAATATTCCTCTTTGAAACACTTCCAGCCCAAGGCATATGCAAAATAAAGGGGCAAGGCCTGGTTGAGTTGAGTTAGGAACTGACAGTTATGGTAAGTGGTGTGGCATTTCCGAAGCAGTTGACCAATCACAACACATTGGTCAGACCAATCAGAGCACATTTTGCTTTTTGGAAAGAGGGGCTTCATAGATGTGCAAAATAATGTTTTAATCATTCAAATATTCTAGTAGAGACCATAAACAAAATAAAACTTTGCAAAAGGGCATATAATCTGGCCTCTTTAATTTCAGTTGTGTACTGTCACGATCTGTTTTGTGCATCAGAATAGAATAGCATAGGCAAAAGAATGCACCAGGTGTGCACACATATTCATTTGAACAGATCAATTTTGTGCCTAGTGTTTCCACATGAGGACAAAATCTCAACATTCCACATGAGGACAAAATCTAGGCATTGTTTAGCCTGACACAGCAGCTTCCATGCACTAATAGCTCACCTTATCCAAACTGAATTAAAGCTGAAAGGCCTGTGGAACTCCATAGATCCCCAAAGACATTGTGCTAAAAAAGCTGGAACTGAAAAGCTTTTCTTTGGTCAATCAGCGCTGATTTGTTACACTTGCATAGAAGCACTAGTGGAACCCCATAGTTTTAGGCTGGTTGAGACTTTCAGAATAATGAATTTTTAATGAAGACCACCTGCGGTGTTCATGGTAGACCCTTTACATGAGTTCTTGCACATTATTTGGAGTCTTGTTTGGAGTATAGTATGTCTGCAGACAGTGACATATGACTTTAGTGATTTACTCTTTGGTTCATTATGCTAATAAGAGTGTAGCCATGATCTGATTCATGCTACTCCTCCTACGCAGCATTCCTGCTTCCTAAACACTGAACAGGGGATTTCTGTAGAAGTCAAATTACCTTGACAAAATATATTTTGTCGGTATTTAAAGTATTTATTTTTTACAAATAATTTATAAATATACAATTAATATCAAATATATAACATTTAAAATACTATATATACTACTATTCTGAACTTTTTTCAAAAAATAAATTCATTCTATTAATCAGGGATGTATTAAATTGATCAAAAAGTATCGGTAAAGACATTTATAATGCTATAAAAGGTTGTTTTAAATAAATGCTGTTCTTTTGATTTATTAATTTTTAACTATTCATCAATGTATCCTAAAAAAGATTGTGGCATAGTTTTTCACAAAAATATTCAGCAATACAACTGAATATACAATACAACTTGATTTCTCAAGATATTAAAGGAGGGGGTTGACTGCTTTTTTTCTTTGCATGATTGTATTTATGGGGTGCAATATAACATGTATCGTGGTTTTTCTTTTTTTAAAAGTCTTAGTTTTCATAAACTTCACCTTTATTGTAAGCCGCGCTCTCCTCTGTCCTCGAACGAGCCGGTTCACTTCCTGAGTGTATGAAAACACTCCCTCAGAAACACGTCGTGAGCTCAGATTGGTTAGTTTGGCCCAGTGTGTTGTGATTGGCTAAACTGTCACTCACATTGTCTGGAAGATTAACACCCATTACCTTTACGGGCGAAACGGCAATGTCATGAGCTCCGGTCCAGATGTAAATATGTGTCGAACAGAACCTCACCTCACACGGCTCTTACTAAACGTTTCTGAATGATAATTTGCCACATTTTTTTAACTTTATACACGTTTGTTTTACACAATATCATCTGACTGGCAACAATAGCAACTGACTGGCTATTAATGTTATACTCAAACAGCGTTGGCATGTTTACGTTCTTGATCAAATCAAAAATAACGTCATAAAGCATATATACATGAAAAATACATTTAAAACATTAGTACCTATAGACAATTCAGGTCCATAATGTTTGTACACGTTTGTCGTAAACAAAAAATCGCAGCGCTGGCATTTGAAAAAAATAAAACACAAGGCTACGTCTTGAATTATACATGCAAATACAGTCTTAGCCTACTTACAGATTGTGGCCCAACAACTGCTGCCTCTTGTTTTAAAGTCAGAACTGCTTCATGTTTTAGTAACAGTTTCTTGTTGAATCCAGATGTCGAACTCGCTAGATTACAATTGGAACATGATTATTGTTATCAGGAACATAATCAAACATAAATTGTATCCATTGTTGAGGAAGAATAGCGTCCATGGGAAGCCCGAACACAGAAGACCTGACAGCTGCGTGAACAACACACTCGACGAGTCGACGTGCCTCAGAAATATGCGCATGCCATTTTCTGCATATTCTGAGGGAGGGGTTGATGCAAATGTGTAGGTTAGTGACGTACCATAACCTAGCTGTAGTCCCAATCGAGTCGTTTTTGTAGGCAATTATACTTCCTGATTTTTAAAAGACGATATCTCTGCTTACAATGAACTTTCAGCGCTGCAACTTTGCAGATACTGTTCATGCACCAACAGCAACATTACACACTATTTAAAATCAAAAAAGTGATTTTATCACCCCCTCCCCCCTTTAAATATAAATCAGAAATACAGTGCTCAGATTAAAAATCATAATAATGAATATAATGTGATTTGATTGATTTTATATCCTGTAAAGTGATCTTCTGGTTTGCTCTTTTTGTTGATGATGTTTGTTATGAGATGAATACCCTGTGAAGTCCACTTCACTTCTAATAAGGTGATTTGAGCATAACCCCTAGTTTATAAGTTTGGCTCCCATTTTATAGCTGGTGAAAATCAAAATGGCAGTCTTTTATAGTCTGTAGTGCGTGCTAGTGGACAAAGTTGACTTGGCTCAGCAATGCTGCCACAGCAGGGGACTCCGTGCCTGAAACTTCTTCAGGTCATCTGCCATACTTGCATTTGCAGGTTGATCTCTCTCTGTCTCTCTCTGTCTCTATCTCTGTCTGTCAACCTCTTGCAGAAGCTTATAGCTGAGGTGGATTTGTCATCTCAGCAGTTCAAAGCCGAGTCCAGGCAGCCAGCATCCGTCTGGCAGAGGAGAGCTGACATATTTAATGCCACAGATGCATGAAAAAGCTTTGTTTTGGTAGATTCACAGAGATGAAAGGTATGGAGTGGAAAGAGGAGGAGAAGGGCTGAGAGAAAGGTCAGGGAAATCTTCAGGCCAACCGGCACACACATTATTGTCACGAATGGAAGTCAAATAGAACAAATGTGAGCAAGAAGTGCTGTGTGGTGAGTAATGGAAAGGATCAGTGCCAAAAACTCCAAAACCATCTCCCACAAACCTGTCACATTGCCATTATCATATACTATCTTTACTAACGCCATCAGCATTTATCACAGGTTCGCATTTAAAGTCTGTTTAGAGACTTGTAACAGACTTTAAAGCTACACTGTGTGATTTTTACACCCATCTAGTGGTGAAAAGGTATATGACCATCCAGTGAATATTAGTTTCTGTTCCTTTCAATTCTGATTTCGTTTTAACTCCTACGGTGGCCAATGTAGTCCAAGATTATCATGGCTTCCAGTTCGACTTTGTCCATGAGTGTTAACTCAAACGTAAACGCAAAAGGCGAAGCTTGAATTAACGGCGTATGTCCCTCTTTGGCTAATGTACATTCAAGATGGAGGGGCAACATGGCGACCGACATTAGAAACCCTTACCCGTATGTATTTTCAGTGGCATATTATACACTCACGAGAATACTTTATTACTTGAACAAAGTAAATATACATTAATGAGCACATATATTTTGAAAGAACTAAGTGTTTTTAGCTAAGAATAAACTAAAAGAGTTACACAGTGTAGCTTTAAACGTCTATTACATGTAGATATCTGTAAATCGGCCTCTAGTTTATAAACGCCAGAGGAGAACTGGCCCACGACTGAGCCTGGGTTCTCCCAAGTTTTCTCCATTGGGTCACGTGATGGAGTTTTAGGACACCATTAGGTCACTTGATAGATTTTTTCGGATCCTTGCCACTGTTTCCTTTGGCTTGTTCATGATGACTGAACAAGCCAAAAGCTCGACCATATGGTAAAAAGTTGTGAAATTTGGCACACAGATAGAGGACAGTCTGTCAGTCGGTCCATCATGAAAATGTTTCTGCCATATTGAATTTTCTGAAAAATACTTTTTTTCAACTCCTCCTAGACGATTTTCAGGAAAATTTAAACAGTTCTTCCAACAGACCAAGCCGACACAATAACATAGAATTCAAGTTGATGTGTCAAACCGTTCTTGAATAACTTGCCAACAAATTCAACAAAGACCTTGCTAAAATGAATGTGTGGCTAAGTCTATATCTCTGCAACGGTTTAGCATATTCAGACCTGTATGTGTTATGACAAGCATGACCTGAGGATACCTGCACAGTTTCGGCGCAGTACCACCTTGTGTCAGGAGATATGGCTATTTTTGTCCAAAAATCACAAAACTGGTCTTTTTTATTCATTGCAGCATGCTGAGTTGAACAATTCTCAATTTTCCCATATCAGCAATTTTTAATTTTGATGTAAAATGCTATATTTTACGAACATTTTGCATTTTCCTTATTGTTACAAACTCTGTAATTGTCCTCAGCACAATGCCCTGAAGGTACTCAAAAAGTTTCAAGACATTATTAAACATTATTATTAAAAAACCCAACAATTGTTACTAATGCATCACGCCAACACTGTTTGGGAATAGGAAACATCTCATTACATATTTGCCTCAGCATTTTTCTCAAAAGTGTCTCAGACGCAGCCACTACAGACTTATTAACCACTGTGCAGTGCGTATGTGAAACATTTTTCATCTTTCATCCACATTATGTAGTGTTCCCGTCATTATTTCTGATGACTCTTTTCTGCCAGACATCCCAAAGCTCACCTGTTCAGAGAGCGCCAGACCGAGTGATGCATTAATGGAGGGGCGAGAGAAAGCACAGAGCAAGAGTGAGAAAAGAAATCTGATCATATAAGCCAATCATGTGTGGAGCAGTAATGAAGAGCCTGGAGGAGCAGCCTGCGTCCTCTCTCTCCAGATGTGTGCAAGATATTTTGTGTTGCGATGAGGAGATGAAGGGAGTTTGTGGAACTTTCCATAATTGCTTCTGATAAAGGTTTAAAGCAAACACAGTGAGCGAAATGATGAGAGAGAAACTTTTCCCTTGCTCGTCTCAATGAACTAAATCCAAGAGGGGAAAACATTAGAATCTCGTCATCTCATCAATGGCGTCTCAATTTACTCAGTCTCCCGCCTTCTTTGGGCTCAATTACACTCTCTTTTCTCAACGTGCACTTCAATTTCTTTGTAAACGTGTTATATCTGTTCGTACCCTCTGGCCTAATAACACTTTCTAAATTAACTTCTGATGGAACCCGCGTATTTAACAAAAAGCTTGAGCTTCGTTCCGGCATACAAATCTCGGATTTAAACAAACAAAAAAAAGAGCAGCAATAGTCCATATAAACAAACTCACTTTTAGCATTTAATCCTGTCATGTTAATCTGACATGTTCTCTTAACCCTTAACCGATGGTTAAATCCCATTTCCGGCATTGGGAGCATCTCATACCTGCTGCATTTTGCATGGATTCTGTCATTTTCTATCATCTGTGACTTTCATTTCCCAATTAAAACTGCATTGTTATTTACTGTGGTGTTTTGGGGTTGCACCCAGTAAAGTTGGATGATAATAATAATAATAACAAAATTAAAAAAAAAAATTCCTTCTGTCTGCGACACTAATGATTTGATTCGTTTTTTAGAAATACATAATTTGCAAAAAGGAAAACAAACAACATAACAAGCATAATTTAATGGGGCATTTTGGGGGCCCCTAGGTAGCTCGGGGCCCAAGGCAATTGCCGACCTTTGCCTAATGGTTAAGTCCGCCCTTGACAATACCTTCTTAAGTATCAATAAATCTGTAAACGCACGTAGCTTTGATTTGCAACATTAAATGGAATTTGAAATGTGCACCAGACAGTTAAACAAATTAATATAATGTATTTTATAAATAGAAACAAAGTGAATAAAAGAAAGAAAAAATAAAAAGAAAGTGCATGTGTGTCAACTCGGTCGGAAGCGTCACGTGAAACATTCACCCGTAAAGGTAATGGGCGTGAAGTTTCCAGACAACGTGCACTATGCAGTTTAGCCAATTACTACACACCGGCCCAAACTAACCAATCTGAGTACATTGCCTGTTTCTGAGGGAGTGGTTTCATAGAATCAGGATGTCAACCGGTCGTTCAAAGGACAGAGGAGAAAGCAGCTTTAAAGTTGAACATTGATAAAAAATAAGACTTTTAAAAAAAGAAAAAACACAAAAACATGTTATATCGCACCCCATAAACACAACCATGCAAAGACAAAAAAGCAGTAAACCACCCTTGAATTAAAGATTCCTTAAAGAAGAATATTAAGCAGCACAACTGTAAAAATGTAACATTTATAATATGAATGTTTCTTGAGAACCAAATTAGCATATTAGGGTGCGTTCACGCCATTTCAGAATTATCGTAATTACGAAATTTCTGTTAAAAGCATTCACGTGCTTGTAGAACCAGTAAACTATGAATTTTCTAAGAGCTCCAACTTGTCCAATGTGAATGCTGTACAACTTGTTAGGTTTTATGTTTTCTCCACTTGTGGATCTATATACTTCATCCAAAGCCCTTAAAAATGTCAAAGGAGTAAATGGTTACAATGTGCAAAAGGGCTGTACAATCTTGCTCTCCCTGACCCTGAGGCATTGTCCCACTCTTTTCAACCTTTGTGGAACTCCATCCTTCACACCAACCCCTCCGAAGTATTGTGAATGACAGGGGAGAGGGATAAAGACCAGGAGGAGAAAGAGGGAGACATGGTACCTTTGGGTATAACTGCAGTGTATCTTGAGTTTTGCACCATGATGTTCAGCAGATTCTATTTCCTCTATGCATGTCATAAATAGATTCTCTGAGGTTTGTCATCTTCTGGAGTTTATCTATCTCCAAGCCCTCCTTTTATTCTTTTTTTGCTTTTTTTCTTGGCTTCTTCATCCTCATTCCACACCTGTTCTTATCTTAGTCTTTTTATTATCAGCACTCTCTACTTATATGGGCTTAGAGGATTAAGTTCCCCAAAAGGAATTTCCTGGTGTCACTGTATTCAATTATCCATGCAAATGAAAAACTATTTAAGCCAAGAGATGAAACAAAACCAAATAATTAAACATGTCTGATCTGCAGAAAATACGAAATCTCCCAAGAACAACAAACATTTGAGGTATAAATGGAGACCGAAATCAGTTGCATGTATAACTTCTGACCCTGCATATGCTGGAGGAGAACATTTTGGTTGCAAAGCAATTATGTTCCCTTATCTAGGCAAGAGAGAACGGGTTTTGTCAACAGCTGAACTTAGATGGTACCAACTGCCCAGAAAAGATGAGATTAATCGTTTTCCCCTCTCGCCGTCTTACATCTGCTACATTAAATGCATCCATGCAGAGCCAAGCCCCCTGTAACTAGTTTTTTGGTGACCTGGTCCTTTCTCCACCTCTTCAGTTCTTTCTCAGAATATGTTTTATTCATAGTTTTTGTATGTTGGTGAAAATGTCCTTTAAAAACCATTACAGTATTTTATGTCAAATTCATTCCTTTTAGTTTGATTTTAGTCAAGTGATGCCTAATTTCAGATGATAAAAAAAATATTTGACAAACTGAACATGCTAAATTTAACTAAAAATTCTAAATATTTTTATATCAACTTACATTTTAGAAAAATGTGTGAAAACACATTTTTGTGAACCTGAGCTCCTGAGATAATTATGATGAGCACACTTGTAATGCAATATAGGGGTTCATTTATTGTTAACTTGTTTATTGTTTGTGTTTAGTGCTTTGCTACAGAGATAACATATTCACAGTGGGAAGTAGGCATTGTGTGTGTGTGTGTGTTTGTGGCACTAATGAGACACAAAATTTAAGCTAGTCACAGATGTTTTTTATGCTCAAACAGCAACATTACACACTAACTAAAGTAAGAAAAGTGAAATCATACTTTACCACCCCTTTAAGCATTTCCTGGAGCATAATGTGACATTTGAGAACCGAAAACCCTGTTTCTCCCAGTTGGGATAGGCAACACATAACCAACGTTATCAGAAATCTCCATTTTGGACAGATTTTTTGACAGGGTTTTCGTAGCCTGACTTCGTTATACTCATATTCTAGTCAGAAAGTGAGTCTGATACTGCTCCATAGGGGTTTGTTTATGAGGCATGTCTTAACCGAACCAGGAAAAAAAAACTTCTCCACTCAATTGGATAGACCTACAACTAATCAGAGCAACACAGTAAGTGTTTTTTTGTTTTGTTTGTTTTTTATTGAGCTACGCAAAGTTGTCAACAGAACTCAATTACACGCATGCTGGAAGAAGTAGTAAAATAATGAAAATTGCTTATTTTACTTGGTCCTCCATGAGTGCGACCAAAGAAAAACAAGAGGGTTAATCAAAGCATTTTAAAAGTGACACACTTCCTGCTGCCAGTTGGTGGCGCTATAACTTTGGCTCACAATAGTCACATCCATGTGACCGGCCTCTTACAACAAACACACTGCTGAAGTTTCACCAAGATCAGTTAATGTATGAAGAAGTTATAACACACTTCCTGTTCTCTTTTTGCGCCATAATTTTGTTTCCTGCCAGGCCAAACCATTCAGAGATATAAAAAATCCCCTCTCAAACTTTCATCCTCAATGTCTTGACTTCATGCTGACCAAGTTTCGTGCCAGTGTGTTTGAATTCTCTAGGAGGAGTATTTCAAATTCCATTGCATGTGTTTTCCAAACAACCCTAAATAGCCGACTTCCTGTTGGGCTTGGGTAAAGAGTAAGAGTGTGAGATATACATGAACCGATGAGTCTATATGTGTACCGAGTTTCATATTATTACATGCAAGTGTGTTTGATTTATGGACCAGGATTTTGGAGCCCGTCTGCAAGGATTTTTGAAATTCTATTGATTTTTTTTTTTTTTTGTAAAATTATTTTTTATGTCAACAATGTTTAAAGTAGCTAGGATTATGGATGTGCATTTTTTTTGTCTCTTAACAAATATTTCGTCAGTAATTTTGTTGACAAAATGAACACTGCCCTTGCTCTCTGTCACTCTCTCACGCGATCTCCTGCCACATGGCATCCAGAGCCGCCCCTCTAATCAAAACCATCAGCATGGTGACTCCGCGCTGAATTAAGGCAGACAGATTTCCACACACAGCGTTCATCAGCACTTTTCAGGCCTTTAAACAGCTCACAGACTGCTACAGTCACATCCAAATGCTCGCATCCCTCCATCCATCAGATGCGCCCATCTGCTTGCATGATTCAAATTCACACTCTCATTACGCACACCGGGCTGAAACAGCACTGGGGAACCGGGGAAAAAACAGCCACCCTCTCTGCAAAAATTATTCTCTTTAAGTAGGTTTTCATTTAGAGCCCAGGGATTTAATTTCCCTCCACTTTTTTTTTTTTTAACCAACTTAGAAAATGATCCCCTCTTGGCCTGATATCTCAGCACTGCGTTTATTCTAATGGAAAAAGATTACATCTTGAATTAAAAACCGCTCGATCCTCGGCCAGTGCTCCAAAAAGGAGTGAAGACAATCAAAAGATTTCAAACCACTGTTTTTAACATTCACAACTCTGCATGATTTTAAATATTTGTAATGCTCATTTTTACTTATCCTACAAATATAATTACAATTAGTGCAAGTGTGTATTACTTTTATACAACAGTTCAGCTAATACTGAATATCTGAATTATTATTATTTTTTCTTGTAGCATGCTGTATGAATGTGTTTGGATCATTTATTGGTCTCGGCTTGGTTGATCATGTGATTTTATGTAACCATGTGACTTCATAAATTAAGATGGTTTCTGCACTTAGCGTTGTAAGCTATCTGAAAACATAGGAATATATAAGAGGATCTAGTGTTTTTGTTGTTGTTGTATTTTATAAAGTAGTCCCAATGAACAATTCATGCTAAATACTCCGATACAGTAGATGGCGGTATGCACCTTTAAAAGTCATCCTTTTAATGTGCCCTAAAACGGAAAGAAGAAGCATTGTTAGCTTGGCATTGAGAAAGGTCAGGGTCAGTAAAAGCATTTGATTTTATCTCGCTTTTTGACGTCTCTTATCTTTGGTGAAGTGTGCGGACTCTCTTGAGAAGTGCTTCTCTAATACTACATGAAATTTAAGACACAGCATGCCTATTGCTTTGTCTATTGTTTGCTCTGCCAACAAAAATAATTCGAAACATAACCACACCAGCCTCACATTGTTATTTTAGTATTATATCTATACGATTATAGTATTTGCTTACATTTTTTCAGTTTTATTTTCAGTTTTCATTTTAATTTCAGTTCAAAGTTTAAGTAATTTTGTTAAATGGTTTTGTCATTTTTATTACATTTTAAAAAATATTTTAAAAAGAATCTCAGACATGGGAGGCGGTGCACTAACAAAACTAGTAACTAGTGCACCTCTTGAGGCCAAGGGGGTTTGGTTTACTCGCACAGCTCTTACCAGCTTGCCTCTGTTACACTAGGCTTACTGTTTCTGCACTATCATTATATGACAGGAATAGAATAGCTTCATTCCTAAATCAATTGATGTATGAATCTGTTGAGTGAATCGGTCAATGAATCACTTCAGACTGTCAATTGTTGCCACCTACTGGCTAATCAAAGAGTCACATGTAGAAAGAGTCAAACGTGCAACAGGCAAGCTGAGTTATATAAACAGTAAAAAGTTTCAGTGCTGCTTGAGTGTATATTAGGAATGCTGCCCAGTCAGTCAAATTCAAGAATATCTAAGTCTGGGTTTATCAGCCAGCAATCTGTGGAGGACTTCTTTTGAAGGACATTTTTCACTCTCTGCAAAGCTACTGAGGCTTATTTAAGTGCGTTTGCATTTTTTGGTCTTGAATGAAAGTCCCTGGAAATTTCTGAAGAACAGTCAGCAGTGTTTTTATTTATTTATTTTTATGTGTATATATGTGTGTGTGAAGCTCTCACTGTTTTAGCACAGCAACTGTGGGCACTTACCAGCTTACCTTGCGGCTGTGAAACAATGTATTTAACAGGGGAAGGTCAGGTGTAAAATAGAGATCCGCCACACTGCGTGACGAACCTCTGATGAGGAAATTCATCAAAACCGTTACCGTGTCTGACAGTTTCTTTTTACAGTACCTCTTTTCTCTCTCTTTCTCTTTTTTTTCCCCCAAAACAGACCATCAATTCTAGATGCCTTTTAAATGAGGAGATTATTACAATATTAGGGATGATCAACAATTAATTCGCATCAAGTTTAAGTTTGTTTATTTCTAGAGCACATTTACTACCAGCTTTTTTTGGCCGACCAAAGTGCTATATGATAATCACAGTATAATACACATTCCACTTACAACATTCCTATTGTCAGTCAAAATATTGTGCATTAAAAAAAGTTAACAAAGGACAAGAAAAACAAGTAAATTATATATTAAAAGCTAATCCAAACTAATGAGTTTTTAACGCTGTTTTAAACTCAGATAGAGTGGAAGCCATTTTAAGTACAATAGGGAGATTATTCTATAGAGTGGGGCTCTTTTTTAAGCGGGTTCTAGGAATAAGAAGGAGGGATTTGTTTCCTGATCTCAATTCTCGATTTGAAGTATATGGGTGAAGTAAATCTGATAAATAAGTTGTTGCAAGATTATTTAGAAATTTGTAGACTAGTAGTAAAATTTTATAGGTACCCAGTGAAGGGATACTCCGTGAAGGGCTGCTGCGTAGAAACTAGAGCCCACTACCGAGGCAATTTGCCTATCAAATTTCAAGTTGTTATCAATTACCACACCTAGGTTACAAACTTTAGCTGAGATAGTAAGGTTTAAAGGATCAAGGTTAGGTAAATGTTGTCTTCTTTGTTTGGAGGGGCCAAAAATAATTGCTTCCGATTTGTCTGAGTTCAAAAAATAGAACGTTTTTTGAGAGCCATGACTTTACATCGTTGAAACACGCAGATAATTCACTAATAGCATTCTCATTCCCACTAGTCAACGGGAGATCAATTTGCATGTCATCAGCAGTAACAACGGAAGGTTACATTTATGTTTCTTGTAAATGGATCCCAAGGGAAGTAAATATAAAGAAAAGAGACTGGGTGCAAGAACAGATCCCTGTGGTACGCCACATGATAGCTTGCATACTGATGAATTAAAATTTCTAATTTTAACAGAAAAAGTTCTGTTAGTTAGAAAAGATTTAAACCAGTTTAACACCACACCACACAGTCCTATATAAGACTCCAGTCGGAGATGAGAATTCCATGATCAACAGTATCAAAAGCTGAAAACAAGTCCAGCATGATTAAAATGACAGAAGCTCCCGAATCAGTAATCATTAAGATATCATACTTTTACAAGGGCCGTTTCAGTACTAAGTAGCGATTTGAAACCGGATTGAAAGATCTCATAAATGTGATTAGTAGATAAAAAAGACTGGAGTTGCAAGAAGACAAGTCTTTCCATCAACTTGGAAGTTAAAGGAAGGACAGACAGGGCAAAAATTTGCGAAATATAGATGTAACAAGTGTGGGTTTCTTTAGCATCGAAGTCACTATGGTCCTTTTTGAAGCTATCAGGGATCAAGTCCTGACTGCAAGCATTTATTAAGTAAAGTTACAAGGCTAGGTCCTACAACATCAATTAATAACTTCAGATAGCGAGGGTGCTTATTGTCAAGGGGACTTGAAGAGGTTTTGAGTTTTACAATTATTTCCTTTAGTGATTCTAAGGAAATAGAATTAAAAGTAGTCCAAGAGGCTAATTTAGATCAAATTATTATCACTGGTATCATGTATTTGAACTCTTAAATTTATAATTTTAGTCTCAAAATAATTTTAGGATGTTTTAGGATTATGGAAGGTCTGTACAGAGGGATGAAGTATTGAGTAAATAATCGGAAAAAGAACTCTAGGAGTTTGATGATGTTCCTTGAACAAATAAAAAAAAAATCTTTATCTAATCTATCTTACAAACTTTATTCTAGTTGATCCTTTCACTGACATGAAGCACTTGTTTGCTTATGCTGCATATTCTAGGACCCTGCATGCTTGACTTGACAAATGGCATTAATAAATGAGGAAGACAGGGTGCATTTCTTTGTTTTAGTGGTGTCATGTTTTTAGAACTCTGATATTGTTTTTGCTCTGGCAAATGTTTCAAGTTATGAATCAATTACCTGCATGGGTGTCTCTATTGCATTGGAATGTAATAGAATGCTGGTTTTAGCATGATGCCATTATTGCTGAAATATGAACGCATGTTAGTAAAAACATGGCCATTTCTTTTACATTTCCAGTCTATTACAGCTCACAGGGCCATGAGATGAAGCAACATACCCCCAGGCCTGCATGAAATCTAATCTCATCTTTTTCAAAATAATGTACTCATGATAAAAAAACAACTAAAAAAAAAAACACAGCCAGTCTTAGGTTGCATACTTATTCCAAGAAAGTTATGATTATAATGACTCCCTTTCCCATAAGAATGCACATGATCAAGTTGGCAGCCTTATGGTGTGCAGTAAGAAAATAAGAAAATGAACAGAAATAACTTAATATGTATTAACATTACCATTAAAAAGTTTGGGGGGAACTTATAAGAAATGTTATGAAGACTGGAGTAATGATGCTGAAAATTCAGCTTTGCATTAAAAATAAAAAATAAGTTAAACATTTTTACAAATATTTCACATTTTATTTGTGATTAAAATAATTGAACCTTGGTATACGGGTATAGTTTAAAATGCCTAACTTTGATGAAAGGTTTTGATCCACTTCAAATATTTACAACTGTAGTTGTACAACTTTTGATTTTAATAATGTATTAGTAATGTTGAAATTAACATGAACTAAGATTAATAAATGCTGTAGAAGTATTGTTAATTCTTTGTTCATGTTAACTAATGAAACCTTATTGTAAACTGTTTCCAATAATATGGTTAACGTCAACCACCTCAGAATTTATTTGATCTACTACATTTGTATTCAAGTTAGAAATTTGCTTTTAAGAGTGACAAGAAGTTTTTACTCAGAAAGAAAATAAGCTTCACAGATGCAATGATTTTCAAGCACATGTACCACATCCTGGTATTCGTGGAAGACTGTAGTAAGTGAACTAAGGTCTTGGTCTTCATACTGATATCGAGTTCTAGTCATAACAAAGTTAGTATGACTATGCAGTCATGTGTGACATAAAAAAATGCATCAGAGATTCTTTGCCCCAGCTATCTGAAATAAATAAATCTTTCAGATGACATACAAGATGGGTGAGGATAAAGCTGGCACGGCGGTGCCACCTCCCCACATCCACGCGCGCTCTTTCACAGTATTTCAACAACAAAAACAACAACAACATCATCAGTGAGCCGTGTTCCTTTTTCCAAACACATGCCACACGCTGGGACAGGGCTGCTTTTTCCTGCCAGTGAAAGCTCTCAGTACTTTGATCCTTCTCCTTCACTCCATCACTTAACCAGCTCAAGCTGGCCGTTCAGGACACCTCCCCAGCCGCTCCACCCTGTGCTCTCTCCAACCATCTTGTTCAACGTGCAGCTTTCCTCTTATCGCTCCTCCAGCAGAGGCTTGGGTTCAGGACAGGGGTTTGAAAATAAATTAAATGTGAGCCATTTGGCATCTATCAGTTGGTGTAAATCGGACATAATTGGAGATAAGCATAAGATCAGGGATAAATCAAAGTTTGCCATCAAAATTTAAGATTTCAATATGAACTCAATTATTTTTTAATCTCCATCATCCATCCATCCATCCATCTTATCCGTCCATCTGTTCTACTAGGTCTACTTGTTTAGGGTGACCATATTTTGATTACCAAAAACGAAGTTTACTCAAATATACCTTATTAATTTCAATACATTTAAAGTAGGTTATGCCTCCTCTGTATGGATAGAAAATGGTTATATTGTTATATGGATACAGGACATGTCCTGGGAAAACAGGACCGTTGGTCACCCAATACTTGTTCCCAACACTGGGATCCTTCTGAAGTGTGTAAAGTCGCAAACGAGCTGTTTAAACTGGGCGTGTCAAGGCGAACTATCTTTTACTTTTCCATTTGTCCTTTTGTCGACAGTCAGAAACTAAACCTGTATCTGTATTCAGTGTGGACAGCGTCAATTACTATAAAAGATTATATTTGTTTTTGACGGAACACTCGCATCCAGTTTAGCAAATGTCAGCCGTTAAATGACTGAATGTCAGTGGGTGGGGCCTATGGTGCAATGGTGTTTAACTACTTGATTATGTTTGGCTCTGGAAACAGTAGGCTATGACAAATAAATAGCAAAACAAGCTGTTTTCGGAGCTTGATTAAATAAATGCTTTGTTTATAAGGATGATTTTTAGGCTATGAAACTTGCAGGATGTTTTAATGGTACAAAGATCTCTTATACTGTATTTCAAAAGATCAATGCAAATTTGATTTCTCATGTCATGACTTCTCTAAATTGCAATCATGTTTGATACCTCAATTAGATTCAAGAAATTCAAACAGACATTCTCAATTCAATTCTGAATGTTGCACAATATGGGTTCAGGATATACCAATTCTCTTTATCTCTGTGGGCAGATGTATGCTCCTCACAGAATTCAAACCCATAATGGGGGGGGGGTGCAGAAGATTTTCTTATGCATGTGGTATCCTCACTTGTTTCACACTTCTCTTTCCCTTTCCTCTAAAGATTATTTAGCTGTGAAACCCATCTGCTGTTTAAAAAAAAAATCAATTTATCAATAACTATCTTCTTAAGTCAATGGATCCTAATTCGACCAAGAACGTTCTCAGTGAGGAGAATCCTTTGACATGCACTGCATGACATTCAAATGCACCCATTACCTTTATGCACTTCACAGAGTTAAATCACAGAGTGGAAACATGGCAGAGCCCCAGAATGCTGCACAATAACATCAAAAGCTGGCATTCAACATTTTTATGATTTTACTTAGTGTCCAATTTGCTTGAAATGGTTGTTTCAAACAAACGCATCTAAATAACAGACCTTTGACTGAGTGCCTTCCACATTTTATGCAACAAAGCACTACCCAGATGTAATTTTTAGTGGTAATCGCAGAGAATGAGACCTCATCAACCCAATATATAATTCCACAGTGGTCAGGGTTTATGTTTTGGATGAGAAACTGCAATTATGGTTAAAGTTATGGGCAAGAAGTAGCCCTGTAATTAGCGGTTTGCATTAGTGGTGCACACAATAATAGGCAGTGTTAATCATAGACATAATAAATACATTGGCCGCTGGAGAGTATGTCAATGGCGCTGCCATATTGCGGAGGCAACTTTCTCATACTTCTAATAACGAGAATTGAGAATTTCATGTGCTGCTTTGGGGCTGTATCACACACAATTGAAAACAGGTCTCGAGGAATTATCTTTCACAAGCAAGACTGAACATTTGTTTCTGGGTGTATTCAGTCATGATATAATTTTTAATAGTAACGTTCAATGGAGAAAAGCCGTGAAATTTAAAAATACTACTGTTATTGTGTCACGAAATCTAGTTTTAGTAGTTTTACAGTTAATAATGTAATTGTTCAAACCTCAAATCTGTGGTTCATTTATAAAGATAGTGCCAATTTAAACATTTGATCTGACGTTTTTCAGAGTTGTGAGATCCAGGCGTTCACCGGGCGCTTAGCACTCATGCACCCCGTCTGGAACAGCCTGGTTCTGATGTCTCTAGTCTAGTGGTTAAACATGAGATATAATTCATCTTGTGTAATGTATATCTGAACGAACGATCTTTGGTCTCTAAAAAGAGACCGGGGTGTGACTTTTTTATTTGATATATATAGATATATATATATTTATAGACATTTTATGTATATATTTGAGTATATTTCTACATAGGCTATATAAAAAAAATGTCACAACCTGTCTCTTTTTGCAGACTAAGATATACATTACATGTAGATGAATTATGTCTCATGTATGTATGTATGTGTGTGTATATATATATATATATATATATATAAATTTATATATATATATATATAAATTTATATATATTAATTTATATATAAAAATTAATATATAATAATCTTAATTATAACATCTTAATTTATATGTATAAATTAATATATACGTATATCTTCACTGTATATAGGCCTATATAAAATAAAATGACACAAAACATTTTGTTAAATGTCATTTTAATGATCAATATCGTAATGTATCATGTTTTTTTCATATCTATATTATTCTACAATTGATATTACATTGTATTTGCTGTTCTTATTAATATTGTAATATTATACCACTTGCACTTATATCAATCTATTACAGCTATGCTTTTAAATGAATTGTACTTTTCATAGTCACCATTTAACTTATTATTTTTTATTGTCTGTATACTGTAATTGATATTTCTTATTCCATTGCTATTATTATAGTATTATAAATAAAGCATATGCTTTTATCAATATTTATTATATTATGTACTTATGATATTATATAATTATATAATTCATTAATATTTTATTTGCTGTATACTGTTTGTTTATTTTATTGACTAAACTATTTACGATTGCTTCTCACTTCTTTATATTTTGCATTGCACTGTACTTGTACCATATCGTATGTATTACCATAAAGGATCCATAAATTATCTTTGTTATTGCTAAAATCAGGTCAATCTACAGAAACTTTATTTAATTTAATGTAAAAATTAAATGATATCTTCACAATTCGGTATCCAAGAATAAAAAGCCAGATAGCCTACTTGACAAGCCTGAGCTTTGACAATTCCTTATTAATACAAATGTTCTAACTTTCTAAAGATTTAAAATAACTAAAGATGGTGCACCACGTACAATCCACTGAAATCAGTTGATACATTTTTTGGTTTTGTTTTGTTTTTATCCAGAAAAAACACAGCTCACTATTTACTTGCATTTGATTACAGTGCAATCTTGCCTTCCGCAAAAAGGGTGGATGCTGTCTACGTACCGCTGCACCATTCCAAAGCGGCCAATAGGGCATCTCTGTATTTATTATGTCTACTGGTGTTATTGGTCTGTTTTTTTGCCAAGGATGTTGGCCAGAGTATTGGGAAAAAACTGAATCGTGCTTTAGAATTGAATTTCTTTTTATGGGTGACTGGAGGTTGAAATGAACAGCTATGCAACAAGCCGAGAAATTAGTTCAAAATTCTCCAGCAGCACAAAATACCTCTAATGAAGTGAGACAACGCTTAATTAATAAGAGTGGGAGGGGGCCAGGAGAACGAAAGGGAGGATGGGAAGGAAATGTGAGAAGCAAGAAAGGGAGGAGATCAAAGATGTGATAGGGCAACCAACTTGATTTGACTGATTTCATAGATAGAGCAACTTATGAAATAAAACACGAGTGTTTACTCACTTCTGCTTGCCTAAGGAGGTCAGTTTAACATATCATCAACCTGAATTATTTATCCACATTATACAACACATAACAAGCTCAACCTGCAAAAGTAACTTGCCGTATTAGATCTGAATTGGTCTGTTGTTGTTGTTGCTAATGCATGTTGGCATGCACAAACTAGCTTCATGCTGTGCCAGCTCATGAGTGTTTCATATAGCCATTCATGTAGCTCTACATGTCGTGGGTTTGATTCTTGACTCATTTGTTGCTAAAATATACCTTGAATGCACCGTAAGTCGTTTTGGATTAACATGTCTGCCAAAATTCAAAGCCTTACGTTTGAAATGAGTAATAATGGATTCATTAATGTCGTCTTTATTTGTCTTTCTTTCTTTCTCGTCTCTCTGCGTGCATGGCTAGGTGGCATGCAAGGTAGGTGGCGCGGCCAAGTCGAGCATCCTGCAAAGGGATGATTGAATTTTTCATATTAAGCCTGACTGATCACAGCGAGTCACATCTTTGGTCTTCACAAGACGGAGACAAAGAGGAGAAACAGAGTGTAGCGGTTGTGCGGTCCTGACCGCGGCTTTCATCCAGCCTCGTCATACACCAGACTCCATTATAAATGAGCCAAGAGGCCTGGGGAGCCTGCTAACGGAGATTCTAAAGAAAGGGCGGGAGGAAGTGTGTGTGCCTAAGACGAGCAGCATACGGTGCATTTTGGGAACTTGTTCTGAATAAATAGAGTTTGTTGTATGATGGTCCACACCCTGAAGGATGTGCATTGTTATGGAGATTATGGCTTATAAGGAAGGGCGAATGTGTCGGTGGGTGTGGAACTGTCCAGAGAGCGTAACATGTTGTATGTTGGAGTTGTGATGGAAAATGTGCGGTGAGTTTCGCTTTAAAATCCCCTGTAGCAGTATGTGGTAGATCAAAGAGACTTCCGGGAGACTCTGTCCACAAGCTTGCGCCCCTCTCGCCTCTCAGTGTGTACTCAAACAGACAAGCCCTATGAAAAACAGACCTGGATTTGATGAAAATTTGCTCAATTATTGATCAACCTGCACAATGGCGAGCGTGAGAGAGGTGGATAATAAAACAGGAGAGTGCTGTTGCTTCGAGTGTGTAGGAAAGTCTGTTTCACAGCAGCCAATAAGCTCTGATCTCTGTGTCAGAATTCCTGGCTTGGTGATCGATAGCATATCTTGGAAACGTGTTTCTGCTAAAATTATTTTATACAAATTAGGCAATTGTTTGCGTACAGTGAGGGTATAGAGCTAGAACATTCGTGTGGATAGCAAGGTTTAGATCATTTGTTCTTGAGTGATTTTGAGAAATGTTTAAAAGTGTTTACGTGTTCATAGTAAAATCTCAAACCTGTAACCTGTGATTTGTTATGATACTCTAGAGAAAGTGAAATTACTAGGGTCTAGCTCACCCTAAAATGAAAATTATGTTCTTTTCACCATCCAAAACCACATGAATGACAACTTTTGTAGAAGACAAAAAAAGAGGTAACACTTTATTTCGATAGTCCACTTTAGACACTCTACTAACTATAAGTAACTTTTCAACTACATGTCAACTAACTGTCAATATAGTATTAGTAGACTATCAGCTTAATTTCTGCTAACACTTTATTTTGTTGGTCCCCCAACAGACATTCAACTGACTATAAGTAACTTGTCGACTACAAGTAAACTCATTCTCTGAACTCAAAGCCTAACACCTAACAGTCTATTGACAGTCTACTATAATATACTAATACTCTAATGAGTTAGTTGACATGTAGTTACATGAAAAGTTACTTATAATCAGTAGAACGTCTAAAGTGACTATCAAAATAAAGTGTAACCAAAAAAGATATGGTTACACTTTATTTCAAGAGTCACTTTAGACGTTCTACTAATTATAGAGGGAATGCGCGTTACATCACCGTCGGCAGGAGTGCCTGCAGTTACTCACAGTGAGTGGCAAAAAGACTGAGCGGCTGTGTATGTTTTCAGTGGAAGTTTTCAGTTTCACTCTCATTAGAATATTAATTTATTATCGTAGACTGTCAGTAGACTGTTTGGTGTTAGGCTTTGGGTTAGGAGAATAAGTTTACTTGTAGTCACCAAGTTACTTATAGTCAGTTGAATGTCTGTTGGGGACCAACAAAATAAAGTGTTAGCAGAAATTAAGCTGACAGTCTACTAATACTATATTGACAGTTAGTTGACATGTAGTTGAAAAGTTACTTATAGTTAGTAGAATGTCTAAAGTGGACTATCGAAATAAAGTGTCACCAAAGATATTGTGAAGAATGTTGCTGACTAAACAGTTTTGGCAAGGTCAAAAATAAATGAAAAGTACTTTGGTTAACAACATTCTTCAAAATATAAAGACATGAAGCTTTCGATGTTGAATTGTCTTAAATATGAATGATTATTCACTTCAGTGAAAATCTTGTCATAGTCACATTATATTACTGCTCTTTATTGAAAATAGTGGCTTGGACATGATTCTAAACATCTAATTTTGTGTGCAACCAAAGAAAGAATGTCATTCTGGTTTGACTTTGAGGGTGAGTAAATTACACAATTTTCATTTTCTTCATGTGCTCTGCATCTATCTCATTGCTGTCTATAGGAGAAACATTTGTATGATTTGTGTTTTTTTCTTTCAAATATGAACTAAATGTACATTGGTATGGGTAGTTTTTGAATCACTGAGTCATTATTAGGGTAGATATATTGAATGGAGCAGAGATTATGGATTGTATCATCCATATTCCTTTTGATATCAAGGGCATCTCTCATTTTATATATCCTTTATGAGAGAGTGAAATCATGAGCTGAAGTTTACATTTAGTGAACATATATTTATATATAAACCTTCTTGACACATTCCCAGAACAATGGATGCAGAAAACCATGTGAAATGAAAGGGCTCTTAATGAATCAATTAGCAAAATCTGCTTGTGATATAGCTGATACAATGAAATGAATGGGAGAGAGAGAAAGAAAAGAGGAGGAGAAGACCGGGGGTAGGAATGGTGATAAGGGAGAGCTGCCTCTCGTTTTCTTTCTCATTGCCTCGCTCTAATTAGACAGGCAAGTGTGATCTGAATACTTACTGGAGAAAGAAAGTAAGAATGAAAGCAGAAATAGAGAAACCGAGATGGAGAGGAGGGGTTTCACTCTACCTGAACCACACTACAACATGCAAGATACAGAGACATCTTTATATTACAAAGGACGATGAATGTTAATAAGCAACATATATTATGAAGAAGTACATTACTTTGATTTTTATTCAAAGGATAAATAGCATATTTTGAAAGGCAACAATAGAATAACTTGTATCCAGTGTGCAAAACCTAAATCTTGCTGGAAGAAATCAAGACATGCTCTGACTGACAATGGCACAGTTTGTAAAGAGCCAAAAGTATTCATGTTTTTTTAATGCCAAAAATCCCAAAAGATAATAGATACCATCTTGATGGAGTGCCAAGTCAAAAATAAATAGATAAAAGGCAAAAATATAAGTGTGCCTATTTACATTCTGCTATAAATATTCACATGGTGCCACATCTCATATTTTGTGTTGTGGCCCCACTGATTTGCATCACATGCACAGATTTGTATCACTGGCACATACTGCTTATTATGGACAAAAATAATATGTTAAAAACAATGTTTGCATGCTAGATAGTAATATGTATGTAGCTAATATAGTCAATATAGCTAGCGTCTTGCAAATAAACATGTATTAAGTGCAATTTATTTTGTAACTTTTGGCAGTACAATAAATTGAGTATAAAAAAATTATACTTGGTAGCGTTAATTTGTCAGCCTAGAAATGATGGGACAATCCAAGCTGCAACCAGATCCACACAATCCGCTCTGCATGTATACTGCATATTTTTGCAAATGTAAAAAGTCGGATATTGCATGCATACCAAAAACTTTGCATAGTATACTTTATAGCATACGGGTACTAGTATGTAATATGGTAGTATGCAATACCTAGCATGATGCTAGTAGTCGTAGTATGTTAATATGCAATAACCAATATGATCACAGGTACCGAATGGAGGAAAACAAGTCTACCTCAAGAGAGATAGCCAGATACCCCACCACCTTCACTAGCAGGTGCTAACAGGGCCATGCTAACCAGCCAAAACTTGAATGAAGGGACATTGGCAGGGCACAAAGAAACTAGACAGAAAAATTGAAAGACCAGTAATGAACAGTAACAGCGAGAAGGCCTAGGGCAATATAGAGATAGAATACCTGACAGCTGCACATGGCAACATGGAGGAGAAAGAGAAAGAGAGCAATGGATAGACAAGAGAGGAAAAAAGAGGGAGGGGTGATTGTGAGCACCACTTGACAAAACCCTGCTAGACTGTTTATAAAATGCTAGAGACTACAAGGCTTAAGTCTCAGTATGTGAGAGGGCAATCTTAAAGGAGAGCCACTACTGGCTAGTTGGAGGTCTTCTGTCTGCTTAGCAATGGATGCCTTAATCACACATCCTCTCTGCTCAGAGTCACCCACCGTGACGGCAACTCTCATTTCAAAAATAAAGCAGCTGGTCTGGGGGTAACAAAGAATTCTGGAGTCTATATTGCTTGTTAATCTGGAAATATTACAATGCTAATATTTGGCCTTTTTCCATTTGGGTAAAAACCAGTAACAATAAGGAGCTGTTGACTGTTGAGTGCATATTATGTTAGGTTAGGTAAGTCTGTTTCTCTTTGTGTTTCTGATGTTTCGTATCTCGCTAAAATGCAGTATAACATCCCATTTGGAGTAATTACAATGATTAATATAGCTGCGAGCAGCGACCGCGGGCCCAAGCCGGTGGCACTCGCGGACCTGGCGGTACCGCCGGCTTTGGCCCTCCATCGCTGCTCGCAGCTATATTTATATATATATATATATATATATATATATATATATATATATATATATAAAAAACAAATAAAGCCGGTGGCACCGCCACCTTGGTGCCTTTTGGGTTATTCTGCACGACGTGCAAAAACGTAACCCCTGCTTTGGAATACATACTAGTATGTATTCCACAATTGGAATACATACTAACATACTAGTCAGAACTGAATAGTTGATATCTGAATGACAGATCACCATAGAAGTCAATGGAAAAAATGTGACTAGTAGTAACAAAAGAATAGTTACTAGTCACCATTGAAATAAGTACTAGTGTCTAATGAATAAGTACTAGTATCTATTTAATAGATACTAGTATCTAATGAATAAGTACTAATAACTAATTAATAAGCATTGGTATGTAATGAATAAGGACTAGCATCTAATGAATAAGTACTAGTATCTAATAAATAAGGACTAGTGTCTAATGAATAAGTACTAGTATCTTTAAAAAGGTACTACTACCTAAAGAATAAACACTAGTATCTAAAGAAAAGGCACTAGTATCTAAAGAATAAGCACTAGTAGCTAATGAATAAGTACTAGTACTTAATGGAATAGATACTAGTATCTAAAAATAAGTACTAGTAGCATGAAAATAGAGACTAGTAGGTTAAAATGATTAAATGTTAAAACGGTTTGCCATACTCTATCTGTCGTTTCAACTAGTCACAATTACGTTACAGATATCTTAAATGATAATACAAACTATCCAAAATGTAATTACGACTAGAAAGACGTTGTTGATATCTACAATGTTAATTACGAATAGTCAAACTTAGCTTTTAAATGTTAAAAGGGCTTGCCATACAGAAGTGTAGGCTCAGAGAGACACTCAACATTTTCAAACCAAAATATCTGACTTTCTGTGGGTCCTAGCTCATGAGTGTAAATTAGAAAGTTGTCCGGCTTGAGGAGAATATATGAATATATGAAACGATGAGATCAACATGTGTACTGAGTTTCATATTATTACATGCAAGCGTGTTTGATTTATGGACCAAGTTTTTGGACCCCGTTCCAGGGGGCGCTGTCTAGCCCCCTTGCCACACCCGGGTACCATCTTCAGCCCGGCTCTGATGGCTGTGGGATCTGACCTGTGTGCAAAGTTTCAAGAGTTTTCAAACCCATTAAGGGCCCCAAAAGCCGCTAAGAGACTCAAAATCATCAAAAAAAGGAATGTTAAAGTTTGATGCGTTGCTATGGCAACATTATCTTAGATATTGAATAATGCTTTCACAGCTCTTCATCTGGCGTGTGTTTACATTTGAAGCAAATCGGGTAAAAGTAAGAGTGCGATTTCAAAGCATTTTGAAAGTGAAACACTTTCTGCTGCCAGTTGGTGGCGCTATATATTTGACTCACATCTATGTGACTGACCTCTTACAACGAACACACTGCTGAAGTTTCATCAAGATCAGTTAATGTATGCAGAAGTTTTAACACACTTCCTTTTTGATTTATTTACTTACTTTTTTGATTTATGGACCAAGTTAATTTAATTAATACACTAATTATATAAAACTATTGTCAATGCACTACAATTAAACAGGTTATATGCCTTTACTTATAAAAAAATAAAAATAAAAACTTATGTAAAAAATACCAGGCTTAAGAAATGTATTTACTTTAGCAGGCCAGACACACAGTGAAATGATTAAGCCCCCTCCCCCTACACACACACACACACACAGACTGTGTGACAGGCCTAGGCTTCAGAAAGAGCATGATCATATTCAAACTACAATATCTGACTTTCTGTGGGTTTGAGCTTATTATTGTTAATTAGAAAGTTGTTTGGCTTGAATAGAACAATATACACGGCAAGTTTTGTAACTGTCAGTAAAACTAACCAAGTTATAACACACTTTATGTGTCCTTTTTTAGTCAAAAAAATCCGCCACGGCCAAACCGTTCGAGATATCAAAAATCCGTCCGGAATATAGCATCCTCAATGTCTTGACTTCATGCACACCGAGTTTGGTGGTGATTGGTAACAGCATGGGTTGTAATTTGATGTTTTTCTAGGACAATTATTTAAAAAAAAAAAACATAATTCCCGATTTCCGTTTGAACTGTCGTAAAACTTAGAGCACGAAAGTTGTTTGGCCTGATGTGATCTATGAGTGTACCGAGTTTCATATTAATCCATGCACGTGTGTTTGATTTATGGACAAAATGTTCGAATCCTAAAAAAGAATGCATCCTAAAAGAATGGTAAAGTTTGATGCGTCGCCACGGCAACAGTTTCAAAGATATCAAGAATCCATTCATAGGTCTTCATCTGCCGTGTATGTACATTATACAGATGAAGTTTGAAGCAAATCGGGTAAAAATAAGAAGGTGATTTCAAAGCATTTTGAAAGTGACACACTTCCTGCTGCCAGTTGGTGGCGCTATAACTTTGACTCACAATAGTCACATCCATGTGATCGTCCTCTTACAGCGAACGCACTGCTGAAGTTTCATCCAGATCAGTTAATGTATGCTGAAGTTATGACACACTTCCTGTTTCACGTTCTCGCCATAATTTCGTTTCCTCGCCACGGCCAAACCGTTCGAGATATCAAAAATCCCCACACAAACTTTCATCCTCAATGTCTTGACTTCACGCTGACCGAGTTTCGTCGAATTTGGATCAGAGCTCTAGGAGGAGTATTTAAAAGTTCATTGCGTGTGTTTTACAAAAAAACCTCAATAGCCGACTTCCTGTCTGGGCTGGGGTAAAAAGCAAGAACGCGAGGTATAGATGAAATTCTGCTATCGACATGTGTACCGAGTTTCATATTATTACATGCAAGTGTGTTTGAGTTATGGACCAGGTGTTCGAACCCCATTCCAGGGGGCACTGACGAGCCGCCCTGCCACGCCCGGGTACCAGCTTCAGCCCGGCTCTGATGGCCGCTGGGTTCTGACCCGTGTGCAAAGTTTCAAGAGTTTTCGAGCATGTTAAGGGCCCCAAAAGTGCCCGAATAGTCGCTAGAAAAAAAAAAAAAATAAAATAGCTGCGAGCAGCGACGCGTGCCCAAGCCGGTGGCACCGCAACCCCGGTGCCTAAAGGCACCGGGATGGCGGTACCGCCGGCTTTGGCCCTCCATCGCTGCTCGCAGCTATATTTATATATTTATATATATATATATATATATATATATATATATATATATATATATATATATATATATATATATATATATATATATAAGCCGGTGGCACCGCCACCTTGGTGCCTTTAGGGTTATTCTGCACGACGTGCAAAAACGTAACCCCTGCTTTGGAATACATACTAGTATGTATTACGTACTAGTGTCTAATGAATAATACGTACTAGTGTCTAATGAATAAGTACTAGTATCTATTTAATAGGTACTAGTATCTAATGAATAAGTACTAGTAAGTACTAGTACTTAATGGAATAGATACTAGTATCTAAAAAATAAGTACTAGTAGCATGAAAATAGAGACTAGTAGGTTAAAATGATTAAATGTTAAAACGGCTTGCCATACTCTATCTGTCGTTTCGACTAGTCACAATTACGTTACAGATATCTTAAATGATAATACAAACTATCCAAAATGTAATTACGACTAGAAAGACGTTGTTGATATCTACAATGTTAATTACGAATAGTCAAACTTAGCTTTTAAATGTTAAAAGGGCTTGCCATACAGAAGTGTAGGCTCAGAGAGACACTCAACATTTTCAAACCAAAATATCTGAGTTTCTGTGGGTCCTAGCTCATGAGTGTAAATTAGAAAGTTGTCCGGCTTGAGGAGAATATATGAATATATGAAACGATGAGATCAACATGTGTACTGAGTTTCATATTATTACATGCAAGCGTGTTTGATTTATGGACCAAGTTTTTGGACCCCGTTCCAGGGGGCGCTGTCTAGCCCCCTTGCCACACCCGGGTACCATCTTCAGCCCGGCTCTGATGGCTGTGGGATCTGACCTGTGTGCAAAGTTTCAAGAGTTTTCAAACCCGTTAAGGGCCCCAAAAGCCGCTAAGAGTCTCAAAATCATCAAAAAAAGGAATGTTAAAGTTTGATGCGTTGCTATGGCAACATTATCTTAGATATTGAATAATGCTTTCACAGCTCTTCATCTGGCGTGTGTTTACATTTGAAGCAAATCGGGTAAAAGTAAGAGTGCGATTTCAAAGCATTTTGAAAGTGAAACACTTTCTGCTGCCAGTTGGTGGCGCTATATATTTGACTCACATCTATGTGATCGACCTCTTACAACGAACACACTGCTGAAGTTTCATCAAGATCAGTTAATGTATGCAGAAGTTTTAACACACTTCCTTTTTGATTTATTTACTTACTTTTTTGATTTATGGACCAAGTTAATTTAATTAATACACTAATTATATAAAACTATTGTCAATGCACTACAATTAAACAGGTTATATGCCTTTACTTATAAAAAAAATAAAAATAAAAACTTATGTAAAAAATACCAGGCTTAAGAAATGTATTTACTTTAGCAGGCCAGACACACAGTGAAATGATTAAGCCCCCTCCCCCTACACACACACACACAGGCAAAAACAGGCAGAGACAGACCAAGGCTTAGAGAGAGCATGATCATATTCAAACTACAATATCTGACTTTCTGTGGGTTTGAGCATATTATTGTTAATTAGAAAGTTGTTTGGCTTGAATAGAACAATATACACGGCAAGTTTTGTAACTGTCAGTAAAACTAACCAAGTTATAACACACTTTATGTGTCCTTTTTTAGTCAAAAAAATCCGCCACGGCCAAACCGTTCGAGATATCACAAATCCGTCCGGAATTTAGCATCCTCAATGTCTTGACTTCATGCACACCGAGTTTGGTGGTGATTGGTAACAGCATGGGTTGTAATTTGATGTTTTTCTAGGACAATTATTTAAAAAAAAAAAAAACATAATTCCCGACTTCCGTTTGAACTGTCGTAAAACTTAGAGCACGAAAGTTGTTTGGCCTGATGTGATCTATGAGTGTACCGAGTTTCATATTAATCCATGCACGTGTGTTTGATTTATGGACAAATGTTCGAATCCCTAAAAGAATGCATCCTAAAAGAATGGTAAAGTTTGATGCGTCGCCACGGCAACAGTTTCAAAGATATCAAGAATCCATTCATAGGTCTTCATCTGCCGTGTATTTACATTATACAGATGAAGTTTGAAGCAAATCGGGTAAAAATAAGAGGGTGATTTCAAAGCATTTTGAAAGTGACACACTTCCTGCTGCCAGTTGGTGGCGCTATAACTTTGACTCACAATAGTCACATCCATGTGATCGTCCTCTTACAGCGAACGCACTGCTGAAGTTTCATCCAGATCAGTTAATGTATGCTAAAGTTATGACACACTTCCTGTTTCACGTTCTCGCCATAGTTTCGTTTCCTCGCCACGGCCAAACCGTTCGAGATATCAAAAATCCCCACACAAACTTTCATCCTCAATGTCTTGACTTCACGCTGACCGAGTTTCGTCGAATTTGGATCAGAGCTCTAGGAGGAGTATTTAAAAGTTCATTGCGTGTGTTTTACAAAAAAACCTCAATAGCCGACTTCCTGTTGGGCTGGGGTAAAAGTAAGAACGCGAGGTATAGATGAAATTCTGCTATCGACATGTGTACCGAGTTTCATATTATTACATGCAAGTGTGTTTGAGTTATGGACCAGGTGTTCGGACCCCATTCCAGGGGGCGCTGACGAGCCGCCCTGCCACGCCCGGGTACCAGCTTCAGCCCGGCTCTGATGGCCGCGGGTTCTGACCCGTGTGCAAAGTTTCAAGAGTTTTCGAGCATGTTAAGGGCCCCAAAAGTGCCCGAATAGTCGCTAGAAAAAAAAAAAAAAAAAAATAAAAAAAAAAAAAAAAATAATCGGAAGGAAAACAATAGGGCTCTGCGCCCTTTCAGGGCTTGGGCCCTGAAAAAAAAAAAAAAAATAAATAATAATCGGAAGGAAACATATAGGGCTCTGCGCCCTTTCAGGGCTTGGGCCCTGAATAATGAGTATACATAAATATGTAGGTGATGCCAAGTGATTGCCTTTATGATTAAGTCAAATGAATCTTTCAAAACTCATTCAGGAATGAGTCAAGTGAAGTGTATATGAGTGAGTCATTGAATTAACAGTTAAACCATTCTAAATACTGATTCAGAAATGACACAACTGACTGACAAAAGTGACTTTCACAGAAGTGACTGACACAAGTGACTTTATCCCACTCATAATCCATTCCATTCAACTGATTCATCCAAAACACTGATTCATTCAATTAGAGTCAAAACGGTCATATTTACAGACGATGAACAGCACATCAAACACTGTATACATTAAAATTTTGTACACAATATTCAAAGCTTTAATAAATTGTAAATAAGGCCATGTGCCCACCAAAGTGTTTTTTCACGCGCCTGGCGTACGCTTTCAATTGTTTTCAATGGAGCGCCGCATTTTTTAAACGCCATGAGCGTAACGAGGTGCTGAGCGTTTTTTTCACGCTGAAAGCGCCGAGCGCCCAGCGTTTTCTATTGGTCGCCGAGAGTTGAAAACTTTTCAACTTTGGATAAAACGCCGCGTCATCACCGTCACTTAATACCCACCCGTCCAATCACAGTGGAGGAGGGGCGGGACTAAACCACACTCACCAACTGTCACAACATTGTTGTGACATGTCGTCACGTCATGTGACATGTCGTCATACAGATGTCGTCTGTACAGCGACATCAACCAACAGAGCTAACCGAACAAAATGGATGAAAAATAAATTTTTAGTATGAAACAAATTATTTGTGAAATCAATTACAAGTAAACTGTGCTGCAGATATTCTGTATCATAGCAACGAAACGTCTCAACAGAAAAAAACGCTGCACTACCAAAACTCTCTCAAGCGCCCAAAGCATGGCGTCTTCAGCAGAGCGTCTAGCATTTTCAGCTGGCTAAAAACGCTTCGTTGGACACACGGCCTAAGACATTTGTTGCCCTCGTACAATAGCCAAATTAAGAGCAAATGTGACAGGACATACTGTATTTTGATTAATATATGTGCCAAAAAAGACAAGTTGCATAGGAACCATAAACAATAACATGTAGTTTTCATTGCAACATGTCTATTTCGGTTTAAATTGAATATGCTTTTAATACATTTAAAATTATTTGTTTTAGTTTTACAAATTAGTTAAAATTTGTTATTTGTTATCATCCTCTGGTTTGAGCTAAAACAGGGTCAGATTGGTAGCTTGAACCACAATGTGTTTTCTATGTTGTTCTTTGGTTTGTGATCAAAAAGGAAGTAAAAATAAAATACAAATGTATTATTAAGATTAATAGTGATGAAAGTGTGCTGTATAGATAGGAAATATGAAATGGCTTTAAAAAGCACCATTTCCAGACAAAAGAATGTCTCGCTATATACTTTGCCTGACCTTACCTTGGGAGGTTTGTTCGCAACTTTGAGATTCAGACTGCGCTCTGTTTTGAAAAGAAGAATCCCCATGTCTCGCAGGCACAATGTTAGCAATACAAGTGGCAGTCTTTTGTAGCCAGAGATGAAAGATTCATCAGACACAGATGGAAAGAAAAAAAATTAAACTAGAAATCTGAAACATTTCATAATTTATTGAAATCAGAATTAAGATGAATGGTTTTTCCTTTCTCTCTCTCTTTTGTGGCCGAGTGCCGCACATGAAAGTCAGAGGCAGAGTTTACGTTTATTTCTTATGAATGTAGCAGTGACCCATTTCCCTCAGTGTACCTGTTCAATGGCACCACTTCAGTGAGAAAAGTGATCAATTATTCAGCACTGTCAGAACAGAAAGGGAAAGTGGAAAGAGGTTTCAAATGAGTCATAATTACTGTGATTGTATTTTTCATCTAAAACTACCAGGTGTTAATCTCTCTGCGACGTTAAAGATCTTCCTATACAGTCACATGTAATGCTTTAAGACCCTTAAAAATGAACTTAGAAACAGTCTTCCAATCCATTCCTGTTGCAGCACAAACATTTAACAATGTGCCTTATTAACATTCAATGGCTTTATTTTATCTGCTAAACCATGTTCAAATTAATTGTATGATCATTTAAAAAAAACATTACATTATTATGAATCTGGCAGAAATGTCTGTGCTGTCTTGTATTTTAATAGATCAAAAATCTGAATTCAATCAGCTCTTCTCATTAGAGAATTTAGACAGTATAATTTTTAATTACTCTGAACTGTAGAATCATTTTGGAAGTAGTTTGTCTTATAATTATAGGGATGCAATGCTGAACTTCTGGTAATATATCTATTTGATGTGAGTTATATTACATAATATGTATTCATGCAGTATTATATACTTGACTATAAAAAACAGTGGTAACATATACTTTCCCTAACCTTACTTTGTCTTTTTAGTGGCAAATAAATAAATAAAATAAAAATGTGATTCAATGAGAAAAGGATTGATTGAGGATAAAAAAACATGGTAGAGTCTTCTGCAGATCTGCACATATTGCTAAATTGAACTAATTTTATAATTGTTGAAATTTACAGTTATTATACTGAACTGAATCAACACTGAACTGAATTGAGCTCAATAATAACACTGTTGTCTTTTTGATGAAGTTTCCAGTAATTATTATTTTGTTTAATACTGTGAAGCTGGTTTGAAACAGTCTGAAAAGCACTATGTAAAAAAAAAAAATGACGTGACTTGTATATAGTATATTGTGCCATTAGCATTTACTCAAGAGGAAAGATATTTATTGCTGGATAAAACTAGGTTCTATAGCCATAGCTCAATATAATAGGCTCTATTTATCATTAAGCACCCTCATTAGATAATATTATGAAATATTAGGGTGACAACAGTCTGAGTCTGTGTTTATATATTGCAATCTATAATGACACTTAAACAAAATAAATGCTGCACATTTTCCACATTATGGACCTCTTAGAAAACTCATCATACGGGCTTGCTACTTTTACTATGCTTGCAAAAAAAATCCAACAGCTACTGATTCTCGTGATTAAATTTCCTCACGACTGGCCGCCACAGCAGGGTGGGTTAGCCCCTGGATGCAATTGGAGATCAGAGGAGCGAGACCTCAATAATGGATCTCATCCATTTACAGCAAGTGATTATTATTATTATTTATTATTATTTTATTATTGAGTATATGGTGTGTTCTAACTGACCGATTGCAATAAAAGTTTGCTAATTATCATCATTTTTATTTTTTCATTCATTGTATTGACACAATTGTATTAATACTATAATTATAATTACAATTTTAATACTATAATTGTATTAATAGATAATATAAACTAAAAAAATGTTATTTTATAATTAGCTAAATAAGGGCTGACAATACTCAGAATAATGCACTTTCTCATTTGTTATTATTATTATTACTACATTGTTATTTTATGAGTTATAATAGTATTATTATTTTTATTTTTATTATATACTTATTATATTATTATATATACTTTATTATATATTTTTTATAAAAAATATGATTTTTATATAATTGCATGAATTAATTGTATGATTTTGACAACATTGGACTGCACATGAATTTTCATTTTTGGATGAACTTTTGGTACCGCTTCCTTTTACAGTCCAGTTACCTATGTAAATACTATGTACTCTATTTTTAGTAACTACAATTACTGGGTAATAACTATACTAACCCTGAACCTACCACTTAAACCTACCCCTGTTCCATGTACTTACCTTATCTTAGCCAGTACTTTCTAGGTAAGTACACTATAAGTACACTGTAAGTACTGTACTGTAAAAGGAACGTTATCTAACTTTTTCACATTATCACCACATGATTAATAATTAACTGGGATGACAAAAAAAAACAGCTGCTAAACAGTCAGCAAACAGCTCAATAATGCAATGCATTCTGTGTAATGTCAAACTAATAATTCAAAGTAATTTGCATTTACTAATATCTGTGAATAAAAACTCCCAGTGTGCAAAATAAATAGAAAATACAAGAAAGTAATAACTCAGAGGGAGCAGAGGGCATGAGGTATATCTGGTGAAATCTGTTGTAGCTACAACCTTTGGCACTGGAGGGCACTTTGTCTTTGCAGTAGCATTTGTGTTGATTCGAGTGACCTTTGTTATAAATAACAATGCCTACCGAGATCTGGCATGGCCCACTGTTTATCGAAGGTGTTCGGACCATGAGAGCAGCATCTGTGAAAAAGGCCAAATGTATCTAATGAGCTCTCGAGCTTGATAAGTGCAGTTACTCGGCCCATGTCGAAAGATCACGAGGACTGGGGAACGCAAGATGACAATGTTAAATGAGCAAGCAAACACAATCACTGAGTAAAACAAAGACAAGTAAAGTGGCCTTAGTGAAGAATGCCATGTTGAGTGACTCATGAGTCATTTTTCCGTGATAAGATCATATTCCCCTCCACTTTTCTGCGTTGCCTGCGACAGCAACCGACGCAGAGCTGCATTATTGTAACCCACCATTGTTTTTACTCATCCATCTGTTATCAATTAATTATCATCCATTTTGCTTTAGGACAGAGAGAAAATTCAGATCAGGCTATGGCGGGGAAAAGAGCCCTGGGGAACGCGGTATGAGAGGAATAGAGTGAATGAAATAGTGTGTACATAGTACATACTGGCTGTTTGAGAAAAATCAAAAGCACTGTAAACCCAAATAAATTGGCAAAACTCGAAAAAAAGGTAATCAATTACATCAAAATGATTAAGTAAAGAAATTCAAAGTTTAAGCAAGCAGATCTGGTGGATTTGTATTTTATACATTTTAATTGCTCTAAACTTGTAAGCTAATTCATTAATTTAACTTAAAATGACAATGTAATCTCAGCTCAAATAATTTATAGAGAAACTAGATTTTCAGTAAATGCTAACTTGCTAACTAGCTTTGATAGCATTTGCATAGCATAGCAATTGTTGAATTAGGATGGCAATATGGAACATTTAACATAAAACCCCCCAAAAAACCCAACATAAGATAAACACTTCTAAATTAGCATAGCAACACATTAAACAGTACTAAATAATCTACTTAACATTAATCTTTCACAAAAAAAATAAAATAAAAAAATAAATCATATAAGACTTAATTTTAGCATTTACTCTCCCTTTCGGGTGTCATGGCAAAGCACGCAAGGAAATAGAAGTCCCAGCTCAGCTTCAGTTAAATTTAAGTTTGTGTAAATTAAAAGAAACAAGTCAATGCTACTCAAAACGAATGAAATAATTCAGATTACTTACAATGAGTCAGTTTTGTGAACTCAAAAGAAAGTTCCAAATACTCATAATTTAGGTTCATTTGATTGAACTGAATTTGTTTAATTTGAGTTTACCCTACTCAAACCAATAACTTATTTTTAGCATTGGGGTTTACCATGAAGGCAGACCTACAAGAGTGTCTTTGACTTCTATGTGTGTCTGTATACCAAGCGGGCAGTGGTATTGGGCTGAAAGTCATCTGTACTTAGAAAACACTTGTGGCGTGCTTACCACCCACCAATAAAAAGAACAGAACTCAGAGGGCACCAGGAGCCAATAGGAGGGCAATAACGACTAACATGCTCTGTGCCAACTTCCTGTGAGTCATATGCCAGACATTGAAGCCAGGAGGGAATGAGAGGGAGCAGAGCGAAATGACAGCAAAGACAAGCACAACTCAGGTGAAATGAGCTGGGACTTCAGAGCAGGGCTGATTTAAATAGCAGGTGCTTTGATGAGATAGGCAGTGACCTTATTCTAGACAGTATATCAGATATGTTCACAGTCAGACAGACAGAAAACAAACTTGATGCACTCAGTTCTTGTTGCATGTTTGTTTTAAAAGATTTACAGTCATTTGAGCCAAAGACCTGTAGGCAATTGCCTTGAGAATTAACCGAAGGCTTGTCCTTAAAAGACTCAGAAATCTTTAGTGCGAAACTTTGAGCTGCTGAAACATTTATGTCGTGAGGAAAATGTTACTTTTTACTTGATGGCTGTATAATGTTCAATGTGTTTTCCTAAATCAAAACTTAACTTGCATTTTTAAATAGATGTTTTAAAGACTTTTCCTTGACATATTCTTGGATGTTCTTATTTGTCATCAACTTACAAGTGTGGTAATTTCTAGGCATCTTGGGATCACACTTGCTGCACATGAGTGCAATGCTGTGCCCTTGTATGACTGCATCAGGCAAACGAGGCAGAAGAGATGCCACTATTGACAATGCCTGCTCAGAATGCTACGGTACAGTTGGCCAATGACCTGTTCTTGGCACACTGACCTTGACATCTATAACAGATGGATTCCCTGAAGAGATAAACCCCATCTTGCCCCGACTTGGAAATGTTCCATAGTAACATCTGTAAAGACGAGAATGTAGAGCATCACTGCCACTCCACTACCACCACAGTCTATTGACCATGCAGGCACAAGAATGACAACAGAGAGAATGCATTCCTTCCTTCCTCCAGGATTTAATGAAATCTAATATTTATCAACAGTATTTACAAAGTTTGGAGTTATTACAAGTTTTTAAAGCCACACTGTGGAACTTTCTGGCCACTAGGGCGCTCAACCTGTAACTTTCACATCTAGCGTCCCTAGAGGCCACAAGCTTCGCAGCACTGTCGCGAAATTAAAGTCAACAAACAGTCAACCGGTCAGTGACTTCAGGGTTTAGTGATCGAGACGCCTCGGGCATTACATGCAGCTTTGTCAGAGCCAGCTTGTGGCTCTCTGACTGATGTAGGCTGAGTAATCATTGGCTGAGCAGTATTTGCTGAGCTAACGAGCCTTTACCTGCAGCAGCAAGTTAGTACGTCATGTGCTTCGTTGATCTGATTGGTTGATTTGGCCCGTCTATCACCAACATAGGCCAATCAGCTAACCAGTATTTTCGCCCCTTACCAAAACTTCTTCAACGGAAGGTTTCCAGATGGATATGCGGAGCAAATCCATCTGGCGGAGTCAGGTTACCATCTCAGTGGGTTTTGGTAATATATTATAAAAGTTGAAGAGTTCCACAGTGTGGCTTTAAAGGAAATTATTTAGCGAAGATGACCATAGATCACAGGAATAAATTACATTAAATTATCATTTTTAAAAATCAATCTATCTATCTATCTATCTATCTATCTATCTATCTATCTATCTATCTATCTATCTATCTATCTATCTATCTATCTATCTATCTATCTATCTATCTATCTATCTATCTATCTATCTATCTATCTATCTATTTATCTATCTATCTATTTATCTATCTATCTATCTATTCATCTGATCTATCTATCTATCTATCTATCTATCTATCTATCATGTTATATAATAAGTAAATGGAAAACTATAAATAAGACCCATAAAAATTCACTTGTAAGCTAAATGCCAAACATGAATGTGCACAGGTGCATTGGGCAGAGGACACCTCACTAACATCTCTGGATTAGCTGTAAAATAGCACACTGGATCTGAATGTTGTCTGACACTTTTTTTTGTCCTTCTTCTAAAAGTGCCTGGAGGATGAGAGAGTAGGTACATGGAAAAAGTATTTAAGCATGACAGGACTGGGAATTGCTTAAAGCTGCAAAAATACTGCACTCAGAAACCCTTTTGCTCAGCGCCTTTATGTGTGTGCGTGTGTATGTGTGTGTGTGTTTGTCTTCTTTGTCCTGAGATGAATCCATAAATATTTGTTTTAAATGTTTTAAATCTGCAAATTTACATTTAGACATAGCCTTTTCCTTGAAGGAATGCTGCTGCATGACTTTTTATGCAAACTTATTATCGCTTAATAGGGGTGCGCTATGCGACTAACAAGGAGCTGGTTCAAGGGTGTCTGTAGCCATATGTGGCGAGTTTGCATAATGCGGCAGGGCTGATTTAGATGCTAATGCTAAATAGCCAGGCAGCTGGATGCCTGAAGAAGTCTGAAATTCAAGAACATAAACTGCTGCATCATTTTCCATCTGTAAGTGTCTTTCTTTTTTCTCCGAACTATTTTTGCTCCGTCATCCCATTTCCACCGAATGAAATTTCAAATAGACAATTCAAACGCTCACTGTCCGTCTTTCGATTGCCTCTCCGACACGCTTCTTTTTCAATCCAGGTCTCTGTCAACGTGTTCTGCCTCTCTCTGTTGCTCCCGTTCTTTCAGTTTTCCCACTCTAAACACTGTATCTAATGGAAAACCAGATGGGTTATTTCTGTCTGAAATATTCTGCTGGTCTTTTTACGGTCTTGTAAGTACAATTAAAGCAATACAGTGCCACAACCTGAAATTTTCGCAAAGCTCCAAAAACGCACCTTGTAAAGCTCCAAAAACAGAATAAAACACCAACAACTTTTATTCCTTTTCACAAATATCTTGATTACATGGGTGGATAATCATTAATAATTACTTATCATGTGGTATAATACTACGTTATGACCTCAAAATGCTTTTGCCATAGTGTATTTGTAAACTGATACATTTTGACATTTTCATCACACAAATTCATATTTGCATGGATTTCCTGGCAATAGTTAACTTTTGTATTAAGTTTCTGATTTAGCAGCTGATCATAAGATTTTGGTTTATTTTATATTTTTTATCATTCTGGGTATCCCATAATTTTTAGATATTCGTTCATTAGGGACCCGCTGACACATGAGTCTTACTCATGATCCTAGTCATGATCTCACAGACACAAAATTGCCAGATCTGACCTTAGACATGATACAGGGTTAACTTTTTACCATTAAGTCTACTGCTACATGCTTGCTTAAAGCCAAGTGTTTTATTTTTTATTTTATTTTTTTTTAGTCACGTTCGTTCATACAACTTGCTAAATCAGTGATAAACAGCAATCAAAAGGTCCCACACCTGGCAATGGAGAGACACACAGCAACTGTCCGGGAAGATCTGCTTAGAGTATACTTCCTTAAGTGGTTTTACAAATCCATTTAAATGCCCAAATAGAGCAAAAAGAAAAAAGATAAACATTTAGAACATCTCAGGTTATGACTGTAACCATAGTTCCCTGAGAAAGGGAATAAGACGATGCGTCAACGTCGCTTTGGGGAACGCTCCCAGCATGAATGCGTCTGAAGCATCTATGTCAACTTGTCCATTAGAAGGAATGAACGTCACGGGCGGATGACGTCATGACAGGAAATTATAAAAGAGCATCCGGTGCAAACCGGAGATATGCATGACTGATTGGCTGAGGAAAAGATGAGGGAATGGGGTGATGGGGGCTCAGCTTGGGAGGAAGAGATAATATTTGACCAGATGGAGTTCTGTGCTCTTTCTTTGAGATGTCCTCTTGTTTTATTATGGTTATTACAGGTTAAGATTCTCAAGTTTATACTGAGTAGAAGTCCAGTCTTAAGCCGGGGGCTCACTGTGCGTTTTATTATCGTCCTTTGCATTGTTGCCTGTCAGACTGTATGAACATGATCCTCGCTGTAATCCACGACACATTGTAAGATCTCAGTTGTCATAAATGTCAGACTGTACGACAGTCAAGACGCCTTTAAAATGGACGCATGCAAGAAACTTGTCTGGAGTTTTACATCATCAATCAATGAGACGTTTGGTGACAGTGAGCTGTATTACAGGCCGGATTTAAAAATGGTTGCTTCAAGAATCTCTCATGTTAATTTTGATGGCCGTCCTAGAAGCCACACTGCAGGACTGTGAGTCAAATCTGTCTAACACTGCAAGAAATTCTGTTTTCGGAGGTAAAATTTGATCCCAACGGTCCTTAAATAGGCTATCGGTGAACATGTCAAACTGAACATTCAGAGACTTCAGATTTTAGCCTAGAATCAGAGAATTCCTTTAGGATTTGCAAAATGTGTCTCAGACGGCCAATCTTTTACTTTAATTTTGTTGTTTGTTTATTTCATTTATTAAAGTTGTTGAATGTTCACCGTTTCCCGCCTCCTCCTTCCCACAATATCTAACCTTGTTACAGTCTTAAGGCCCATACACACCGGGACGAATATAAGCGTGCATTACTCGCCAGCGTTTTTCAACGCGTTTTTTTGTGTTCACACCCAATCGATTTTCGCTGATGATGAGCCAAGTCAACATGCAAATTCATTCCCTGACATTCAGATGGCACCCATTTGCTCTGCAATACCACTCCATACAGTAGTTCTCTTCTATCAAGATGTTTGTAGTCCCTGTCGCGTTGTCATATAGTTCTTTGTGTTCTAACACCAACGACACCAGTAGCTCTACATTCATCTTGCCTTGCATCTTCCTCATCTTATTTCTTCCTGGCTGTTTATAGACGGCGACGCTACTTGGCGTATATATCCTTCTCTGTTCCGTATGTGTGAGAACCGTTTTGTGTTTAAGCGCCGAGTTGTGTTTTACTGTAACCTCAGAAGCTCCAAACACGTGAGCAAAAGCGCCAAACTCATTGGTCGGATAGTTTTTGACGTGGCGCGTCAAACTGAAAATAAAAAGAACCCAAGGTGTTTTTAAAAAAATGACACTGTTATGCATGCCGTCTCTATGCGTTGGTGCCCGCTCACATGGGCGCCCTTTGTTTAGTCACGAGGCCTTAAATGTTGGCGAAATTCGGCCCGGTGTGAACAGGCCTTTATACTGTACCTTTTACAGTCCTCCTAGCATTCCTATTTCCCATCCACTAATCTGTCTTCACCTTCATCTATACCTATCAACAGCATTAACCTTTTCACAAAAATAACTGCTCTGGGTACCTTTGAAATACTTGGAAAAGATGTTTCTAGGAAACTTCCAAGGGCCTCTCTCCTCAACCCATCACACAACAAGTCCATTAGAGGCTAGGGATGATGGGAGATGCGATCTTTTCTCTAGATGAACCTGTCTCCCTAGGGCTTCCTTAAAAGAACTTTACACTCCAAGAGCCTTCACACACCAGTGAGCGTACCGAGTGAGTGTACTTGTGTGGGGCGAGAGTTTATGATCATTACATAGTGTATTGCATGTGGGAGGCCTTTTAGCGAAGCTCCCAGTTAGTATAGAATACTGTGCCATTTATCTCACTTAGCCGGGACATGTGATGTGAGTCCAGCTGTGGCGCTACTCTTCATCCGACAATGCTGTCAAACCATGCACAGGACCACACACAATCTGCAAAGGTTGCCTGGCTAACATCCTAATAACATACTCTGGGCTTTTGCTGGGCATATTAGCCCATTTCACTGACGCCAGGCTACACCAACTTGCTGTTTAAGCAGGCTCTAAATATAGAAGTGGAAGTGGAGCAAAGCCTCCAGTCAAAGGGGTAGGAGGGCTGGACCGGGTCCAGTGATAAAATGATGGGAGAATCTTAGCCTCACTAATGCCTGCTTCCTTTAGAAAGTCTGTACAGAAATAATACTGCCTATAATCAGCCTGAAGACGTTTGCACTCAGCATTAAGAAGGTGCTTTAATGTGAATATGACCAAGTGATACATTTAACATCCAGATGAGCCAATGAGTAATGTCAGACACAGCATAGTACAGTATTTAATATCCATTGTGTTTAAATGGTTTGCAGAGTCAACTCATGAAGTTTAGCTGATTTAATACATTTAACTAATTTCTTTATTCGATCGCTTCTTCCATTATTGGACAAATTCAATATCCACTGCCCTCAAAAAGACTGAAAACCTTAGGCAAAATGAGGTTTTGGATAATATTTGGACTGGTCTTCAATGATAATCGCAAATTTCATTAAAAATATTTTATATAAAGATATTACTTCTTTCAGAAACATTTCTTATTATTATCAATGTTGAAAACAGTTGTGCTTAATATTTTTGTGGAAACTTTGATGACTGGAAAGCTCAAAAGAACAGCATTTATTAGTTATAAACACGCACTGTAACATACATGTCTTAAGGGAGAACTCTGCGCAAAATGAACCTTTGGTCTAATAGAAACATCAGTACCTGGTTAATCGGTCTATGAGATTGGTTTTCATGATAATCGAATGTAAGAGTTTTATACTCAAAAACTTAGCGCATAATGCTAGTACTGGGCATTTACCAAGTAAAAGAATCGCAAGTCATAACCACTAGACAAAGCTCAAAATAGCCCACACTAACACAGTAACAAATGAGGGTCCATACTTGCGAAAATCGAAGCATTGAGAACATTGTAAAGTGTACAGACTGTTTAATAAGAAGATCCTTTTATAAAGACAGTTCACTTTGTGTACCAGACAGGAGCCATCTTAGAGAAATAGTCTCAGATAGTTCGATCCCGAACACCGTTCATCCAGTTCCAGAAGTTCGCTGAACTTCATACACTATGGACCCTTATTATGTTACTGTGTTAGTGTGGGGCTATTTTTAACCTTGTTAGTGGTATAAACTAGTGATTTCTTTTTACTTAGTAAATGCCCCCAGTACTAGCATTATACGACTAAACATCTCTACATTTTAAGAGATAAAACTCTTTACATTCGGTTATCATGAAAAGCAAAATCTCAGAGAATGATTGACTAGGTACCGTTGTTTTATTAGACCAAAGGTTCATTTTGCGTCGGAGTTCTCCTTCAATTGGCCCTTCTGATCAATTGAATGCATCCTTGCTGAATAAAGTTTCTATATGGGCATGAAGCAGCTCACTACAGTATGTTTCAGAATGCAGCAAATGAATGTAAACCACAACTACCAATAGTCCAGTAGTCAGTTAAACTCTAGTGACTAGAGAGGACTATGCATGCTACTGATTCTCAGTGTGTGTCTGACAGCATTAAGGAGGCTGTTCCCACGTGCTCTACATGGCTGGCTCTGCAGCTGTCTGCTGCTGGAGTCCTCATTACCTCCCTTTATTATCAGCAAGATTGAACTTCCAAAATCCGCTCTCCAGATAACTCAGGAAACAAATAAAGAGAGTGAGCACAATACAGCTTTCAGCTGCCAAGCATTACACAGGTGGCACGCTACACTCATATCTGTCTGATCTGTCTGTGTCTTCATGGCTTTAGCCACTGTTGTCTCTCTCACTTTCTCTCTCTCCATTCCGCCAGCCTCTTCTGCTAGCTTCAGCCATAATTTTTGCTGCACTTATCTCCTGCTTTCAGGCAGCAGAGGCGACAGGGTGTCACAACACATATGGTTCTTCTACCCACTATCTCACTATCTCAGGTGTGTCATATACCGGCTAGCATATACAGTACATCGATGAGTTATTGAGCATATGAGGATGCAGAACCGCAAATGATCTACATGATTTATGTTTGTCAGCTGTACGTTTATGCTACATGTATTTATGATCTCTGTGCTAGTACTTTTAAAGGGATATAAAGCCATAAATGTACATTCTGTCACAAAGATTTATTTTCAAGTTTTTCCAAACCTGTATGACTTTCTTTCTACTGTTGTATTCAGAAGATATTTAAACTATTTTGTCCATACAATGAAAGCTCAATGGGGATTTTCATTGCATGTTTTTTCACAAAGGAAGTAACAGCAGGTTAAAGGGTCTAGTTCACCCAAAAATGAAAATTAAGTCATTAATTACTCACCCCCATGCTGTACCAACCCCGTAAGACCTTCTGTTCATCTTCGGAACACAAATAAAGATATTTTTGATTAAATCTGAGAGCTGGATCACTCCTCCATAGACTGCCTAAGGGACTGGCTCTTGACGGACCATAAAGTCATCAAAGAAAATGTTTAAATATTCCATGTGCCTACAGTGGCTCAATTATAAGTTTATCAAGCGACGAGACTACTTTTGTGTGAAAAAAAACATAAATAACGACTTTATTCGACTATTCCATTACTTCCTTATGGGCGCATGCACGAGAACTGAGATGAGGAAGGTCTTTTTAGCTATTTTTTGTTACCGGCTGCTCACCGCTTCAGAGTACTACCGCCACCTACCGTATAAGATGATGTGCTGATATAGCCGGAGCGCCTTATATATGGATCTTATCTTATACGGTAGGTGGCGGTCAATACTCACTGAAGTAGTTGAAAAAGACCTTCCTCATCTCAGTTCTCGCGCATGCGCCCATAAGGAAGTAATGGAATAGTCGAAATAAAGTCATTCTTTATGTTTGTTTGCACAAAAGTAGTCTCGTCGCTTGATAAAGCTATAATTGAGCCACTGTAGGCACATGGAATATTTAAACATTTTCTTTAATGTCTTTATGGGCCGTCAAGAGCCAGTCCCTTAGGCAGTCTATGGAGGAGTGATCCAGCTCTCAGATTTAATCAAAAAATATCTTTATTTGTGTTCCAAAGATGAACGAAGGTCTTACGGGGTTGGTACAGCATGGGGTGAGTAATTAATGACTTAATTTTCATTTTTGGGTGAACTAACCCTTTAAGAATGATGACAGATGTTTAATTTTTGGATTAACTATTCTTTTCTAATACTGGTCATTTTTAGAGACAAAAATCAACATAAAAAAGCAGTCAACCAATAGATTTCAAAGTGTTCATTTGAGAGTCCTCCATCTAGAAGATAAAAGTATGTTGATTATGTTGCCAGTGGAACATAGCCAGACAGGAGCAGTGCCAGCCTGTCCTTTGAGAGAAGGGTCATGTTTCGAGCTGAAACAAACACACAGCAAAGACACACGTTCACATCTTAATGCTCTCTATTTACAGATTTACACTTCTGGAAACGAACTGTTCACATGAAGAATTCTTCTAATGGATGCTATCAATGTCCTCATTTGCTTTACAATAATTTTCTCTGTTGGCTCTCCAATAAGTTTGTTTTCCATGCACAGAGGTTGATAATGAGCACATCTGAGATCCATATTACATTTCTCCCTCATTACGGAGTGTAGCATTGCACAAGCTTAAGCAAGTGTATGTTTTCTCTTCATTCAAGGGGAGACATCAGTGTGACATTGTGTTTATTTCTACATTCTCCAGGGATTTTTACAGTTGTTGGTGCAGTGTTGGTGCTCTAATCTAGTTTGTAATTGGTGTGAAAGCAATCAGTCTATAATTTGTAAAAGTGAACCACTTCTGGTGACTAATTTATGATCATATTAATTGCTGCTTGTCTCTGCAGAAATTGCTTCGGACTGGCAGCTTGTATTTTTATGTTTTTATTTTGCAACCACTTCAGATGAATGAACGGGCTGTTGTTTTGTGCAATCTTCTGAAGTAAATTATTTGTAGCGTAAATATTTAGGATGTACTGTATATTGCCCCAGCCATAGTTAGCAAAAGATTCAGATTTATTCATTTTTGAGATGCATAGCCACAGTTATACAAAGCAGCCATTAGAACTCATGATGGTACTTACTGATGATGCAAATGCCATGGATTGAATCCAAATTACACAGAAGTCACCTGCAAAGGTGAATTAAATTCAAGTTTGGATCAAGCAATCAAATTGAGTGTGAAAACAGCCTAAAAGCCTGTGATTCTCTCTGCTTTATAGGGTCAATGACAAATGCTGCTTTGGTTAAAACTGATTAATCACAGTCAGCTCCCACCTGTTTTTGCCATGCTTGACATTTCGGAAAGTGCAGCCCTCCACCACGATGTAATTCATGATGAATAGCAACATAGAATACTCAATGACATATTGGTTTTTACTCTCCTTTGTTCTAATTTTTCTACCTCTTATCTTGCCATAATCATTTTGCCATAATGGAAATTATGCAAAACATTAACGTAATTACAATTTATTATGCTAAATTTTCTTTAGCACTTCTAAAACAGGATGCCCGAAACTATGCCGAACAGTGTTTTTAAGTTGATTTGAACATTAGACCTCTGCTGAATACTAAAACATCACACCATTAGCGGGTTCTAAAGCGCTAGCCCACCAGTGACCTCTAAAACTCTAGACCTGTGATGAGTCCTGAAACTGCAGAACATTAGACTACTGCTGAGCAATAAAACATCAGACCTCTAGGTACTGAAAATGTTAGAGCTCTAATGAACTCTAAAACATAGACCTCTAGCAAGCACTAAAACGTTAATCCACTCGTGTGTACTGCAACATCAAGCTCTAGTGCAGTTGTAATGCATGCAGCCACTTTAGAAGTACTGACCGTTGGTGGGTGTAACTGAATGCGATAGCTGGGCCTGCTGTGTTTGTGTATACCTCTGCTCTGGGAACAATGTGTCCTTATTTCCCTGAAGGAGACACAGAATGTGGACTGCATAACCCCTAAGCTCAAGGGCTCATTGATTGATTGTTTGTGGTGGGGCATGACCCTCAACAAAGGCAAGAAGGACCTTCCAGCACATGTGTGTACGCAGAACAGGAATTTCTGAATGCATACAGTAGGCACAGGTAGCATACAGAATCCTGTCACGCTGTTTGTGAGTCCCTGGTGAATAGTGGCTTTGACTTTGAGAATACAATCACATCTTGCTCATCTGGGCAGGAAAAACAAGGCCTGAAAAGGAGGAAGAATGTGCTTAGATATAGTCTAGTGACAACATGCAACATGGAATTATATGAGAAAGCTGTCCTTGAGCTTTTATGAATATTTATCTGTTGGCTATGCATACGTTAAAGGACAAAAAATCATTTTCTTAATGTCTGTTATTTCTTTGTTTATGACACGACTTTAAATGCGACTCTACATATACCTATGGATATGTTTTTGAACTTGCAGTATACCTAACTTTTGAACAGGATGAAGATGTCAAAAATGTGTAAAAAAACATTTATGTCTTTTGGAAGCAACAGAAGATACATTCCATGCTTCCTGGAAGACAAAATAAGTACAATTTACCTTGATCTTCAAATTCAAAAAGTTTCAGTATCACAGTATCATATATTGAGTCCCATTGTGCAAACTAAATCGGTATAACAATTCCTTTGTTCCTGTATCTGTATGAAATGCTGAATAACAGTTTATCTTATTAATTAAAAATTTGTAAAGTCTTAATCAACTTTTTCTTCTTTTTATGTGTATGCAGCAACACATAGTCTAAAACATATTTCCTTTCGAGGACAAAAAAGTATACTACTACTACTACTTTATGTAAAATATCTTATTCAGGACAGAACTAAATAAGAAGAAAATGCGTTTTGTATGATTCCTCTTATTTTGTTAAAATAATTATCATTTTGCAGATTCTTTCAATGTGTATGCAAACTTTTTGAGCATGACTGTGTATAATATATACTATAAAGCGAAGAGCTGATGGAGGTTCTCACTCAAGTTTTATCTAAACTGAGCATTGAGTAGCCAGTGGCTAGGCAGCAGTCTGTCGTTAAATCCAAGATAGATGAGAGATTTCTCCCTTCCAGTGTACAACCTCCATGCCGGTGCTTACAGTTCTGTATAGTTAATTTGGACCTATATGTACACCAGGAGTGTTAATTTAACACAGGGAATTTTGCTGTGCAATCTCCATATCTGAGGTATCGAGATCGTGGAAGAAGCCGGTTTCATATAGAGTTTTCAGCCCCCAAACGTCTATGTATTCCAATATTGTGGGGGCTAGAGCATATGGTTACAGTGCTATGCCTCGGGTAGAAGAGACGCTTGCGAGCCATCTCTCCTCCGAGGCCGATCGTCATTTGAAAGCACCGGCATTACCCTCCAAGCCATTACAAAATACCTCAGCTTTGGTGGATAAAGCGGATTGGCGGCAGGTCAGCCTGTGTCGTGTCAGCACATTATGTCCATCCTGCCGGCAAACCCTATCATACTCTCTCAGGCGGGCGGCACGATATTTCACCCCCGCCCAGAGTTGTGGAAACTGTGGGCTTTGCCTCTGAGGGGGCCCAGCTCATAAACTCCGGTCTCTCAACTGAGGTTGTTGAGACCATGCTTCACTCCAGAGCTCCGTCCACAAGGAAGTTATATGCCTTGAAGTGTAAACATTTCACTTCTTGGTGTGGAGAGCACCAGCAGGACCTGGTAAACTACCCAGTGGGTGCAGTTCTGGAACTCCTGCAGGAGCGTTTCTCCACAGAGTTATCCCCTTCCACATTAAAGGGGTATGTGGCGGCACTGGCTGCTTACTACGTCCCCTTTCAGTGGAGTTTCTCTTGGCAGACACCCGCTTATAACACGTTTCCTTCGTGGCACTTTGAAGCTGAGGCACAGTTCGTACGAGGGTGCCGACCTGGGATCTGGCCATTGTATTAGAAAGTCTTTGCTTAGCTCCTTTCGAACCTATTGAAGAAGTTCCTGAGAAGTTTCTCACCTTTAAAACTATCTTTCTTCTTGCTATCTCCTAGCTTAAAAGAATCTGAGACTTGCAAGCTCTTTCGGTTGCCCCTCGTGCCTGGAATTTTCACCTGGTATGGTTAAAGGCCTTTCTATACCCTAGACCGGGTTATGTTCCTAAGGTTCCAACTATTGTGGTTAGACCTACAGTTCTGCAGGCTTTCTATCCTCCTCCATTTCTGTCGTCAGACCAGAAGAAACTTAATTTACTCTGCCCGGTTAGGGTATTAGATGCTTATGTCCACAGAGCTGCCCTGTGGAGGAAATCAGAACAGTTATTTGTGTGTTTTGGGCCACCAAGGAAATGGTGTCCTGAGTCAAAACAGAGAATGACCAAGTGGGTGGTCGAGGCTATCTCACTTGCTTATGAGTCGGCTGGTCAGCCTTCACCTTTGGCTGTATATGAGCCCACTCCACTAGGAGTATGGCTGCTTCTAAAGCTTTGTCAGGAGTTTTGGGGTGCTTTATAGTTTCCTGGTCTGACGCCACCCGCCCATGACATTTTGTCTCTCCATTGGACTGATTCCATACCGTGTTTCATGGCGCAGACACGCAGGGCGTTCCCACAGTGTTTGACGCAGCGTCTCACTCCCCATCAGGGAACTAGGGTTACACACGTAACCGAGATGTTTTTTTTGTTTTGTTTTTTCCAATGATGATGAATGCTTTATTACATTCATACTGTTTTTCAGTGTCTTCAAAGCTTTGCTCATTTTTTGTTTGTGCCTGTTAGGGTTAGGGTGAGAATACTCTCTATTTCTTTTTAGGTCACGTTGATTTGTGTGGTCGTTGTGCATGTCCCATGAACAACTCTGTTTCCAGGTAACATCAGTCTAAGGCAGGGATACAAAGTACTTAGCATCACTGTTGATGTACAGACCACCACATGACTACACACACACATGCTCTGCAGGTGAGGGCAGGTGCAGTAGGGGACTAGAAGGAGACACTGGAGGAACAGACAGCCACCAAGCAGCTGTTAGACTCTGCCCGCCTGCAGTCGGTTATTTATTGCAGGGTTGGCTGGGAGCTCAGCATGGTGTCTGCAAACTGGGTCAACCTCTCGCTTTCCTTCTCTGCCTCTCTTATTTCTCTCTCTCTTGTCTTCACATTTAGTCTCGTTTTAGCCTCTGTTTATATTCTAGTTCTTTGCCTGTTGTTGATAATCAATATGTTTAATTTTTTTCTTGGCCTAGTACTGACTATTCCCAGAGCAAGCATCTGCACAAGCCTCTGTATGAAAACATGGATTCTGCCCATTGATCCGCCCATATACAGATCTGTATGATATTTTTCTCTTTATGAAGTACAAACTATTTTATATATATGTAGCCAGAGCGACAGAAAGGGAAGTTGCAGTTCCACTTAATAATCAGTCCCAGGTTGCACCACTGCAGCCCAGGCACCCGTGCTCCATTAGCAGCCATTCCTTGTGATTCAGAGAATCACATTTAGCATAATAAACGTGGCTGGCCTCTCAAGAGTCCCACATACACTTGCTCACACAGACGAGTTCCTGCTGAGAATCTCGCTCAAAGGTGTTTTTCTTCTCTCAGGCTCCCTGGATGGAGCTGAAAGCCAGCGCTCATGAGAGAAGAATGCGACACAAGAACCAATGCGGATAGAGAGCATCAAGGTGTGTGTTTGTCCCTAAACCTCAGAGAGCACTTGCTGCTCTGGCACATCTATGATTTCCACAGCTGACTAAAGTCTGTGCTGAGTCCAGCTCTGACTCTGAATGAGGCAGCACAATCCTTCCCAAACCTCTGACTGTAATCATAGTCATTTGGACCCTTTTCGCCCTCATAACGCCACATACTGTACGTGCATTCTAAATATTCTAGATTTAATACAAATTAAATTCAACTGAAAGCATTTGTGGCATAATGTTGATCATCACACTGCCAGGGCCCATTTTTCAAGTAAGCAGAAATGTGCACAGGAAAGTGTCATAGGTTTTTTCACACATAAATCATGTGCTAATACTTTTAAAGGGATAGTTCAGAATTAAATGAAAAAAAAGCCATAATTTACTGTTCCAAAACTTTTTTTAATCTGTACAACACAAAAGATAATTTTGAATGTTTCAACTGTTTTAGTCCTTGAAATGAAAGTCAATTATTTTTTCATTGTATGGAAAAAAGAAAGAGAAGACTTTTAAGCTACATTCTGCTAACTTCTGCTAAAATAATCCTCAATCCAGAATGCCAGCTTTGAATATAAACTACTGTAAGCAATGTTAGCTGTTTTGCTACTTGTTCTAGAATAAGACTGCCTTATGCAAATTATGATGTTAGTACAAATGTTTTTGTGTTTGATTAGCTTTGTTTTACTACAAAAATAGCAATATTGAAATATAGTTATTGAAGTAATACAATGGTACATTTGTGGTAAATGGTAAACCTTTTCAGACTTATTTTAGCCTCAAACTCTACCCTCAGAAAGGTATTTCAGTAAACTGTAAGAAACATGAAACACGAAAAGTGATTGACAGGCAGAAAGTACCTCTTAAAAAGAGGGACCAAACCTCTAACTCTCCAAGCTAATAAAAGTAATTTATTACATCTTGTTAACATTGTAGAATTCACAAAATCACATGCAGAGATGTCACTGCATCTCTACACATATACATGTACACTCCACAATTACACTGCTTCCCTGTGTTACTCACACACTTGTAGTCAGGAGTTAGTGAACAAGAGAAGTGAAAGTGAACAGCACAGCTGGGGACTCTCTCTCAGGGAGACTGCTACCAATTAATGTGGGGCCTCCATGCTCTCTGAGAAGCTTCGGTGTACAAAGACAAAGCGTCTTGTTTGTAATCTGGCCCAGTGTCTGGTGGCCAGACCATTTCTCATCAATCCTCCTTGCAGCAGGAGGCCAGGGAGCGCATGGAGAGCCAGGCACACGCAGGGTCAGCCCATCAGCTCTCTACTTTCTAGCCCTGCCCCACAACACTCTCTCAACACCCTTGTTTTGTTCCTAAATGCCAGTAGTCTTCTAGCTCCCTTCACTGCCCGAATAGTGACCTTTCAAGTGTTTTGAAGACAGATACTAAACTCACACTGTACAATAACTACCATGCAGTCCGTAAATTATAAGTTTTAAACCTACTGCACCCAACAAATATTTAGTGTTATCCGATCATCTAACTTGATGCTTCCACTGCAGCTGCCACTGTGAATTCTAGTCAATTTGACTGCTTGGGTATTGAGTACTTGGGCGAGACGGTGGGTGATGGAACGAGTTCTGTCTGCTCTATTGTTTACATTCACCTCTAAAAGGTTCGATTACCATTAAGTGTATGGACCTGTAATACTACTCTTATCTAATCATGTACTAAAAAAAAGCACAAATTGGGGTGTACTATTGTACAGAAGTTGTCCCTTTAAGGGTACTGCTCCAGTGACAATTTGCAATGCATTCTCATCCGAGGACGTCATCTAACTTGACACTTTTGACCATGCGATCTAAATCCGACGCACATGGCAACCTTTCAGCGTCAGTTAGATGAGCGCTTCATACCTGAGGGTGATCATTGAGCTACACTTTTGACCATGTGTCTAAATCTGGAAGCACATGGCAACCTTTGACGTCAGTCAGATGGCGCGGGTAGGTTCAGGTATGGGGTACAGGTTAGACCACTAGGGGGCGCGTCTCATATTGGCGCTAAAGGGTGCCATGTGCGTCAGATGTTGACGCATGGTCAAAGTGTCAGTTAGATGACGCCTTGTAGAATCTTTCATCACACCATGTTTAAGAGGTGCCTGTGAAGTTAAAAATAGTTAAACTTTTTAAGACCACTGCGTTCTGTTGCACTCCAGCTGTGCTTTATCTAGATGGTTTTTTTTTTAATGTTAAAAATGGATCTTCTGTGTTTTAAAGAGTGTTCGAGTGCTTTGCTGCCCCAGACTTTAAAGTCCCTAATTCAACTGTTTGTGCCCTACAAAAATACCAACATTGAGTATTTTGATTAAGTTTTCAACAGATGTTCACACCAATTTTCTCTAAATCTACACTGTAAAAAATTGGAGTAGGATTTACTTAAAAATGCTTGCTAAACTATCTCACTCAGAAAATGCTAGTAAATTTTCAAAGATTTGCCAAGTAAAAACTAAACATCTTCATCAGTAGCTTTAATTATGAAATCTTTAAGTTAAATGTACTTGAAATATGAAATGAGTAAACTTTACAAAAATAAGTAATTTTAACTTGGCTAGTAAAAGGTTCAATTAATCTTGATTTCCTTTGCCTTTGTATTACATTTCACAGAAACAATAATCTTAGAATTTTATTAGTCATTTATCAGTATGTGCTTTACTTAGATCATCTATAGTATTTATATTACATCATGTCAGATGTTAAACATTATGTGAATGCAAACACCTCAATACTTGGTAGACAATACACAATGGGCTGGTACATTTCATGGTTCATTTGTGTTTGAATGTGTCATTTTCAGCAAAAAAATGTACTTCGAAACATCACAAAATGGCAAGTTACTAATACTGACAACAAAAATCAATGATAAAACAGTGTAAATACAGCTGAAAACCAGTGAAAAATGAGCCACATTAATTATTCAAGGTCCAGTGCATGATGTGGAACCAATGTATAGTCAGAAAAGTTGAGTAATTTTTACTTAGTTTTACTGAGTTGATATTTACACTTTCATTTCTACTCGCTTAAATTAAGTACTGATATGGAATTTACTTCGATTTTTTTTATTCTTGCCTGAACTAACTTTTTCAAGTAAATACACATTGTTTTTTTTTTCACTAGTATTTACTTCACCAAAAAATATTTTACAGTGTAAGCTCAGCCATTGCAGGACAGATAATAGTAATAATCAAATACATTTGGTTTGATTGATTGCTGTTGGACTCACCTATTGTGAGTACTGCCATGACCCTTTACCACTATAACTCTCAGAATGAGTTTTATTTTATATATTTACTTTTTTGTCACTTTTTGTATGTACCACTTAAACTTAAGGTACAGGCACTTGCTTTTTTCTGCGCTGAATGTATTGCAAGAGATGCGAAGAATGCCAGATGCTCTCCAAAGGCTATTCATTCTGAGACAAACCGGTATAAGAAATTTGCATCAAATAACCAGTGTCGCCATCACCAATAGCAGCAATAGCAGTTTACTTCTGAGATATAGGACAAGTTACATTTGTATCAAATGCAAATCGATACTTGTAACTCATTATTAAATTAAAAGTGAAGTGTTTCAAAGTGATAAAATGCATAATTAGGGTGTTTGATTGATAAATCATTGCTGTCAGCTTCCAACCAGCTGGAAAATCGCTTTCGTTCCCTGCTGCTATGCTGACAGTACACACTGTGTTTTTGCTGTACTACAAGGAAGCATAACATTTTATGTCTGGATCCTATTTTTTCTATTCACCACTTTCTTCTGTCTCCTTGGAGGTAGGGGCTAGATTGTGGGATACGTAATTGGTTTCGATATCAGATACCAGAAAGTCTAGATGTATAACAAGAGGGTTCAGTGATGAGAAGTAGACATTGGTTCCCTATTCAACTGGCTGTGTAAATCTTCCCTCAGCTTATCTTCATCAAACTCCTCTCTGACATTTACTCACTGCATGGCAGTGGCCCACTCTAATAGCTTTAAAGAAAGAGTCTTGTCCATCTGTCATTTTTTCATCTCTCTTCTCCCTTGAGGGCCCTGTAGATATTTCTTCAATTTTTTTCCCTCTCCTCTCTTCATTTGTCTCTCTCATTCCAGCCCCAAAAAACCCACAATGCCTCGCCTCTGTGAGCACAACCCCCCTTATTTCCAACTTGTTTAATGCGATAATGGAGACAAAATCTTCATTTTAATAAACCTTAAGTTACTCCCCCCAAAAACCTCTTCCTTCAACCTCTTTTCACTCCATAATTACCCTTGCCAGTTTGTGTGCCTTCTCCTAATTTGATCTGCAATAGTGACAGGGATAAATCTAACTCATTTTCATCCTTCTTTCATAAAGAAAATTGATTGTTTTGTCCCTTGCCATTGTAGAGACATATAGCTCATATATTATTCAGAAACGCTGCCCTTTAGTTATATTAAATATGCAATGCAATTTTTTGGTTGTGAAGTCGACATGTTTTCCACTTCGATTGCAGTGTGTACATTTAATAATGTGAATCTTCAAGACTTTCATTTGGAGGTGACACATGTGCTATATATATATATATATATATATATATATATATATATATATATATATATATATATATATATATATATATATATATATGTATATATATATATATATATATATATTAGGGGTGTAACGGTTCTCGAATCGAACCGAAAACCACAATACTAAACTCTACGATTTGTAAGCGCGATACTGTCATTGTCGTACCGAACACGCCCCACCCCCTGTACCCCGGCCCCGCCCAGCCCAGACTCAATAGAGCATCACAGTCCCGCCCACAGCCCGAGAGAGCGCTGGTGCCGGAAGTAAATTTCCCATTCATTTTTCCCATGCATTGACATTTTGTAAAATCCATATCTAAAGAGTATTAGAGCATGTCTAAAGAGTAATCAGCTACGGCTGAACTCATAAGCATACAACATATCATTTTGAGTGAAAAAACGAAGAGAAAATCCCAAAAAAGTCAAAGGTACAAGCCTGTGTACATATCATTTCCGAGCAAAGGAACTACTCCTCCCATAAACCACCGCGCCTCACTAAAGTCGACTGAAATCCACCGTGAAAGAGCCTTTTGAGTGACTTCCAAATCTGACGACGGGCACGTGAACTTTTTCCTCCAGTGAATTTTATATAATGAATGTGCAGGGAAGCTCCTTTTCCTCAATTTACTGAAGCTTATGCACATGCTAAAACATTGAACATCTGGCTCCCTCATTGGCTTCTATGAGCAACTGGACATCCAATGGCACGAGGGCGCTCTCAGAGGTATGACCAATGAACTCAGCCCTACGTCATTACGCGATCTTCAGTTCTTCACGTACCTTCGAGGAGTTTGAGACACGTGACACGCTTCCACCAATCAGATGCATCACTGTGGGATTGTGGGTAATGGAACTACTTATCCAATACATCGCGAATAAAAGGCATTTATCTTAAAACAAGGTTTGTGCCCCATGATCTTTTGGCGTTTATATGAGCATATACAATCACTTAGTACAGCCGTAGCTGGTTTTAAGTCTACCATGTATGGTTACGTTTTTATGGCTTATATCCCAAATGTCAATGGAGAAATTGTATTGAATTTTTACTTCCGGCACCGGCTGTGGTCGGGACTGTGATGCTCTATGGACCTCATGTCTTATGTGTTACAGTACACAACGAATTCAGTTTTGTAGCCTAAACACCATTAACACCAAATAACAAGTTCTTTGTTTTGTTACTTTCGATAACAAGCCAGGTGTAATCTTTCCAATTCTGTCTATTTGATCACGAAATGAAACGCTCACGCTCTCTTGATGTAGCGTGAATGATCGCTGTTGGCTTACTGTAACTAGGCTCCTCATTTCAAGCGGCAGCGCGGCAGCGTGAGTAATCGCTGATCATCTCTTCCTCAAGTTACAAAAAGACACCTGAAGGTATGTCTGAAGATACAGTATACTTACTGAAAGGCATCATAACTCGTGTAATCGCTCAATTAGTGTTTCAGCCGCGAAAGACGTCAGATAAAACAGCAGAGCTTGTCACTAGCATTATATATTTACCTCAACAGGCAAGTGATTCAGTGTCCACAACTTCCTATAAATGAACTCTTGAACTAAATAAATGCACTATGTATATTATATTTTGCTTAACCTGTTTATGATATCTTGATTATTTAATGTATGTTTAAAATATCTTTCATGAAAATTACAACTGTGTAAATTATTGTATTTCAACAACAAATAAGAGTAAAAACAAAAGTTAATGCAAAAACTGCCTTATGTTCAGTTTACATGTTTTCATACAATGTGTTGTGTGTTGATTATTATATCTAAAAATAAATAGCATCTGAATTTAGGTTAAAAGTCTACAACCTTTAATGCTATAGTAATGTGCGACTCCCTGATTTAGTTTACAGCATAGAATTTTTTTTAATCCTTGTGAAATGTTTAATTGTAATTGAATTAATTTAAAGACAAAGACCTTTTTTTCATTAAACCACTGGGTAAAAAAAGAAAGAAAAAAGTCATTTTAGCTTTCCAAAACCGAACCGAACCGAGACGTCAAAACCGTGGAAAAATTGAACCAGTTCAGTTTTGTGTATCGTTACACCCCTACTAATATATATATGTATATATATATATATATATATATATATATATATATATATGTCTATATATATGTGTATATATGTCTATATATATATATATATATATATATATATATATACACACATATATATATACATATATATATATATATATATATATATATATATATATATATATATATATATATATACATATGTTTATATATATATATATATATATATATATATATATATATATACATATATATATGTATATATATATATATATATATATATATATATATATATATATATATATATATATATATATATTTATATATATTTCTGCAGGTGCAAGTGAGCGAGCACATTATGTGCAAGCTGTCAGCCTTTGTGAATCGCATCCTTGTGACTCTTGCGTAAATTACATGCAGACAGCTGTCGAGTCGGCAGCCATTCCGATAAGGCAAGCAACTTTGTTTGCCCAACAAACTGATCACATTCTGTCTGAGTGTGTTATCCCAAAGCCTAGTTTTATTGCCACTGACAGTGACAGGTACTGTTGAAGCAACTGAAAGTGAATGAGAGCCTGGCTATCAACGTCCCCATCAGCGGTGCTCGCAATAGATGCCATCACGGTACAACGGGCTAGTGCTTCAGCTTGGTTGAAGCCCCCTGACAGCCGAAGCTCAGCTTTCATTTGTGTCAGCTCCACGGACAGTTCCCTGCATAGTTCAGGCAGAAGCGTGACTGTCAAGAGCTTTCATGGCAGCTGTGGTCTGTGATGCGCAGAAACCGGCAAAATCAACTCAATAGCAGCATGCATTTGATCTCCATCTTATGAAGTTCTGTTTATGCCATTGCAATCGACTCTAATGGCGGTCGGGTATCCAGGCTGATGGGAAGGAAATGCTGTTTTTCCCTCTCTGATCCCTCTGTAGTCTAAACAAACAGTCTCGAAGCCATTACAAATGTCAGGCGAAGCCAAACAGCCAAATATGTCTGCACCATAACGCATAGCCATTTATGTGTATAATGCTGGATGCTTTGCTCCTAACCCATCCTGTCACATTTCCAGTTATATTACCGTATCTCCGTTCTGGAGTCAGTGGCTCCAACCCCCTGCTCCCCATAGAGCAGCTCTGAGAGACATTTTATAGCTTCCTCAGAAATATATATTTTCCTTTAATGGTTTTATTTTCACACCGTTGATGGCACCGTGACAGCTGCTGCTGTACTTTACGGCCTGTATCTTTCCTTCCCATACACATACTATTCTCCCGACGGTGATGCATAAAAAAAGTACTTGCAATGGATTTAAAATAGGGAACAGGTAGGGTTTTTTTTTAATTGGCCAGATTGCATTGACATAAAAAACATCAACTGTGAGGATACTCATTGCCCTCAGCATCCTGCGGTGAACAACATGTTACATTGAGATGGGGCGGGACTTATGTTCTCTTGGTGCTCATGCAGGTGTTAAGAAGTCTTTTACATGAATAGCAGTTGTGCAATTATCGCGCTGGTGATGTCAACTGCACGCAGTTGCTCAGTAAGAGCAAAGTTTCTCTACCAGTCGGAATGTGCGAGATACCAGCGGCTGATACAAGCTCTTATTTTAGTTTGTATGATCAAAGATAAAAATGTGTGTTAGCATACAGAGAAACAACAGGAGCGCAGGAAATTCCAAAGTGAAGATGTAGCATCACAGTTAATCAGAGAGCAGATTCCTGCAGATACATTAAAAAAAGGACTGTGAAGTTGCTAAAAATGCTTCAAGGAAGTCATGGGAGCTCTGTTATAAAACCAAAAAATCAGTGTGTTGATTTCTTGTCTACTTCCTACATAGGCAGCCTTCAAACTGCAATGCAACCTCATGAGGGATCAATTTAGAACAGTCCACATGTGAAACAACTCTGTATACCACACAAATGCGCATCACATGGCACTGTAGATATTACTCATAATTTCAATATACGTAGTTGGGGTTAGCATGTCGCTTATTTAATTGTGCAAGATTCTTAAAAGTACTCTGCAAAAACAAAATTTTTAAGATTTGTTATCACAACATGTTTTCTTTTGTCAAATCAACTTAAATAATTTATTTAGTTGAGATAACTTATTATTTTGAGTTTCTGATGATTAAATTAATCTCCTTTATTGTATTAACTCACTTTTTCCAGTTCAGTCAACTCAAAATTTTAAGGCCACCAGCTTACTTACTTTTTCAAGTTAAACCAACAATATTTTTTACAGTGATGTGCATAGTATACACAAATATAGTGTAAATAATACATTTTAGTTACATTTGTATTAGTTTTCAGAATTTAATTAAATATATATATATATACATACACACACACACAACCGGTCAAAAGTTTAAGATCGGTAAGGTTTTTTATGTTTTTAAAAGAAGTCTCTTCTGCTCACCAAGGCTGAAATTTTTTGATAAAAAATACACAAAAAACACCGTAATATTGTGAAATATTATGACAATTTAAAATGACTTTTATGTTAATATATATTAAAATTTAATTTATTCTTCTGAAAAAAAGCTGAATTTTCAGCATCATTTCTCCTCATTTCTTCACATCTCCACGTGTCACATGATCCTTTACAAATCACTCTAATATGATGATTTTATGCTCCAAAAACATGTATGATTATTATCCATGTTGAAAATGTTTTTCCATGTTTTTTTTTTCAGGATTCTTTGAATAGAAAGTTCAAAAGAACAGCTTTTATCTGAAATGGAAAGCTTTTGTTACATTAAACACTACCCTTTAAAAAGTTTGGGGTCAGTAAGAATTTGTATTTTATTTTTTGGGGAAATAAATAAGAAATCAATACTTCTATTCATCAAGGATGAGTTACATTGATCAAAAGTTACAGTAAAGACATTTATAATGTTAGAAAAGATTCTAATTAAATAAAAGCTGTTATTTTGAACTGTCTATTTATCAAAGAATCCTGAAATAAAAATGTAAAAAACTGTTTTCAACATGGATAATAATCATACATGTTTTTGGAGCATAAAATCATCATATTAGAGTGATTTGTGAAGGATCATGTGACACTGAAGACTGGAGTAATGATGCTGAAAATTCAGCTTTTTTTCAGATGAATAAATTACATATACAGTATATTAACATAAAAAAAGTCATTTTATTCACAATATTACTGTGTTTTTTGTGTATTTTTATCAAAAAATTGCAGCCTTGGTGAGCAGAAGAGACTTCTTTTAAAAACATAAAAAATATTGCCGATCTTAAACTTTTGACCGGTAGTGTATATATACAGTACATACATTCTCTTGAATCTTGCATTTAGATTTTTTTTTTTTCCCCACTGAACGGCGGAAGGCTCTAAAATTTGGCCTTAATGAGGCAGCACAAATCAAGATGCCATTTTTCTCGTTAAGAGCGAAATGATGCCTTAAAATGATGCTTCCAAAGGCAGCTCACTAGGTTTCGGAACAGAGCAAGGGTGATATTGTGACAGATGATCCGACAGTGTGTTAATCTGGTGTTTTGCAAATGATCTGCAGGGAGACTGTTTTATCCCTTAATGGTCACAGCTTATTCATCAACAAGCATCTTGATTAGTGCTGTGGATTAATCAAGTATGATCATTTAGGGCTAAAAGAAAGAAAAAGCACATCAAAATGCAGATCACTTCGCTTTTTGTTGGCTTCAGGTAAGGCCGGCTGTTAACATGCAACTCACGAGTTCACACGTTCATATAATCCTTGAGATAGATGAAGGTAAACATATTTGGCTTGCCGTCTGCGAGGGAAGGCTTGGGTTGAGTCAAGCTCTAAATCCCCTCCAGACTATTTAATTAAGTTAATATCATATCAAATATGAAGTGGGCTCCAAAATTCTGAGACTGCATTGAAAATCTGTGAATCAAAATCTGATTTAAACCTGGAAGTAAACAGTTTTTAGTATTTTGAACAATTTTCAATGAAGAAACATTGTATGAAACTACTGTGAAGTTGGAAAAGATACCAAAAGCAAGTAAGAAGCCACTTATATTCCCTTGTATTGTGATTGTTAGGATTAGATGAACATGTTTCTCCTGAACTTCAGTTTAGAGCTCCATTAAGCCAAATGTAGTGGTTAGTATAGTGGGTCAGTAACATATCAGAGATGCTCACAGTAGTAGTTTAGTTGTTAGTAGAAGTTTACTTGTTAGTGGTTAGAGACACCAAAAACATGTAATCTATTCAGTGCAGTGCATTAAGTTAGTGGTTTCCATTAAATATTGCATGTTATCAAGAATCTAGCAAGCACTTTGAAGATCAAGCATTAAAAAGGAAACGGCATCAGACGGGATTAGATTTGTGCCAGAAGTACAGAACATAACTGAAGCATTTTGAAAATATATATATATATATATATATATATATATATATATAGTATGATACTGTATATACGTATAAATTGAGACTTGAGAGAGAATGAAACTGATTCATTTAAATGACAACTTTCGGAAGTATAAATGAAAACTCGAAAATCAGGAAACCTGTTAACAAAAAGGTTTTTAGATTTGACTTTGAAGTTTGTTTTTTCCCCTTCTAAATAGTTTTTTTCTTTTCTTTTTGAATGTATATGTATTATAACTACGGCTGTCAAACGATTAATCGCGATTAATCACATCCAAAATAAAAGTTTGTGTTTACAAAATATATGTGGGTGCACTGTATATGTATATCATATATATATATATATATATATATATATATATATATATATATATATATATATATACATATATATATATATATATATATATAAATACACACATGTTCTTGTATACATTTATTAAAATATTTTCATGTACATACTGTATATAGATTTATATATAATTTATATCATATATAAATATTTCATATATAAATGATATTTTTTCTTAAATATACATGCATGTGTGTGTATTTATATTTATACAAAATAATTATACACAGTGCACCCACATATATTATGTAAACACAAACTTTTATTTTGGATGCGATTAATTGTTTGACAGACCTAATTATAACGCTTCAGTCAATACTAGAAATGTGCAATGCATCAGTTCTTCTGTACCAAGTCAAAATTAAGATTGTTAAATATAATGTTTTAGTTAAGTATAATATAAATTGTGTCACTTGTTGTCACATGTGTGAAATATTAGATCAGGATGTTTCATAGACCGGATTGCTGTCTATTACGTCCATATTATTAATAAATTATATTAATATTAAAAACACTAATTTATTACAGACAGTTTAGTTGCATAACTATTTGAAACAATGTTTAATTATTGATATGCTTAAAAGCAACATGTCACCACTTTAATGTAATTTGTTTATAATTATATAAATATTTAATTCGTGGCAACACTTTACAATAAGGTTCATTTATTTAAACATTCGTTCATGCATTAACTAACATGAACTAACCATTTGTTACTGTTTTTGTTATTCTTTGTTAACAGTTAGTTAATACAAATCTAGCTGTTCATTGTTTGTTCATGATAGTTCACAGTGCATTAACTAATGTTAACAAGATTTTAATAAAGTATTAGTAAATGTTGAAATTAACATTACCAAAGATTAACAAATGCTGAAGAAGTATTGTTCATTCTTTGTTAATGTTAACTAATGTAGTAACTAATGCACCTTATTGTAAAGTGTTACCTAATTCTTCATATTAGTTCTTGCTGCAATATTAAGAATGGCCTACTTAAATATTGGTACCATGAAAAAATACAAATCTAATCCCATAGCATGCAATTAAAGCCACAAACTTCGAGTTAGTGGTTAAACAGGCATGAGATGCATATTAGTAGTTAGTGCTATAAGACAGAAGCAGATCATTTGACACATACTGAGATGAATGGTAAAATCTATCACAGGTTAAATCAGTTGAAAGATCAGCAGGATTGACAGAGCAAAGAGAGTGGGCAGCACAGAGAAGAGAACGGGTATATAAAGAGACCGGAGTGTGTTTGAGGTGAGCACTAAGATAGTAGTGACAGGCTCTCATTGCCTGCCATACTCTACCTCAGAGTAGACCGGTCTCTACCCTGTAGCCAGCAGTGGTGGACAGGTGACAGGTGCACACACTCACACACACATTCTGCACCCTCACAAAGAGACTGAGAAAGTGCAGTCGCCGCAAAGCAGATCCAAAGTTCTCTTACCAATGTAAACACAAGCACAAAGAAAGGCAGCCACAAAAAAAAAATAATAATACAGCCATTCATCAGAAGAAAACACTATGAGGACAAAGAAATATATATATATATATATATATATATATATATATATATATATATATATATATATATATATATACACTCAAAAAAATAATCTGTTGAACGAACTTAATTAAATTAAGGGAAAGGTTTTCCACGAAATTGAATTACATTTTTCCAACAAATTCAAATTAGTTTGAAATAATTTGTTGTAATCTTGTTGTATGAACTTAAATTAATTTAGTCATTCCTACTAGATAAAGTTTTGTCAGGTTAACTACATTTAGTTTTAGTCCTACCTTAATTCACCAACATTATAATTTTAGTTATTTTGACTCTAAATGGTCACTTCTAATGATAGACATTTCTAGTGTTCAATTGACATTATACCATTTTGTTTACATAGTAATATAACATTACTTGTGTAGGACTGCAAGTGTGGGTTACACATATACTGAGTGCCCACAGTCTGATCAGGAGGTTTTACACATATTGTGTAATATTGAGTCTGAACACAATACTGACCTAAACACAGTCACCACTCGTCTGCATAATGGTAACCACAAAATTCAAAAACATTACAGAAAGTACTCTAAGTTTCTAACATAACTGAACATTAAACACTAACATTAACTAACAACGTCTTTCCATTTACTGAAAAACACATAAAATAACACTTTTTCCATAAATTGACCCTCTTAATGCAGTCCCTTGCAAAGCATGCTGGGAACTAAAGATCCACTATACCCAGTTAGATGTCAACAACAATGATTCATGTAGATTTCACACAAATGAATTAAGTTGATTGAACACAATTAAATTTAGTTGTGACATATTAAACAATCATGTTACTTTTGCTTATTTTAATTCATTATTTTAACAAGAGGCCAAAATTCATTTTTGAGTGACATCCGTTTAAGACGAACGAAAAATATTCATGTTGACTCAATTAAAAACAAATTGGTAAACCAAATTTTTAAAAGATTACATTGATTACATTTAATAAAATTAAGCTGAAATCATTTCTATGAAGGATTGTGTCGTATATGCTCATTTTAATTAATGAAATTGAACAAAGAGCTAAAATCATTTTTTTGAGTGTAGTTACGAGACATAAAACAATCTAAAATGCAAATGCTAAAATGAAAACAAAAATGCTTTAAACTAGAAATACAAAAATGGTTTATCATTGAGGTAAGAAAGGATGAACTTAATTCTAAAAATATGTGTTTTCTTGTCAACTCATTGTGAATATAACAATATTGCTAAAGAACAATTCATTTATGGAAGCCTGTTTCTGCCTTGGAGTAAAACAAACAAACAAATAATTATATCTTGTAATGTGACTTCATACAATATGATATTATCTGACAATGTCACATATTTCTCACATTTGCAACTTTATTTATCCAGTTATAACTAAATTTCTCACTATGGGTAAATAACTCTATGGGTACAAAAATTACAACATCTTACAATGTGATTATTTCTCACTTTCATTCTCAGTGTTGCAACTTTATGGAGTGAAATCTTGCACTGTGACTTTAAATCTTACAATATATAAACATACAATACACATTGTGACTACATCTGACAATGTGACTGTTTCTGATAAACAGGCTTCCATAGAGTATACACTAGCCTATGTACTGACCTCCTGTGTGAATGGCTCTGGTTAAAGCAGCTGGTCTTATTTATTTTGAGTTGGACTCACTACAAGATCACACAACTAGGCTGCAGAGGCACTTTATGGGGAAAATCGGGAAAGGGACTGAAAATACATGCTGGCCCGGACATGATTGCTGTGGACAGCACTCTCTTTGATGCCAGGAAAGCAAAGGTTAATCTGAGACGTTCTCACCTCCTGTTTTCTCCGCTTCTCTCTCTCTCTCACTCTCCATCCCTCTATCTCATGCTGCTGAGCATGCATCTTGCTTTCATAACACACTGGACATGCACTTAATAAAGCCGAGCTTTTTTTTCTCATGGGTGAGAGCCTTCATTACTCCAGAGATTCATGAGGAATAATGATAGACCTCTTCAGATAGGGATTTCAGAGAAAATACCACCATCAAACAGAGGCTGTATATGCTATAAAAATGATTAATCATCAAGTAAATAATGGAAAATATCCAAAGATTTATCTGATTATATCTTCATGCGGATTGTCTATCACAAAATACTATGCAGCATTTAAGTTCAATTTACCCTCTTCCCAGTGTGCACTGTAGAATAATTAATATGCATTATTTGATTAATTTTATTTATTTATTTTTTATTTTACACAGTTGATTTTTTCAAATGTGATGTCAGGATGCATTTTTTCTATACTTGATGAGTTAAATGATCAGATTGCTTTTTACCTTTGCCATGTTATCAAGTGTTGAGTTTTTTAAGTGCCATCTTTTTTATGTCTTATGAATGTTCATGTGATCAGTATTCATGTGATTGTCAATAGTTTAAGACAGCAAGCATGCTGCTCCCCAAGAGATATCATTGGCCTAGACATTTAACATGATATATCACATATTGAATTAACTTAAAGTACAAATTCACATTGAATTGTATAATTTAATTTAAATGATTAGATTAAATTACTTTAAAAAAAAAACTCAAATTAAATCATCCGATAGTTACTTAAAGGGGGGGTTGACTGCTTTTTTTCTTCGCATGATTGTGTTTATGGGGTGCAATATAACATTTATTCGTGTTTTTTTTTTCTTATTTTTCATAAACTTCACCTTTATTGTCAGCCGCGCTCTCCTCTGTCCCCTGAACGAGCGGTTCACTTCCTGATTCTATGAAACCGCTCCCTCAGAAATGCATCATGAGCTCAGATTGGTTAGTTTGGCCCGGTGTGTTGTGATTGGCTAAACTGTCGCTCACGTTGTCCGGTATGTTAACGCCCATTTCCTTTACGGGCGAAACGCAGAGCTCCGGTCCAGATGTAAATAATGGTGTTCGAACTGCAGTATCAGTGAGGCAGAATCAGACCGAGAAAGCCACGATGAAAGAGTCAAACAGAACGTCACCACACACGGCTCTAACTAAACGTTTCTGAATGATAATTTGCTACATTTTTTTAACTTTATGCACATTTGTTTTACACAATAGCATCTGACTGGCAACAATAGCAACTGACTGGCTACTAATGTTAAACACAAACAGCGTTGGCAAGTTTACGTTCTTGATCAAATTGGAAATAACGTCATAAAACATATTTACATGAAAAATACATTTACAACATTAGTACTTACACACAATTCAGGTCCATAATGTTTGTACACGTTTGTCGTTGACACAAAATAGCATAACTGCTAGCCCATAAAGCCACTGCTGGCATTTGAAAAATAATAAAACACAAGGCTACGTCTGGAATTATAACATTACATGCAAATACATGTAAAATGATGTAAACTATAGTTTGCTGATATCAACGTTGTGGATCGAGTAGCCCACCATGGTGGCGGTGGGGTTATGGTATGGGCAGGCTTATGTTATGGATAACCCCACTTGTTATTGGCATCCAAATAGTCCACATCCGCATTCCACATCCTGTCTGAAAGCACTGGATCTAGCTAGACCGGAAACACACTTGTTGTGAGCCGGCCAAATAGTATGTTAACGTTACGTTTTGAGTTGATGACGAGCACAAGATGCCGAAATGGATGCCAATAAGATTCTGAATTAAAAAGTTTACGTTTAAAAAGTTGGCAAATGGTCCCATTGCAGGACCAAAGTGATCTGTGTGTTTTGTCGTTGTGAACTGAGCTATCATCATCGCAGCACGTTTAGTCTGAAATTCCGCTTGATGATGGCGAAGCACACACACAGCTGATGCGAATTCACCGCCCCTCGCCAAAATCAGGACCTTGTCAGTATTTCTTTCACCCTTTTATTGATGGACAGTGTTGCATTGTGTGAGAGATTATTTGCTCTAAGTCAGAATGTTTTAGTGTGATATTGAACACAGTATTATCACTGTTGTTTTCAATAAAAAAACATTTGCACAAAGCAAACTGATCCACTTTTTCATGTTGATATAACAGTCTCATCCCAATTCGTCATATAACTGATGTCTTGGGACGTCTTTTGAAAATACGTCAATATATGCCTTTTCAGGGCCCCCTAAACGTCGGTAGATGACGATCCCGGGTCGTCATACAACTGCGATTTACCTTTAACGTCAGTTAGGTGACGAGTTGGGTTTAGGGTTAGGTTTAGGTCTGGGGTAGAGTTAGGATCCGATAACGTCATCTACCGACGTTTGAAGGGGCCCTAAAAAGGCATATATTGACGAATGGTCAAAAGACATCCCAAGACGTCAGTTATATCACGAATTGGGATGAGACTGCGCTGGTTGATAAGAACATTAAAATTAGAAAAAAAAATAATGGGGCAAAAAGAAATCAATCGCGAGTTAACTATGACATTAATGTGATTAATCACGATTAAATATATGAATCGTTTGACAGCACTAATATATAGTAATGGATTAAAATGAAAAAAGCAGAAATCTTCAATCTTTTGTGTTCCTATAGTGAAAACACAGAAGTGTTACGTGTGACAGATGTGGGCTGCAGCAGGGACACAGGTGCTGGGTTGTTTTAATGAGATGGAGGAAGCTGTGTGGACTGAAGATCTATCATTTGTTGCCATTGCACACTGATTGGTCATTTAGTGGTCATTACACCATACCCCCCACCACCATGGTTGGCACTGTTAAACTGTCCCTCTTATGAATCTTTCACATCGGTGGCTGTCTGAGAATCTGGACCAGAGTTATCCTGGCAGTTATTCCATGAGGCAGGAGAGAAGCATTCTGCTTTAAGTCGCGCCTACAGTGTCGCAGCATATTGACCATCACAGTTTAAATGCATTCACCCCTTGCTCCTTAAATCGCTTTTGAGTCGACTTTGCTGACCCCTGTGCCTGGCCCTCTGAACGCGAGGAAAGTAATTACTGCTGTCTAAGTGGTAATGGAAAATCTGTGTCACGCGCACACGCTCTGCACATACACTCACATGCACTGAATCGCTCGGCTGCAATTGGGAGAACGTAATCAGTTTGGATTTGCCATTACGTACGCTCTGCACTTCAGTGAGGCCTGCTGTGCACCTGTGATATGGATGTTGGTTAACAGCAGTGTCCTTAAAAACAGAAATGTTCTGGTTCTTACCACTGTTTGCCTCGTTTTATTTCTTCGGTAAGCAGATTGTGCCACCATCAAATCACATTCACAAGCACAATCACAAGCACAAGCTCTGTAGTGGGCTTCAAAGTACTAGGGAAAACTGCACGCAAGTTTTTATTTTTTTTTCCTCTTGTTTGAAATGTTTCCTGTTTGACATGGCCAACGTGCTTAGACTGCAAAACAAATTGACTAAGCCCTGGACTTGTTGCATCATGCACGTCTGTGTGTGTAGAAAGATTTGTCTATTCTGTCTGTGAATGCAGATAACACTGATTATTAGGACTTTGCTGTGGTGCCTTGTTAACATACCAGCAGCCATATCACCCAGTTGCCCAAGACTGGTTGCCCACTGAAGCTATGCAAGGCTGAGTCTGGTTAGTAGGGGCGGCAGTGGCTCAGTGGTTCATGTCAGATTTCTACAAACCGGAAGGTTTGCGCCTTGTATGGCTGAAATCACCGTCGGTAAATGTGAGGCCAAAATGTAAAGTGCTTTGGTGGCCATTAGGTCTATGAAAGTGCTATATAAATGCAGTCAATTTACCATTTAGTACCTGGATGGGAGACCTGAGAAAACCAGGTTGCTGCTGGAAGAGGTGTTAGTGAGGCCAGCAGGGGGTGCTCAACCTGTGGTCTGTGTGGGTCATAATGCACCAGTGTAGTAATGGGGATACTATACTGTCAAAGAGCACCGTCCTTGAGACGTTTAGATGTTAAACCGAGGTCTTGACTCTTCCTAGTCATTAAAAATCCCAGGATGTCCTTCAAAAAGTGTAGGGGTGTAACTCCGGCATCCTGGCCAAATTTGCTCCTTGGCCTCTGTCCATCATGGCTTCTTAATCATCCCCATAAACTGATTGGCTTCATTACTCTGTCTTCTCTCCAGTAAGCTGGTGTGGTGGGCGTTCTGGCACAATATGGCTACCGTCATCCAGGTGGATGCTGCACATTGGTTATTGAGGAGATTCCCCCTTCCATACAGTATGTGAAGTCCTTTGAGGTCCCAGAAGAAGTGCTATATAAATGTTTATAGGTTATTATTATTGTTAACAGTTCTTGTTTTGTGTTTGTTTTATGTCTAATTAGTCATAAAATGTCAGTACTACGTCCTTAACCAGAAGAGTTCTGGATCTCTGGCCAATTACCATAAGTGATTTCAAGAGCATGGATGCTAGATAAAGCTGGAACTCTCAAAACCACTCAAAGTTGTTTACTTGGAGCTGTAACCTGATGGGGGGGGGCAACATTAATACAACAATTAACATATAAACCTGCTGTAGGCATTGGGTTGTAAGATTGCCGTTAGTCATGTAAATTTAGGAATGTGATTGTGGTGCAGACATTTTTTTCTTCTTTCTTTTCATTGTTTTTCTTTTTACAAAAAAATGCCTTGTTCCACAGAGCGGTATAGGACTTTACAGTACAGTAAAGTGGTACGGTACAGCTGGGAATAGCTGGGTTTCAGTCACGTGATTATGATGACGTGCAAAATTCAGATGGAGGGCAGGGAGTGAAGAGTGCAGTGGAGGAAAGTACGTACTGTACTACGTTACACGCTATTACAAGAGAAAGATATTAACAAAAAATCAGACATGTTGGATGTGATCCTTGCGTTATGAAGAGGAGCGATTTTTCAACTGAATTGAAAGATTTTCCAGCCATCAAAGCGGTAGATATCAGCAACTACCTCGTCTTGCAGACATACTTTGACTTTACAAAGTTCGGAAACATTACATATTACACAAACATAGCCACTTAAAGAGTAACTAAACACTTAACCTACTATTTTTAGTTAATGATCTGTAAGAAGGGATATACCAGTCATTGATTCGAACTAACGTTTTTGGCATTTGTTTATAAAGTGTTCTATTTCTACAATATATGGTGTAAAAGCGTCTTAGTGCTGCCCTCTTCAGGTTGAACGGTGGCTACTGCATTTGAATTTTCCTATTGGATGTTTGCGGTGGTACGTGACACAGCGGTTGTTGGTGACGTAGGCAAGTTCCATACAAAGAGATGCGTCTCAGGTGCACGCCCCCTCCGCTGGGCTCTGCCCACTTTTCCAGCATTTTTCAAATATTGCCAGTGGGTGGAGTCAGGCTCTGACCAGGGGTTTAGTTACCCTCTAAGTTGTATTAACTCACCTTTGACAAAGTGATCACTGCACACACGGGCATTTTCCCACTTGGCTCCTCCCGACCGCAGAAGTAGGTTTGCAAGCCATTTTCCAGAGTTTTTCGGTCAATTTCTAGCATTTCTCCCCTTATGAACAACTTTTGGTACACGATAAAAATTCCTCGTGGTTTGATTGATTTAAGTAACGATAAATGACGCAAAACACAGGCATTTTCAGTTTGTTATAGTGCTTTTAAATACAGCAAATCGCTTCCTGCCCTCCATTTGCATTTCGCGCCATGGCAACGCAGTGGCGTGACGTCATATGAAAACAAGCTATTAGGATGCCATTCACAACTTCTGGTAATGAAAACGACAAACATTGCGTACAATATTGAAATGTCCTGTACCGCACCGCTTGTTGGAAATATAATGTTATGAGGCTAATTATTTTAGTGAATCTATACCAGAAGGCCAATTGTAGCCCAATGACCAGACTAATGACTCTTATGAGCCATTTTTAAAGTGAATCACAAATATATGTTGCAGCCAGTGAAGTCAATTTATTAATTTATTTATTTAGTAAATCAAGGCCATAAATACAAACAGTGTTGTTCAACCAAATTCTAAATGAATGACTCTTAAAATAATATTTAATAGTACTGTATATAGTCAAGGCTAACTATTATATGTGCAAGGCCAAATTCTATGTGAACATCTTAAAACAAATCCAATTCTCTCAAGATTACACTTTTCAGGAGAGGCACTTTTATGGCTTAATAGCCACATTTTCAGCCAACGCCAGAATCACACTCGCATTCAGCATTTAATACTCCCCTTCTATCAGCACCACAAGCCAAACACCTCTGACTCCAAATGGAAGACAATAGCGGAAATCCTGTGAAAGGGTTGAGGGGTAAAATTACCAGCTACAAATTGGCAGCGCTCTGACAGTTCTGTCTCCACTGCTGTGCCGTCAGACAGTCACCTGTGTCTGCCGGGGCTCTATCTTCACAATGAATGGAGATGATAGGAGATCAGAGCCAATGGTGGAATATCAACAGCAGCCAGTCTGCAGTGCCAGCTCTGTTAATCTGCTAAAGGTCAGACAAAGCCTTCAGGCTGATCACACTGAGAATGGCTGGCTCTCTGATCAGCTTCACCACCAGAGAGGGATAGAGAAAGAGAGAGACCACATGCTTATGATGACTATCGGACCCCAGGGGCTCTGTATTGTGTGGGAGGGCTTTTAGTTCAACCTACACTAACAGGTTCTGTGGACTTAAATCTCGTTGGGGCTGGATGAAGGACATGATCAAGTCCTAATGACAGAAAGTTGGGTAACACTTTATTTTGATGGTCCCTTTTGTTCACTAAAAGTAACTTTGCAACTACATGTCAATTCAGAGTATTAGTAGACTGTCTGCTTAATATCTGCCAACTCTTTACTGTGATGTTCCTCCAACAGACATTCTACTGACTATAAGTAACATTGCAACTACATAACAACTTGTTCTATCCCTAACCCTACCAGTCTACTAATACTCTACTAACACTCTAGTGAGAGTTAGTAGATTGAAGGTACTTATAGTCAACAGAATGTGTTAAAGGGACCATCCAAATAAATTGAAACGAAAGTTGTTCTTAAAGGTTAGATAAAAATGAACAAATCAAGCCCCCAGATGCCCACATATACTGTCAGATGTGTTAACATAAGAAAGTAACTTATGTTTATTGTTTTGTGATTCAAATTTGTGCAAAAGTTGTTGATTAGTGAATTAGCCCATGTGTTTATGTGCACACAAACCCATGTGTGTGTTTTGAAATAACCTTGCTGCTGTAACCAAAGGTCCAGATGGGCCGTGTTTGCCCAATGCCCAGCGGTTCAGGCAGGTATAGCACACACACACACACTTTGAAAGGCAGAGATAACACTGATGGCACCATTGCCAGCATGACAAACTGCTACACACCCATCCATAATAAATACACATCCCTGAATATATCTTTCTGCATGGAAAAATACACTCTGTGCCAATCCCAAGGGCAAAAAAAGAGCTTTTAGACGCTCTGAGATATTGGCTATCTGAAATTGTATCTGCAGACTTTGTATCTGTGTCTATGGCTCACCTACTTTGGCTTTAGATGACTAAACAAGCCCTACATGTAAGATGTTAGTTTTGGGTCTCATTGAGTTAATAGCTTAAATTCTTCATAATAGTTTATTTTGTGCTTTTCAGGAAAAAAAAGAAAGCCAATCGAGTTTGGTACAACATGAATGATCACAATGATTTTAAATAATTTTCATTGATCCCTTTACAGAAATATTCTAGCTTCATTATACTGGAAGTTCATTTTATAACTTTGTTGCCATGACAACAGAACATTATAAAACCCAAAACCCTGACAAATGATTGATGGAAACATTGATTGATCTTCTAACAGAACTATTAATGTTAAGTGCTTTTATCAAATTAAATATTTTTGCTTTTAAATCCTTCAAAAACTGGCCCTATTCACTTTCAACTCATCATAACCTTGATTCTTCATCAACATTATGCCATAAATGATATCGATTCAGCTTGACTTTCACTAAACCCAGAATATTCCTTTAAATACAAGTGTTGTTCACCTCTCAGAAAGCTCAATTTAGAGAGATACATTCAAAACTGTTTTGACAGCCTCTTCGCTTTATTAGATAATGGCTACAGATGATTACTCTGTAATTACATAGATCACACACTTGAATGAATACACACACACAATATGTAAGGGGCAAGGCACTATTTCATAGTGGAGATCTTTCATTTCAAAAATGGGTGTCAATAATCACATTCCAAAAGTGTAATCATGCACAGTTCATGTTTTTCAAATGCATCGATAATTGCATCGTTTTCGTAATAACTTTGCTAGAATAAGAAACGAAAGAGGGTTTATTTTAAACAGCACTGTTGTGTTGACTTGATGCATTTCAAAATTGTGTGCAATAAACACACATTCACCCCCTACTGAAATCCACCCTCCCACACACGCGGTCTGCCCGACAGCATTTACCGTCTATCACAGCAGCATACACTGAAACAGCGCTCAAAGAAAAACAAGTTTTCAGATGAGCACACTCAGCTGCCAAGTGTACAGGCCCTTGAGCTGCGGCTAATGCCACACAACTGTAAGCCTCTCTCTCTCTGAAACTGAAACAATGACATATAAATAACTTGACTTCAAAAGAAATAGAAAAAAAGAAGAAATATGAAACCATGCAGGACCGAGAAGACAGTCCAAGCAGAGCACTCTGACTCCATTCTATGCAATTATCACATTGTGGGTCGAACCTATTAAGCAATAGGCTCTGTAATAAGTCCATAGTCAAACCGGGCTGTCTGAGTTCACGTTATGGCCATTACAGACTAAGCATCGCGGTAATTCCCAAGGCAGACGTACCAACTTGACTATATTTTTCAGCATGACAGGACTTCAGAATACAGTAGCTTTTCCTCACATTGGATGAGACACACTGGGGTAAGATTTTCATGTCAACATAAGGGCCAAATGCTCAATGTAGCTTTTGTTTTCTGACAGAAGCTAAACCCACAATAAAGATAAAAAAAGACCATTAGCCGAATTTGTTCCGCCTGCCAGCTTACATTCACGAATCCTCCACCCGCTTTCATGAGCACGACAACCCCGTCACCCCTTTGATGTGTGTGCAGAGCAGTCAGGGTGTTGATGGAGAGGAGATCAGTTCAAGCCATCCCAGCACTGCCACTGTTATTAGGATAGTTTCCAAGCTGACATTCAGCCAAACAAAGGGCACATGGAGAATAGACTGCTGATGGAGTGGATATAGAGACAGGATGGTGTCAGTTGCCTTTGCCTTCCGTGTTTGAACAAGGTTTGTGTATGTGTGTTGCATGTTAATTCACTCCAAAGTAAAGTGATTCTCATTGTCTTTGAAGATGTCAGGAGGAGATGAAAGAGATATCTCATGCTCACTCGCTCTCTTTCTATTTGCACATATCCCAACACTGACGTGCAGGCTGCAGCACTGTGTTCTTTATCAAGGGTTTTGCATAAGGGACTGCCTGAACTCACTTTGGACAGGTGTAAGGAAGCACAAAAAGAAACATATTTCCTTTTTTTTCACTTGACCCTAATCAGATGCATTTCTTAAGAGGTGTCTTCAAAAATGTGTGTGCACGTAGTGTTAAAGGGTAGCCTGGATGCCAGCCCGAACTCCGCCCACAACATTTTTTGGACGGGAAGTTTGGTCTGGACTCGATCCATTGAGGAGTAATTATGATCTGGCAAAAAACGTTCGGGCCAATCAAATTGCCAGGGCGGGCTTTATACGATGATGGACAGGTGATCTTCGGGACGTAATCATCACGTTATCAAAGAGCGGTGCGCTTAACTGGTTTCCCTCAGAGATGACTGCAGCTGGAGAATTGAGATGTATAGATTCCGCTATCGCGTCTGTTATAAAATGAATCGACAGCACATTAATTTTAATAGACAAACAGAAAACTGCAATCAAGGCATTTGTCGATCGGAAAGATATCTTTGCCGTCCTTCAAGTGTAACTTATCAGCTGGCTCTGACGGTTGCTAAGAAGATGGGAAGTGATGAAAAGCCTGTGGTCGTTGTGGTTTCTCCTTTGGTCGCACTCATGAAGGACCAAGTAAAAGAAGCAACACTCGTTATTTTACTTCTAAAATAAGTAAGTTCTGTTGACAACTGTGAAATGCAAAGTATTTGACTTACTGCGTTGCTCTGATAGGTTGTAGGTCTACCGACTATCCAATTGAGTGCAGAGTTTTGTTTTTTTCCTGGTTCGGTTAAGACACGCCTCATAATCAAAGCCCAATGAAGCGGTTTCAGACTCATATTCTCAATAGAATAGGAGTATGACGAAGTCAGGCAAGTTAAAGGGGTCATATAATGCCATTTTCATACAACTTAATTTGATTCTTTAGGGTCTAAGTGAAAAGTTTGTAATATAGTTTAATTAAAAATTCTCATTAGTATTGTAAGAAAACACTAATTTTACCTGGTCAAAAACAGCTCTGTTTTCAGAGATTCCATTAAGGGCATGTGTCTTTAAATCAGGGTTCCCCAAACTCGGCCCTGGAGGGCCACTGTCCCTGCAAAGTTTAGCTCCAACTCTGATCAAACACACCTACCTGTGAGTTTCTAATGATCCTTACGACCTTGATTAGCTTGCTCGGGTGTGTTTGATCAGGGTTGGAGCTGAACTCTGCAGGGACAGTGGCCCTCCATGACCAAGTTTGGGGAACCCTGCTTTAAATGATAATGAGCTTATCTCACTCTCTGTTCTGTACACGTGGAGTGTTGCCATGACAACAGTTGAGGCTATATTTTGGAGAAGAATGGCAGCGGGAGTGTCTGAGAACACATTTGTGCAACCGTATCAGTTTGAACCGGAGTCGGAGTTCTAGCCAATTAAGGCTAGAACAGGACGTTTCTGAATGGTTGATTAACGTAATGTCACTTTGATCTATCTTTGTATGTACTGGCAGGGTAGAGTAGTGAGATATGAACGCCATGTGTTTACTGTGTCATAAGTCCCAGGGAATCCCGGAGATCCCAGATAAGCAGGGAATAACGCGGCCAGCAACGTGGGCCGGCACAAGTACATAAGCACTCATAGCGATACAGAATGGTGCCACTGCTCCGGATAAGCTTATACCATATTAAAACCTAAATTGCCTCCTGCATAAACTTTATTATTGTTGACCATTATCGACCATTACACAAAGACCAATAAGCCACCATTATAGCTTATTAAGCCACCATTATAGCTTATTGGTCTTTGTGTGTTGTTGCTAGTTTTGCGTTATATGCATATGGCATATTGGTCTTTATGTGTTGTTGCTGGTTTTGCGTTATATGTATATGGCAGTGAGTAATTTCTGACATAATTTGAACTAACCAAGGTAACTAAGGTATTTTTGAGAGAAATTTATCATCTTAAAACTGGCAACATAGTCCACAGGCATTGCAAAAACCACCCACTATTTTTGTTATCTAAGTAGGCAACACACAAACACCATTCTCATGTTGTATTAGCTACAATTAGCACGTTCACCCTTGCCACTTTGGATTCAAGCCACTTCTCAGCACATAAACAAAGGAAAAAATGAGAATAGGCCTGTTCTTCGCTTCAAACTGTGTCTTGAGTGCCACCGGTTGTGTGTGCTTTGTCACTTTCTCTCCTGCACAATCTCTCTCGGGGGCCAAATCTTAATGGGGAGAAAAAGCCATGTTTTGGCATGCTGCCTTGCACTAATGCTGGGCCAGACATTTGAATTCAGAAGCAGTGCCAGTCAGAATGGTGCAATGGAGAGCAATAGATGGAATCAGATTTAAGCCTCTCATCCACTCGCCCAACAAACTGCCGGACCATATGGCTTTCTGGACTGGAAGAGTACAATTGGCCTGCTAAGGTAATGGGGACTCTCATTACGAAGATACTTTAAGGAGATGTAGATTTGACGCATCCCACAGAGCCTTTGCTTAGCCTATGCTTATTGGAGAGTGTTTAATTCTCTTTTTGCAGTTCGTACCGGTCGATACGCTGGTATCAATTCCTCCATTTCTCACTTGCTCTCTTTATTTATCTCACATATTGGAAAAATGAATATCATGTAACAACATTAGCTGCAACCATACTGTTGCTACCAGGTGCAGGCTAACAGTCTCTCTGCTCTCATCTCTATATGTCCTCAAGTTATCAAGAAGGACAGAGTGCGGTGTCTAAGTCCATCAAAACAGAGCTTAAATTCGCCAATCTGTCTGCCTTTTGTGAAGTCAAAAAGACGATCATTAACGCCCCTGTCTCGCTCACCACGCTCCAATGAGGATCTGGTGACTACAGACGCTGTGATGAGAGACACAGTAGCATTGGTCATGTTCATTTTGTCTCTTAATAAGCTCTGCTGATGAAACCCTGCACGGAGCTGTGCTGCAACACAACACTTAGAGAAGAACCAAAGGGGACGCCTCGGGCCTCCCGGATTATTTAATGGCTATACCGGGTGAACGGATGACAAGGAGGAAGTGCATATAATGCTATAATGGGCTCCAGCTGCTAAAATGGCTTCTTCTAATTCTCTGGCTGGCTGGTTTCAGAGGCTCTGCTTGTTCTCTAGAACCTACCTGGTGCTTAAATAATTTATTCTTCAACTCTACAGAATACTGCTACTCTCTGCATTTGAAACAACCTGGTGTTCCACTGCAGGGTTCATAATGCAGATCCATCAGGAAGACTCTCAAGGTCAATTAAAACCAAGAGGCTTCGTAGCAGAGGAGAGCTAGTTAGCATTAATCATCATATTGCTTTTCAGGCATTTCTGCCCCATTCCCAGACCACTGAGTAGAAAGAGATGCCCAGGGAAATCAGGTGCTGGATACAAAACAGCTATAGATAACCCTGCTGGACAATACAGCTCACGCTGGCTGCTTTGTTTTTGAACATGGTAATTTGGACCAGGAACAAACCGACTACAATCTGCTCATTCAAGGTGGTCAAACTGTTTTTTGGAGATGGATGACCATCCAATAAGCAGTTTTGACCAGTTTGAAACCAGCTTCTACATTCTTAAACACTGCTGAAAGTGTGTGTATATATATATATATATATATATATATATATATATATATATATATATATATATATATATAATGTATAGAGGTGTTACAGGTGTTCCTAGTAATCCTTAGGTGAGTGTGTGTGTGTGTGTGTGTGTGTGTATATATATATATATATATATATATATATATATAAACAAACTCAGCTAAAGGATTATTAGGAACACCTGTTCTGTTTCTCATTAATGCAAATATCTAATCAACCAATCACATAGCAGTTGCTTCAATGCATTTATGGGTGTGGTCTTGGTCAAGACAATCTCTTAAACTCCGAACTAAATGTCCGAATGGGAAATAAAGCTGATTTAAGCAATTTGGAGTGTTACCACTGTGCAGGCTGGTGGTGGTGGTGTAATGGTGTGGGGACGTTTTCTTGGCACACTTTAGGCCCCTTAGTGCCAAATGGACATTGTTTAAATGCCACGGCCTACCTGAGCATTGTTTCTGACTATGTCCATTTCTTTATGGCCTCCATGTACCCATTCTCTGATGGCTACTTCAAGCAGGATAATGCACCATGTCACAAAGCTCGTATCATTTGAAAATGGTACATCAAACAAGGCTTATCAAGCAAACATTCAATAGTTAAAGTTATGTGAATGTTCAGTTTAATTTTATTTTAATTCTACTTCTATTTCCATTTTAGGATAGAAGTTCAGGATTAAGCGGCATGGCTAGCTCAGGTCTGAATGGCACACAAACCTGCAGGAGAGAGGGCTGAAAGCTGACAGTTTATCATGGTGGTATTATTCAGCATCGCACATAGGATCACGGTTTCACAGCTATCTCTCTTAGGGCCTGGTGGTATAGCAAAGAAAATTGTGTTGTTTTGGTTTAGCAGGCCTAGCGGGGAGCTCTTTGAACGGATGCTGCACCAGCTACTATGGTTTTATGGAACGGTGGTCCTTTCCCTGGAGGCCCTGTGGTGTGAGCAGCAAACACAGTGTTAATTGAGAGGAAACTCACATAACTGTTGTTCAGCAGATGTGATGGGGAGAGGAGCAATTGGAAGATGGCTGATCTTGTTTTTCAAATCTCAGGTTTGTTTTTTAAAGTCTTGAAATGGATCCAGCCATGGAGTCTGGGAAAAATACATTTCTTTCTTGATATTTTGTCAATGTTGAATTGGACTCTAAAGCACATTTTTTACAGAGACCATGTCAGATATATATTAGAGGTTTGTGAGCTGGCAATACATTTTCAGTGTATTACCTTTTGAACCGCTTCCAATACAATAAGGAAAAGCAAGTATTTCTGTGGCAAATATTTCTCTTTGAAAAAAAAAAAAAACACTTTCTATCCGACTTCCCATTAATTCTACAAGATGCATCTTTGTCCAAGATGGTTTCGATTGAACACATGGCAGCGGTTCGCAAATTCCTCTGAAAGCCATGGCCATAAAAACATAATACAGCTCCTCTGAGGTGCTCAAACACTGATCCACATTTAAATTAACTATTAAATACGGTCAAAGACTATAAAATCAATTTCCAAACTCAGTGCGCACAAATGTACCTTCAACAAGCTGCTCGCCTCTGTAATAAAGGTAGACGTATCTGCGTGTGAAATCAGATAATTACTGCAGAATGGAGCGGTCTTGCTTTAATTAAACACGCCCTGGCTGATGGAGGGGCAGCTTCAGAGGTCAGGTTGCACAGGCTTAACAGTTAAACCTGTGTCTTACCCCACACTGCTCACAGCACAGGTGACCTTATCAGCAACTTAATTGGAAGCAAGTTTTGATGTCCTCTGAGGATTAATTCAGAGCCGCATTACAGCTTGTCAAACAACAGGCTATTTTCAATTAATACAAAATTAATCTTTGATGCCACGGCCCCGTGTTTTAGTGATGTGAGCGTGGCATTTTTCTGATGTCCTGTTTGTAGTGTGCACTAGAAGAAGGGTAGTAATTATTCCACTACAGCAGTTCCCAACAGAGAAGGAGTGGAAAATACATCTGTGTGATGCTGTTCTGAAGTGTTGAGTTTATGGCAGTAGATAACGCTGCGACAGTGACATTATTTAGCATCGCGGGGGAAATGATCACATTAAAAACGCGTTGCACGACAAGCATCGATTCATTGAGCTTTATGTGAATGAAAAGCAGCCATGTGGTCCTCAATTATTAAATGTGTTGAAATAAAATGTTAAAATAAATCTGGTGGCGGTTTTCTGTGCTATGATAATGCATCTGTTCAAGGGATGCTCAGCCACTCTATAAATGCTATTCTTCTGGGGGATGCTGGGAGCACACACAAAGAGGTAAATGGTTGTGCTGGTTGAAGAGAGAAGATGACCTTGGTCTCTGGCAGGATCTAAGCTGGTCCTGCTGGGTTCTCAGAGGACAGCGTGTGGGCCTGGGTGCTGCACAATCCAATCCCCATTGAAATGTAAAGTGATACTATTGGCTAAAAGAATCTAATGTGTAAAACGTAATAAGGAACCTGATGGGTAAAATCCTACAAATTACATGTTGTCTTAAGTATGTGAACATGCTAACTAATGACTTAAATGAGATCACATATCATACTTAATATCATAAAACTAAATTGCCAAATTAAACATTTACATTTTTTTCTCTGAGTTTCCTCTTTTTTTAGGTAGGCACTTAGCACTCGGTATACTACGAAAGCTTGTTTCCGCCACAGAATGAAAAATAAAAAAAGGTACTTGCGACCTTTTATCTCACAATTCAGACTTTTTTTCACAATTGCCAGTTTACGTTGCAGAATTGCAAGATGTAAAGTCACAATTGCGTGATATAAAGTCGTAATTGTGTGTTATTAAGTCAGAAATGCATGATATAAAGTCAGAATTGTGAGATTTAAACTATTCTGAGAGGGAAAAAAGTTAGTATTTTTTTCCTCTTAGAATTGGTCTGATAACTCGCAATTGCGAGTTTATATCTCACAATTCTGAGAAAAGATGTCAGAATTCGACATATAAACTCACAATTATGTGTTATTAAGTCAGAAATGCATGATATAAAGTCAGAATTGTGAGATTTAAACTATTCTGAGAGGGAAAAAAGTTAGTATTTTTTTCCTCTTAAGATTGGTCTGAATAACTCGCAATTGCAGAGTTTATATCTCACAATTCTGAGAAAAGATGTCAGAATTCGACATATAAACTCACAATTATGTGTTATTAAGTCAGAAATGCATGATATAAAGTCAGAATTGTGAGATTTAAACTATTCTGAGAGGGAAAAAAGTTAGTATTTTTTTCCTCTTAGAATTGGTCTGATAATGCTTGACGATTGAGTTTATATCTCACAATTCTGAGAAAAGATGTCAGAATTCGACATATAAACTCGCAATTATGTGTTATTAAGTCAGAATTGCGAGATGTAAACTCGCAATTGTGAGAAAAGTCAGAATTGTGAGAAAAAAAGTCACACTTCTGTCTTTTTTTCTCAGAATTGCGACATTATATCATGCAATTCTGACTTTAGATTCTTGAAATTCCGACTTTATATCTTGCAATTCTGACTTTATAATACAAAATTGCGCCTTTATTTCTCGCAGTTCTGACTTCATATCTCGCATTTGTGAGATAAAAAGTCGCAATTATTTATTTCTTTTTTTTTCATTTCAGAGGCGGAAACAAGCTTCCATAGTATACTGTTAGCTTGCTAGCCTATAACATTAGATAGGGGTGAATTCAGGTTGTTTGGGACACTATTTGCCATTGAGATGACTGGGTAAAAAGTATCCCAATCAACCTGAATTTACCTACTGTATTTGTTAGGCAGCACAACTGTTTTCAACATTGATGTTAATACGTTTCTTGAGCACAAAATCAGCATATTAGAATGATTTTTGAAGAATCATGTGACTCTAAAGACTGGAGTAATGATGCTGAAAATTCAGCTTTGCCATCACAATATTACTGCTTTTACTGTATTTTTGATCAAGTAAATGCATTCTTGGTGATCTTACTGACCACAAACTTCATGGTAGTGTATAAAATTGTAGATAAAATAACCTAAATATGTATTAGTATTATTTATTAATTGCACCAGGAAAACAAGATCCATATCATACAATGAAAAACATGTTTGTTTCACATATATACTATCAGGATAATGTGGCCCATTTTTGAGCAGGCATCAGAAGTGGCTACCATGCGGGGTCCAAGGGGGCTAGAATTTTTACTCTACACTGTTAAACATCTTGCTTTCAGTTTTCCATCAAAATCTTTCCATCTTTTTTCCATTTGTCTCTCTCTTTATTTATCTCTCTCTGTGTTCCCTAGTGTGGTTCCTCTAGAGGGTTGGTGGGTTATTAATAGCAGGCCAATGCAGGGAAACCAAGCCCAGCTGAGAGTGGCTCTGCCTCTGAAGCAGACACTGTGAAGCTTATTGCAGTGCTGTCCTATAGAGTTCAAGTGTCTTGCATTCCTTAGAGCCAAGACTACAGGCTGCCCCAATAGAGCTGCCTTTGGCGGTGAGGTGTGAATGTAGCAGTGTGCCAGTTTAAATCGACCTTGGCTACTTTGACATCCAAACTATGAAGCCTCTTGTAAACAGTTCAAATATGCTTTATCAGTTCATTGTAATAAACAAAGCTACTGGCTCATTTGATACATGAAACCTCATCTCTAGAAGAAGCAAAGGGATGTAATTCACTACAAGAAAAAAAAAACAGATATCCATACGAGCTAAACAATTGCATTCGCCAAGCAATTAGTTCGTTATTACCTGTGCTAAGAGGTTATCATGTCAGAGCAGGCATTGTGTAGAATACTCTGGTACAAATAATGAAGGGGTTTACTTAAAGTACATGCTGAGGCCGAAAAAAGAGAGGCATTCTGTTTAGAGCTTGCAGATGCCCTGGGATCAGCCCACTGTCTGCAGCATGTGGTGACTCAGCTTGCGTTTGTGATTCGGTAATTTGGGGAAAAGGATCAAGAATTCTGAGGGCCTGGATGTCTGCAGCTTAAAATTAATTGTTTTTTTCTTGTTCCCCCTCCCCCCTACAGTCTCTTTAGAATTTTTCTGTAGAGACAGAGAAAGGGAGAGAAACAGGAGAGGTTCAAGGGTGTAATTTTTCTTCCACTTAGTGTCACAGGTGACGAAGGGAAAGCTGGGTAGAGTAATGATGCCCAATGGGCTGAGTGAAAATACAGAGGATAATTTCTCGCAGTGTTATATTACAGAAATGCATCTGGGGTTATAGAGTTCTGCACGGTGATATAAATGTATAAGTGAGCGAGGGAGAGAGCAGAAGATAGTAGCTATCTCTTGGCATATTGTGTATAAACACAGGCAAGACACCATGTACATCTGTTTTTGGTGAAATATGTTAAGGATAATATACTGTCAAACAGTTTTAGACATGGATGTGCAACTGACAAGCAACTGCGTGATTCTCTCATGTCAATACGGACCAAAATCTAGAACTCCGGTCAATTTTAACATTGAGCCATTTGGAGTGCTGTCAGTACAGACAAAAACGACAAAAATCGGTGTTGCCTACACCCAGTTATTCTCTTTTTAAAATTCGCACCCTGTTGACTTCAATAGGGCAAGTTCTAAAGTCATTCTGAGTGCACAGCCATGTGAGTGGTGTTATTAAGAGTGACCACGGTCAATCTGACTGCAGTAAATGTGAAAGATATGAATAACAATTATGTTAATTTAGCCAGCTCACATACCTGTATTTACTTCCTGTTTTCGGTTGAAGTCCACAGTAGTCAATTGTCGAAGTTCGCATGCGCGATTATTGGTCAATAAATGATATTCAACATCTGATTTCGGATGAACTATCCATTTGAGCTGATATTCTCAGAACACCACACAGCATCGTCATCAGACGACAGTCTGAGTCTCCACTGTTGCTTAGTTAACAATGATCGCGTGCTTGAACTCGACAATCGACTATTGTGGACTTCGACCGAAAACAGGAAGCAAATACAGGTATGTGAACTGGATGAATTAACATCATTTTTAATTAATATCTTTCATATCTATTGCAATAAGATTGACCATGGTCACTCTTAATAACACCACTCACATGGCTGTGCACTTGTAATGACAAATCAAGGATGTTAAGAGGCTAAAAGCAAGTTTAGAACTTGCCCCACTGAAGTCAACAGGGTTAAAAATAGGATAACACGGTGAAGGCAACAACGATTTTTGTCGTTTTTTGTCTATACTGACAGCACTCCAAATGTTGCCTACAAAAAAAAATTGCTTAATTTTAAAATTGACCAGAGTTCTCCTTTAAAGGAGTGATGAACTAAGAAATAAAATTTTCCTTGAGCTTTTGACATCTAAGAGGTCATCAAACTATAAGAATATCCTGTAATTTTCAGAACTGAAAACGTCCTTGTTAGTCCAATAAAAGCTTTTATTGACACCAGCCTCAACAAACGTCTCGTTTTTAAAAGTGGGAAACTATGACGTCAACGGGGTTAAAACACCACCCCGCCGATTCGCGCATTACACGCATAGCTAAGTAGCACAACATACATGCCTACCTCGCAGGGCTCGAGACTGACGGACGTCTGATCGTCCTGGGGATGATAGAAAATGTGTTTAGGACGAACAGAGAATATTCTCCAGAACGCCTACAGGACAAAAGACATTGTGTGTGTGTGTGTTCACAGGTAGGGCCCTATAGTTTCTGCGATCACGGAATAAAAAGCACACTCTTTACAACTAAAATAACAGTAGAGGGTAAAAAAATGAATTCCCAAAAATTAAAACGGAAAAAACGGAATTTGCAAAAATTAAAATGGAAAAAACGGAATTTGGGAAAAAATAAAATGGAATTTGGGAAAAAATAAAACGGATTTTATAGGGCCCTACACAGGGCTTCGAATTTCAGCACGGGATTGCAGGTATTGCGCATAACTCTAATCATTTCCACAGGTCTCCTATTTATATTTCGGGATATTCCCGCAATCGTAATCAACACAGATTATAAATTCAAATCATTCTTTTAATAACCATCTGCCATACGCAATTTCACAAACAGCCTGAGTGTTCAGCGGTGCCGCGTCTTCCAACTCTTCTCTCAAAATACTCTTGTGTTGTGGAAGGCAAGCATCAAGCGCTGCCGCGATAATACACACTCGAGTTCAGGAGTCGGGACATGACGGTATATTCACTTGCACAATAGGGCCAGCAGTGCATCGTGAATGAAGTTTACCATTTGCACGTCTTTTTAGTCTTACCAGTTTAAACATTCAAGCGATTTTAAACTAATCAGTGCTCGTGCGCTCTCTGGGATGATTTTCTATATGCGCACATTCATAGAAAATCCGCCTCAAGAACAGCTGGCCAGGAACAAAAGTTATTTTTCACGGTTTGTATTGCTTTAGCACGCAAAACTGTGTCGATTTCGGTCTTCGTGAGTATAATAGTCTAAACATAGTCGGTTTTTGTCTTTAATAAGCATAAAACGTATGCCAGTATAATGAACTCAGAATTCGTGCACTTGCTCTTAAAGTGACAGCAACTATATGTGACGGTCATTCATTTTGTCGTCAAAACAACAAAAGAGAGCTTTAAAATAAATGAATCAGGAATAATAGCCTACGTATTTAATTTATTCAGGACTAAAATACTATCCAGTGTTATTTTCCATTTGATTATTTTATTCAGTTTCTGTCTGAATACTAGTGTTAGACCTATTCCAAAACTTTACTCGTTATTTGTCTTTATTTGTATCTTTATTCTATTGTATTTATTTGTGCAACTTTTCAATTTAATTGAACAATTTAAATCAAGCTTCGTGTTGTGTAAATTCTTAACAACATTACCCCATTGTAGAAATGCAATGAGCGCAAACATTTAGGCAAGAAAAATAAATTTGTTTGGCAAAAATTAAGCTATTTTTTTAAGTCACAGTAGTTAAATCTGTATCTGTATTGCATGTTCAAACTTTAAAATCATTCATATTAACTGGTTAATTGATTTTTTTCTCTGGAAGTATGTAGGTTTGGAAATTTTAGAGAAATTCTAAATTAATGCATTACAGTTGAACTAAATTTTAGTCATCAGAATTGTTTTAGTAAACTAACAGCTATGGATGATAATAACAAAATATTTAAATTGGTTCAATATCGGTTCAAATTGTTTTTCAGGACGGTTCCAGGACGGAGGTCTGGAGCCCTGCTACCTCGTGATGACAAATCGGATCCAGCAGAATATTTTGCAGTGCCTGGTTGTGGAAGACTGTCGCTGCATAAGCTTCCTCTGGATTCCAATAGGACTGCATGGATAAACTTTATTTTTAATGATGTTCCAGCTGATGAGGTAAAACATTGTCGACTGTTCGCTTCATTTCACTGAGGATTGTTTTGTAAACAAGACTGGATTTGCAGACCGATTAAGAGTAAAGAACGTGCTGTGCCGTCTATATTGGATCTGACAGGAATTGTACAAGACACGGACTCTTGGTCGAACATGTATGGGCGAATCCGGTTGCCATTTGACAACATTGGACGTTTTCCCCACGTGCACCGACGGGTGAGTTAAACTCATTATAATATGCAAAACTGTTCTCCACTCGCAGCAGTGGGCGTTTATTTCCAAGTCTTTAGTGCGACACGCCCATCAAAACTGACTGTTTTTCAGCTAGGCTCACAACTTGGGTACAAAATAGCTATTATTACTTATTCATTTTGATGTTTTTGAATGCAAAAACCAAGCGAATGTCATGAATTGACCTAGACAACACTATAATAAAATTTAAAAGCCAGTTCATGACCCCTTAAGGCAGTTCTGAAGGCAACAGTTACTAGCAAGGTTTACCTAATAAAGTGGCCGGTGAGGTTTTATATTTTAACATTTAAGCACAGAATGCCATGACAAGCCAATCAAAAAGTATCAGAATTAATATAGAATTCAGTGATAATGTCTGTGTTTAAGGTGGTATGATACTGAAAGGGACTTAATATGTGTCTCAGCCTGTGGGTCATCTGGTACAAGACACAGAGCGTTCAGTCATTGATCAGGTGGGCTGGTAGATTAGCACAAGAACACTTGCTTGATTAAATGCCAGCAGCACCTCCTTTTCCCTCTATCTGTCTGTTTCAGTCTTTCTCACACACACACATTTTCACTCCATCCCTGTGATTCACAATATCCTGTGAACTGTCAAACGCAAATCTTTGAGTTACCTGCCCACGCTTATCTCTCCAGTGTTTTGACATACTGCATTATGAGGTAAACACAAGAAATTATTTAAAACAAATGGCATCGAGAGTGCCGCTGATGATTTATAATCCGCCCATTTACTAATAGTCATTAGAAATAAGATTTCCAGGGGTCAAACTATGCAATCATTGCTATTTTGTGTGTTGATTGCAGCTGATTACTGTATGAATAGCTTTTACCAATCAAAGCGTTCGGAGAGGGTCTTACCCTACACATTAAGATTCGACCCTGGCAGCTCCCTGGTGTGACTGGAGGAGCGGTTTCATAGTCATCAGAAATAAGAGTATGTTGGGAAAATTGCCTTTGGTGATTGAGGTGAATAATTTCTTAATACCCTGCAAGTATCAAACAAACAGATGAAAATAACCCTGGAAATAATAACAAATGTCTTTCGCTTGTTTGAAGTGCTTGCTTTGATTACCTGTGATTGTATTCTTTCTTTGCTCCTTTACCTCTCCCTCGCTTTATTTCTCCCTCGGTTTTGTCCTGCCTTTAACATTCCGCCCACATACTCACATTTTCCGCAAAAATCTCCCACCGGTGTTCATGCCGTGATTGTTGGTGTGTGTATGTTCTTCGCATGGACTTTTTTCATCATCACTGTGGCTCCATATTGGCTGTTTTTATCACCACTGTGGGCAGCTGCACATCCTCTTGCCGCTGCACGCTTCAAAAAATCCATTACGCCGGATCAGGAAGCAGAGGTCCGTGCATTCGGGCCTGGTGCCCAGGAGCTTACAGTGGGAAGGGAATGGGATTTCTATGCATACTGTAACCCTGGTGATTTTGCTGAGCATCGGATGACTACAGCCTCACATGTGAAGTTCACCAGGCTGAGTCGCTTTTGTTCGGTTGCAGTGTATGTGATGCTACGCGCAATGGGGAGCTGGCAAAATGTGTGTTCGAGACTTTTCACCCCCTTCCTCTTTTTAGTACTGTCACGTTGCAGATGATCAAGGAAGCGAAGTGGATTACAAAGAGAGAGAGAGGGAATGTTTGAAGTGTTCCACATAGACCTGATTAGACAACATAACCGCACACTCAAGCTGCATGTCTCACTCTTGGAATAAGTAATATCCATCCTCTGTTTTTCCCTTAAAAAATACTCAGCAGTGGCGGTGCACAGTCTGGCTGCACCATTCATTGATTGGTTATTGATTGGTATAGCATCCATTTTCCTTGAAACATATGTGTGCTGTCCATTATACAGAGCAGTGTTTCAGTATGATTTAAATCAGGAACTTTTTTGAGATACTCCTTAAAAGAGCTGGCTCATAGGAATCATTTGGTCTTCAAAACGAAGCTAGGTCGTGCTGTATGTTTTTGATTCACTAAAAATAAATGTTTCAAAAGAGTCATTTGTTTATAAATCAGACAGCACTGGTCCCACTAAATGTTTTTGTATTCACTGAAACGAACTATTTTGGAACCATTGTTTAATTGTGAATCAATCAAACTGCACTGGTCACAATGTATTCTTTTTATTTTATTATTTTTTTTCTTGATTTACTGAAAAGAATAGGTTTCCAAAGTGTAATTTGTTTGTGTATCGAACTACACTGGTTCCATTATTAGCTGTTGAAAGATTTTGTTCACATTTGTAATCGTGATTCTGACTAAACTGGTGAAGTATGATTCAATAAAAAAGAACCAGTTCAAAAGAGTCATTAGCCAGACTGCACTGGTCAAGCTGTATATTTTTGATTCACTTAAAAAAATGTTCACATGAGCCATTTGTTCATGTGTACAGTATGTCTTTAATTTACTAAAAAGAATGGGTTCAAAATAGTCAAAACACTATTTTGTTTGTACATTGATTTATTAAAAAGAACCTGTTCACAAGAGTCATTTGATCGTAAAACCACACTGGACTGGTCTCTCTATGCGTTTCTTTTTGCATGAAACTGTTTTTTGGTACACAGTCTTTTTTAGTTTTCAAAAACTGATACAAGGAACCTTGAGGAAAATTTTGACCGTGATATTCGTAGGGTAGGAAGTGTTTTGTTATGCACCCAGTAAAAGACTGACCTTGGGTTCAAATTGTGTGCAGCCCCACCTTTCACTCTTCTATCACTCATTTCCTGTAACCTCTGAGATTTCCATTGTCATTTGAGTGGTAAAATGCCCTTAAAAAGCAAAATATTGGTGGGTTTCCTCCTTGCTCATGAGATTAGGGGTCGAGGGCTTCAAAATGGCTCTTGTTGACACACCTTCACACACAAACAGTGGATGTCCCCTTGTTTTCCCTCACACTGAGGCAGGGAGGACACAGACTTGGCAGACCAATTGCACCATCTGCTCCTTCACTAAGGTTCTCATCTCTCTGTATTTATATCCTCTCTCTACCTCTCTCATTTTGTATTTGTTCCTCCAGGGTCAGCCAGGTACCCACACAGGCGCAAGCACTGCCACAAGGAGACGCTTCTTGTCATCTAGAGTCTGACCTCTTTAACAGAGAAATGCTTTCTTTCACATCTGATCATGAGATCCGGAAGATGGCGACGGTGTATGTGGCATGCCGTCTACCTGTGGCGTTGTCTATCTATAGCCGCTTTCCGAACCGGTGGGACTTTTGCAGTTCTTAGAACCTAACGTTCCTATAACCCTTTTTTTCTCATGTTCCGACCGGACTAAATTGGGAATTTTTTTAGTTCCTCAGACCTTAGTTCCTATAACTCTTTCAGTACCTAGTCTAGAGCGAGGACTTTTTCAGTTCCCTTTCCCTAGGTCTACGTCCTGATTCGTTCAACTTCTAAGTCATGCCCACTCACGGAACTTGTAGCGCACTGTCTGCCATTCGCTGTGTGTTTTTGCAAAACATTACAATGAGGATTAAGACAAACAACGCATTCAACCAGCTAATTGCTAATGCTCGCTAAACTTGCCCGTCGTTTTGTTTGCCTCCTGCGCTCTGCTCTTTTATCTTCTTCCATCATATTACTTAATGTCATATTACGCTGGAGCCTCCGTCTTCTGTGCTGAACTCTGTCAGAAAGTATACAACCACATGCTCTGAAAGTGCACTCTGCTCTGTAAGTGTTGAACATATCTTGAAATTAAAATCTGTCTGCTCCGAAATTCTTGATGTTATTGCCCCACTCACAGTTAAACATACTAGTCATACGTCCCTGCTGAGGTGTGTCAAAGACAGCACTGGTGAAGGTGCTTAATGATATTCTCTTGACCTTGGACAAAGGGGAAAACTCTGTATTGATGAGTCTTGATCTCTATGCTGCATTTGATATGGTGGACCACAATATTTTGCTGCAGCGTTTGGAGTCTTGGGTTGGCCTAAAGGGTACTGTTCTTGAGTTGTTTAATTCGTATCTTGTGGAAAGATCTGTTTCTGTGTGTGTAAAAGATTGCATGTCCCGGAAGGCCCTGTTACCGTATGGGGTTCCCCAGGGTTCGATGTTAGTTCCTATATTATTCTCTCTATATATGCTACCACTTGGTTCTATTTTTCGGAAACATAACATGTCTTTTCACTGCATCGCGGATGACGTACGGATTTATTTTTCAGCAATTCTTTCGGTAACCTATTAGCCTGTATTCAGGAGGTGAAAGATTGGTTGGCAGCTCATTTTTTTTAAACTAAATGAAGAGAACACTGAGGTTATAGTTTTCAGACCGAATTTCCACTTAGTGTCTGAGTGACCAAAAGATACTCCCCTGGCAGTTGTAATCTCTGAAAAGGTTAAAAACCTTGATTTTATTTTGGACTTGGAGCTAAAAAATGGATAAACAAATAAACTCTGTGGTTAAATAAAATTTTTTCCCCCATTTAAAGCTTTTTGCAAAAACCAAACCATTTTTGTCTCAAATTAATTTTGAGAGAGCTATTTCTGCGGTCGTTTTCTCTAGAATGGATTATTGTAATTCTCTATATGCTGGGATCGATAAAAAAGCTCTGGCACGCTTGCAAAACATACAAAATGCTGCAGCCAGATTGATTAAGTCAGCAAAAAAACAACAAAAAAAAACACCTTTATTGAGATTCTTAAATTGGCTGCCAGTCGAGTAGGGAGTGCATTACAAGATCATTGTTTTAGTTTTTAAATCACTACAAAATTTGGCACCACCATACCTTTCTGAGTTGTTGTCCGTATACATTCCATTAAATCTCCTTGTGACTGTAAGAAGAAATTTGAAAATGAAAGGTGACAGAGCGTTCTTTAGAGTAGGTCCTATATATTGGAATAACCTCCCACACTCTGTGAAATCAGCAAAGGTGTTGGCTGTGTTTAAGTTGTTGTTAAAAACCCACTTACTTGAGGTAGCATCGGGGTCAGTATGAAGTGGTTTTGGCCCTTTAATGTGATAGTGATACAGTTATTGTTTTCTTGTCTTGTGCTTATATTGCATTGTTTGTTTGGATGTAATTGTAGTGTTTTAAATTGTTTTAGTCCACTGTTTGTGAAGCACCTTGGGCAACGTCCCTTGTATGATGTGTTATATAAATAAAATAAAAATAAGAATCCATAATTCAGTCTGAGACTGAATTATGGATATGATAGATAGCTAGGGTCACAGTCACAACCCAAGAGAGAGTGAGCCACACGCAGTGACCCCGTCTGAGTTTTCGCTCCATCGGTCATTATTTGTAGTTGCATTCAAATTAGCTTGGACTCACGAGAACACCTTTTTTAAAAGCCCTTGAAAGCTCATTTACAGTGCATTGTCCTGTTTGTCACTGGTTATAATGAGTGTTCAATTGTTTATTGTCACAACATCCTGTATCTGCTTAACACATTGCCAGGGGTTGTATTTAGAAGCAGATGGCAACGTGTATTGTTGTCAAAAAACAGTGTTAGGTGGTTCTACAGTCAAACAACAACATGTACTATGACAAACCAGCCATTATACACATACATCTTCTGCAAACATTTTTCAGCTAGACCTGAGAACAAAAGCTCTCTTCCAAAATCTAAGAGGCGTCGTTGAGTGCACAGGCAGCTGTCATCTAATGCAGCAACCTAAACTTTAATGGCACCTTGAATCAATCACATAGAAGTCACTGGAGAGGAACAACACTATACTTTAAAACAGTGTTGTTACTGTTAATTAAAACTGAAATGAAAATTAGAAATGTAGCCTTGGTAGCTAAGTGAAATAAGTTTAAGCTTATTTAAAGCTAAATGAAAATATATTAAAAAATGTATAGATATTTTAAAATGTAAAATGACAAAACAGAAAATATTACAATAATATTACAATTAAATAATATAATAATAAATAAATAATAATAAAATAGCACTGGTTTAACACTAAATGTTAGGGCTGTCAAATCGATTATCGTGATTAATCGGATTCAAAATAAAAGTTTGTGTTTACATAATATATGTGGGTGCACTGTGTATAATTATTTTATATATATAAATACACACACTTGCTTGTATATATTTAAGAAGTATTTTCATGTATATACTGTAAATATATTTATATATACTTTATATTATATATAAATATAAATATTTTATACATAAATATTTTTTTTTTCTTAAATATACATGCATGTGTGTGTATTTATATATATATATATATATATACAAAATAATTATACACAGTGAGTGCACCCACATATATTACGTAAACACAAACTTTTATTTTGGATATCGATTAATCGTTTGACAGCCTTACTAAATGAATGTAGCACAGAGATTTTGGGGTAAAATAGTGAATTTTATTAATTTAAACTTTCTATTTACTTTTCAGTTTTGAATAAATTGTTACATTTAAAGGGATACTATAGTAAGCACTTTTTTTGTCAATGAGAGTCAATGGGCTCAAAACAACATTGGATCCCAATTGACTGTCACTGTTTGGGTGGCTCAGTTTTGGATTGATTTTCATTGTGATTCTGTTTCCTGTTTTGCCTGCCTTAGTAATCTAGTTAGTTATTTTTGTTTAAACTAAACTATTATTTCGACCTTCAACCCATAACATGACACTTGGAATGAAATGAGGGCAAGTAAAAGAAGTTATATTCATTAAGTAGGTGGAAACTAATAAACTCCTTTATTAATTGTTTGTTGATGCAATTTGATATTATCTAATGTAATGACTTAAGTGTCCAAAAAAAGAGATTTAGGGCCTGTGTCAGAATACAGACACAAATAGTGAGGTGTTTTGATTCATTATATGGGCTGAGTTAGGTCATCAACAGATGAATAGTAGCAGTGTAGTGTCGACACGGTTCCCCCACTGCTTCAAGGATATCACCACACACACACACGGGCACAGCATGGATGAGGGCACCAGCCCCTTTCCACAGACGCCGACACTTCATCATGGCATCTGTGTGTCTCTCTCTCACTGCCATTTCACTATTAATCAGCACTACAGAGTCCTGGACATGTTCGCGTGTGCAGGTCGCGGTTTACAATACCTGCATTGTCCTTAGAGGGTTAGCCGTCTGTGAATTGCGCTTCCATTGTTGAAGAAAGACCCTGTGCACTGCTTTGAATCTGAAAGTGTTTGTTCGCTCCCCTTTCTTTTTTGTCTCCCGCTATATCCCTCTTTTCTTTCTTTCTCTGTGACAGCTTCTATTTTTAAACGTGTGTCTTTGCAGGGATAGATGCAGTGGTTAGAAGCAGCGGCAGGAAAGTCTGCATTGGGTAAATTTGAAATGGGGCCAAGTTGGGAAAAACAAGCAGGACCGTGGGACATTACTGTTCCAAAACCTTCAAATGTGCTGCTCTTTAGATGTTATAGGTGTGCTCTCAATGTGAGGGCAATTCTAGGTAGATCAATTATACTGTATCCTAAGATTCCTAATTGTGGCTGAATTCTAAGGCAGTTCCAGAATGAATTGTAATGAGCTTGGTAAAAACATAAATCCCAAAATTGTGGTGAAAGCAATAATGTTGACTATTAAAGAATACATTTTTCAAAATATCAAAGGTTTGGAATGACTAGGTAAATAATGGCCGAATTTTCCTTTTTTTGAACCATCCTATATATAAGTGTCCAAATATTTTTGCATGCCACTACCCAGCTAGCAAAATTTGTGCGGCCCCATTAAGGGTAAAACACTAGAAATCTAGGTCTGATTGCTCTGCGAATATATTTCCAATACAAGAATGGACATACAAGTCATATAGAGGTGCTACCTAGCATGCTAATGTATCATGCAAGGCTTTTTGGGGGAACTGAATAATGTATTTCACATCCCATCTTATTAATCTTTTCTCCCAGGAAACATCAAAGAGGCTATTTCGTTGATGTAAGATCTTTGTCAAAAGAGGATCAGAAGAAAGAGTTTTTGTTCTGTGATATTTCACTATTGTACACATGAACGTGAAGACAGTAAAATCATTGCAGGCTTGTGATTTATTCTATGCTGTTGCCATACTGCCCCAAGATAAACTCTTCTCCGCCTCTTTATCTTCCTCTCAGACTCTCATGCACATGCACTCAAAGTAAATAACGTTCTTCCAGGGTCTTTTGACATCTTGAATTTTTTTTGTTGTTGTCAGGTGTCAAAACAAATGTTTGGATTGTAATGTGTGTGACTGTGAGGAGGAAAAAAATGCAGTGTATTTCACAGCAGGACATTCTCTCTTGCTCTATCTCTTTCACTCTCATCAGACAGACCGTTGATCAGGGGGCTTTAAAGTTTTTAACAGGTGGTCTTAGCAACCCCTGCATGCACATTCTTTCAACGGCAGGTCAATATTTGATCGTGTATTTTGATATTTCTCACACTAACTCAGCCAAAGCCTATTAAGTAAGTTGGTTTACTTGGAAGACATCTTGGAAACACCTCAGGGCAGTTATTGTCTTGTCATACAGCGCCTATTTACTTTAATAGGAAATATACAAGGAGGTCTATAATGCCTGCAGAAACCTATCCGTTCCTGTTTATTTCAATGGAAGATGATCGGCTTGTCACTAACCCAATTTGAAATCCACCAGCTTGCTCATAATGTTTAAGACAGCAGACAGAAAAAACTGATTCAAGATATAATATTTAAAAATAATATTCATTATATATTGTGTGATAAATAACATTTAGTTCATATAATACAAGATTTGCAAGCAAAAAAGGGTTATTTTGTCAAGGACTTCCAGGACTTCCTGGTTAAATAAAGGTTAAAAAAATAAAAATAAAATAAGGTTCCATTTGTTATCCATAAGTTAACTACATTAATTAACATGAACTAATAATGAACATCATTTATTATTTATTTAAAATAATTATTATTTATTTTAAAATTACTAATATATGTATGTATATATATATGTATATATATATATATATATATATATATATATATATATATATATATATATATATATATATGTATATATATATGTATATATATATATATATATGTGTATATATATATATATATATATATATATATATATATATATATATATATGAAGTTGCATTTGTTAACATTAATTAATGCCCTGTGAACTAACATGAACAAACAATGAACAATTCTATTTTACTAACAATAACTCTAAAATGCATGAATGTTTTGCCAGCCATTATTAATTATTCTGGATTTAGCGAACTGGAGATATATATGTATGTATGTATGTATATGCCTGGCTATCAGCTTTTGACAGGCTTCAATTTTCTCTGTTGAAATCAATGAGGTCGCTGTGTCCATTTCTTTTACTGCCTATACTGCTACACCGGTCGTGTGCAGCGCTGCAGCCACGTAAACAGAGTTTGCCCGAATGGAAGTGAATGAGGCTTTACGATTATTATTTTGTTTTTATATCTAGGCTTCCGTGAAATTCTGCATCCATTGTCCGATTTTATTTATTTCTATTTATCCCCACGGAAGGGCACTGTGAGTCAGTCAGAGGCATATGGGCAGTTGCCCGTGCATCCTTGTGTTCGGGTCTTTACTAGGTGTAAACGAAATCTGGTTGTTGAAACCACATATGTATATTTTACTCCTCCCAAAAATGCTAAAAAATAAAGGAGTGAGAGCGTGTTATATAGGCTATATGTCATGTTATAGTCAGATATGACGGCGCTACTGCGAACACGCATCATCGCAGATGAGCAGCTGAGCGTCTATTCATCAAGCCAACGTGCAAACATCGCAAATAAAAGTGAAAGTAAGTCACAGACGCTTAACACACAATCATCTTCAAGTAAAGAAACGAAATGATCTTACCCACTCTCTCTTATTGATGTCTTTGATTTTGAAATTAGCCGATGATCAATAAAATGCAGCTCATATCTGTTGCTTTTGGTGGCGTGCAATCCATTAAATCTGCATATAACGCGGGAGTTGAAGATTGGATTTATATCCGTTTTGCAAAAACACATTTATGTGGCCAGGTGTAAATGGAATCGGTAAGATCAGAACACTTATTATCTGGATAACTTATCTGGATACAGATCGCATTTTAATACCAGGTGTAAATGGGGTCTATGTGACACGGTTTGGACTCAGGTCCCCATTTTCAGGGATGAAAAAGACCCACTGCTGTTCAAAAACACTAGAATCACTGAGCAGCACTGAATGAATGGTGAATAGAGGTACACAGGAGTGTTTTTTTGCGAAAAGAAGAGTAAAGCCTTGTTTTCTTAAATGGAGCTTTTTATCGAGTGCAGATGTGTTCTGAATGGATAGGCCTGATTAGTAAATCGCGACATAGATGGGTCAAATAAGTCCTGAAGAAAGTGAAGGCTGGCCCAGGAGAGGGGATTTATATTGACTGAACAAAGAAGGATCGTTGACCTTAATGCCTTCGATTGAGATCAGTGTTTTCATTGCAAATAAGAGTCTGTATACATGGTTCAACACATAGGAATAGCCGGTACATTGAAAGTCAGTGGGGTCTAATGCAACATTAGGCACCAATTACAAACAAACACTGAGATATTTTTCTAATTATCTTTTTAGTGTATTTATTTCTAGTACAACAACATACAACAACTAGATAGGTGCTACCCAATGGCCAAGTGCCAGTGAGAGACAGAAATAAAATATTTATTTTAAATGTATGTTGATGAAAAAAAAAGCTTTTAATGAAATATTTTATAGAAATATAATTACACTACTGTTAAAAAGGTTTGGGGTCACTAAGATATAAAGAAATTAATACTTTTATTCAGCAAGGTTGTATTAAATTGATTAAAACTATTAAGTAGCACAACAGTTTATAACACTGATGATGATAATAATAAGAACGATTACGTGAGCACCAAATCAGCATATTACAATGATTTCTGAAGGATCACGTGACACTGAAGGCTTAAAAACCATTTTTGCATTCACAGGAATAACATTTTAAAATGTAGTCAAATAGAAAACAGTTATATTAAGTTGTATTTCACAATAGTACAGTTTTTACCATATTAAAATAAACACATTAGTAAGGCTGTTACCTAGTGTATCCTGTTTCATCTACACTGTCCAAACTAATTAAAGGCCAACATATAACAACATCTAAAAGACCACAGACTTTTGAGCAGCATATAAAAATCAATAAGATGAGGCCAGTGAAAATGTTGGCAGTTCAAGTAAATATCTGACCAGAAAAAAAATCCTTATTGTTGATCCCTGAAATTGGGATCATTATTCATAAAATCAACACATGAACTCTGTACTGCCATTTTAAAAATACTTCTTTCTTCAGGACAACCTGTGTCACTGTCACGTGCAGTCATTGGCTGGACTGTGAATACACCACGCAACTTCTGTCCCCTTGAGAACCCCTACAGTATACGTGACATATCACTGCCTCATGTTCATGCAATAGTATGGGCCTCAGGCCATGTTTGAGAAATATCAGGAAACGCTACTGCCACCTTCTCATAAAACAACACTACTGCTCAAATCATGTATTTTTTCCTTCCCTATTACATGACAGATGCGTTCAATTTGGCTAGTAAATGGCAATTCGCCGTCTGCTTGTCAAACGAGTTGCTTTGAGTTCATGATGTATTGAACAAGCAGCTGTGAGTAACAACATTCTGTTATCTGATGTTTTATTCTAGCCATTGTAGTGTCTACAGGGATCTTGTTTTATTCCCAGTGCTGCCGTGAATACAGCATAAGCATGGAGAGCAGCATACACAGCACAAAATAATATCACTGTGCTCACAGCTTTGATCAGGCTCAAGGCAGAACTCTGCATTAGTTCAGGAAAGATCACAGGACAGGGGTCTCAAACCGAATTACCGAGCCACCAGCCAGGTGGGTGGTGATGTCCATAGGGGCCAATTGCAACAAATCCAAATGTAATATATATATATATATATATATATATATATATATATATATATATATATATATATAGTATGCTTGATTGTTGTTGTCTAGCCGCACTTGCATTTTGACTACTATAAAAATACAATATATTATTAAAAGTGCACAATAGTAGCCATTAAACGTACAGTATGTAATTTTTGGCCACCAGGGGGCACTTGATCTAAATAATAACAAAAGACGTACTTTGATGACGCCGGGAAAGAGTATGGGCTCACGGGAGTTGTTGTCGCTGTCCCTGACAACCAGGGAGAGAGAAAGAGCGAATATGGAGCAAACACATCGGAACTGTCATTCCCTTCATTCCTGACTCATTTCTAATTATGTATTTTTGACAATCACGTCTTTTCGAACAGAGATATAAATGAATTATCAGACCCCTATTAAATCAATATTCCATCTAGCTAGTATTAATAGAAGTTTAAAAAACACGGTCCCCTTTTGTTAATAAAATAATTACGTTTATACTATGATATCGTTAGTGAACTGCATATGAAGCTACTTTCTCCAGCTCAATTTAGAAGTTAGAACAAATTTTAATTTACATTATAGCAACTATACATGAGAGCTAGCCCGTCTGCGTTTCACACATGACATAATTTCACAAAATATACAGATAGATATAGTTAACTGAATGGGTGCTTACCTGTTTATTAGAATGCAAGCGAGAACGGCATCTCTCTGTTGCCTATAGGCCTATTTAGCTTGTCGAAGCTCTCTCCATTTTAAAATTACATACGGGTTCGGGTCTATATTTTAAATGATCAGCCGGGTCCGGTCCGAATCTATTACTTCGGGTCTCGGGTCTGTTTAACATTGTGTGTAATACCCGTGCAATCGGAGTGCAAAGTGCAATCTCAAGCGGTGTCATGTTTCTATGGCAACCAGAGCAGAAAAAATACATATTGTGCCTTTAAAGACTTAGGCTCAATCCCAATTTACCCCTTGTAAGGCTACATAGCACTCAAAATGGAGATTTTTCAGAGGCACACTCCAAACGGAGGCTAAGAGAAAGTTTACGGAATGCATCGCAAATAACTGGCGAGATGGCTTCGCGAACGGTTAAACATTTGAATTTAACGCCAGATGATTCCACCATGCACTTTATTTAATCTTATAAAAATAATATAGTCATTTAAATTAAGAAATGATATATTAAATTACCTTTCCTAATCAGAAAAGACATACATTTCGAAGGAAGGGATGTTATAATCATCATGTTTATTCAAAGTTAAGAGCAGTTGCGCTGATTGTCTGTTGTTGTCATGGAGAAATCCTGTAAAACTCTGTAACGGCAGAGCCATTGCTGACGACTGATGACGTGTCGGGTTCATGAAGGGCTGTTCCATTTCGTAGGGAATATTTCAACCCCTTGGCCCTTGTAATTCTGTTTTAAGGGCCAAGGGTACACTCGAAAACCAGGGTAGGGCCAAGGGATGAATTGGGATTGAGCCTTAATATGTGACCCTGGATTATAAAACCAGTCACAATAGCACAGGCAATAGTCAAGTCACATTTATTTATATAGCGCTTTTCACAATACAGATTGTATCAAAGCAGTTTTTTGGACCAATAAGTAATACTTCCATCTTATCTGAATTTAATAGCAGGAAATTACGCGTCATCCAGCATTTTATATCTTTGAGACACTGTCAATTTAGATGAGTTAGTGTTTTCTGTCATGGTCGTTAATGAAATATATAGTTGAGTGTCATCAGCATAACAGTGGAAATTAATTCCATGTTTTCTTATAATATTACCAAGTGGCAGCATATATATTGAGAACAGCAGAGGGCCTAAAACCGATCCTTGCGGTACTCCATAGTCTACTGGCGTTATCTTTGATTTTGAGAATGGTCCGATAAGTACGATCTAAACCAGCTTAATGCCTGTCCCTGAACACCAGTGTAGTTTTGTAGTCGATCCAAGAGTATTTTATGATCTATAGTGTCGAACGCAGCGCTACGATCAAGTAGGACTAATATTGAGATACAGCCTTGGTCAGAAGCTAAAAGCAAAACATTTGTAATTTTAACTAGCGCAGTTTCCAATAGCCAACAATACATTGTATAGGTCAAAATTATCGATTTTTCTTTTATGCCGAAAATCAGTATGATCTTAGGTAAATATATTTGTTCAATTTCCTACCGTAAATATATAAAACATTTATTCTTTTACAGTAAGTGAGTGCAGCACAATTGCGAATATAAATGGACAACTTTAAAGACGATTATCCCCCCCCCCCTCAGATTCCCATATGTCTCTCAGTCTCTATATGACTATTGACATAAATACAGCATGTTGCCATTAAATTCAATAAGACAGATCTACACTCTAAAAATTGCTGGTTTCTTAACCCAACTTTGGGTCGAATATGGACAAACCAAGCCATTGGGTTACATTTTTTAATTGTATGGGTTTGTCCATATTTGACCCAAAGTTGGGTTAAAACAACCCAGCATTTTTAGAGTGTACCTAACGGAATGAATTTTCTGGCCTTGTTAGACTTGTGAATGGATGGATGGATGGACGTGGGTGGGTGGATGGATGTATAGATAGATAGATAGACAGACAGACAGATATCAGAGAAGGAAAGCAAGGAATATTTGACGCTGTTTTCCATTCCTTTCTACCGAAAGACAGGAAGAGTTTTACATCCCCAGGGACAGCACTTAAGCAGCCTGTGCCATTTTGGAAGCAGTTTGTGCATTCTGGGAATGAAAAGATATCTCTTCCTTTGCTGCCTGCATTTATTTATTTATTTGTTTGTTTTATCTATTTATTTATTTTCTCACTATAGGATGACCTGAATAGATGTCAGAGAAATAGCTCAGCACACAGGCAGGGGGTAGACATCAGGAAGATCTTTGGAAGGAAAACACCCACCTCATGACAGGTAGAAATTCCCTAAAAAAAGAGCTGATTCGTGACTGAAACGGGGTGTGGAAAACAGGGAAGCTGAAGGAAAACCGAAAGAGCAAAAAACAAGCGATGCGACTGTGCTGCTGAGATATGCAGCCCCAGATTCACAATCATTCAGTGAATCAAAACACTCTTTAATAATTCAACATGAAGAAGGAGAGAGCAAATCCTGCAGCAAGCCAACAGGCAGTGGCAAAAGCACAGATTGAAAACACAGCAATGGAGAAACCATCGAACGTTCTGTATCATCATGCTGTCTTAAATGCACAGGACACAAAACATAACACTACCACACTCTCTGCTCTGCCACTAGAGTGTCTTTAGTGTCTAATGTACACTGCAAGCTATAAGAGGTGGCCAGATTTTAGTCTAATACATCAACAAAGCTCAAGCAGTCATAACTTTATGTCTTCATTAAGGCAATATCTGCCTGAACTAATATTATCAAAGTACAAGATATGAGAGCAGAACACGTTTCATCCCAAATCAACACTCAAATTGACCCTAAAGGTGAATACAATTCCACCAAGTACATGTTCCTTGATTCAGAATCAGATTTGAGGGACAAATTTTTTTTTTTTTTAATATATTTTTTAGGCATTCAACCAGTGTTAGGTGCTTCTATGTTATCATTTGCCTTTTACTTTTAGGATAGATGTGTGTGTGTGTGTGTGTGTGTGTGTGTGTGTGTGTGTATATATGTGTGTGTGTGTGTGTATATATATATATATATGAGATAGTTCAGATGCAAAAGCCTCTAAATGCCATTTGAAATTTTCTTCTAAAATGACCATTTTTATTCGAGCTTGTATATTTCAGTTCAGTAATTTCACTTAAATGACAATTAATAGGTAATCTTCATTGCCATTTAAGTGAAATTACTGAAGTTTAATATACAAGCTTGTAAAATGATCAGTTTTAGAAGAAATTTCAAATGGCACTTAGAGGTGTTTGCATCTGAACTCTTCATATATATATATATATATATATATATATATATATATACAGATATATATATATGTATATGTGTATATATATATATATATATATATATATATATGTATGTTCTGTATATATATATATATATATATATATATATATATATATATATATATATATGTGTATATATGTAAGCAATAAGGTACAGAGAGGCTGTGCTGTATCGTGAAATAAGTAACAGCTGAAGGGCGTTGTTAGGCACGAGCAGAAGCGGAGTACTTTGCTTCGAGTATCTTATTGCTTTTATAAAACGGTTGCCACACAATATTAAAGTAAAAAACAATATACGTGCAACTTTCTTGAAGTAAAATCACTAAAGCTTACCTTCCGCTGGAAAAAATAGTCCCCGAGTGTGAACAGCAACAACGTTCCAGTGTGTAAAATGCATGAAAGCTCAAATAAAAACAACACAGAACCGCAGTGTTGCGCAGCGATCAATAGAACCGTTGGGTGAAGCGGTCAGTAGCCGTGTTTTATCGTGAATAAAGCACAGCTCTTGACCAATCAGAATCAAGGATTTGAACTAACCGTTTTATAAATATATATATATATATATATATATATATATGTATGTATATATATATGTATATATATATATATATATATATATGTATATATATTATATATATATATATATATATATATATACATATATATACATATATATATATATATATATATATATATATACATATATACATATATACATATATATATACATATATACTATATATATATATATATATATATATATATATATATATATATATATACATATATACATTTTACATTTTAGTTGCATCACATGTTGCATTTTAAAGAGATTATTCATGTGTCTGTATTGCAGAGGTGGAGTGATGCAGTGAATTATACCAGATTGTGATTGTCTGCAGCATGCAAATTGCATTTAACACTGTAAATGACATTTTGTGGGCATTGTTGTGCTTTAATTGATTTGCATAATTCCTTTAGTGAATCGGCTGCTAAAAACAAAAAGAAAAATGACATGTAAATAAATGGTGCAGTTAATTTTTTAGTAAACTCCTTCCTTAAAGTCTTTTGGGCCTTAGAGTGCTCAGTTTAGCTTTTAATCTGTAATTGTTATTTTTCCTCCGATTCTGAAGGAAGTCTTATGTTAATTGAATTTTATCATAAATGGAACAATCTGTCTGGCGTTCCTATTCCCGTTCCCTTGTCTAGGGTCCATATTTCACATCCCCTCCAGTTTGTTAGTTTTTTTTTTTTTTTTTTTTTTTTTTTATTAAATGCTCTTGCAGCAAGGTGAAAAACACTCTCCAATTAGTCCGAGCCTCTGTGATTATTCTGCACTTGCTAACAATTCCCTTTTCTGTCAATTATTTATTCCGAGGCCGTGCACGCACACACGCTCACTCACCCAATCGCACGCATATGCAATATCTGTGCCGGAGGCCTTGAAACGGAGGAAGCTGAAAATGGCGCTGTCTGTAGCTAAGGCTATCTCACTTTTCACGCTTGTTCATTATGAGAACAACATTTCACTGGAGTGAAGGACACATGTAAATACACGGGTCAAGGGACAAAAGTTTTCATTTCATTTTCCGCATCCCCAGCTTTCTGTTGGTGCAAAGCAGCTGGCATCCTCTTGCGTGTGACTGCCTTGTGTTTGCTTGCATGAGTGGGTGCAAATGTTCTATAGCACGGCAGCACCTCTGCATGTTCATGGAGGTTAGCGTTCACCTACCACGCTTTAGAGTCTGTGTGCTCATGGGTATGCGTGTAGGAGGTCTTCCCCGAAGGTTTACAAGCACGTGGGTCGCATGTTTTGTGGGGGAGCTTCATAATTTGTGTTTTTATGTTTGTGTTTTCACTGTAAATACTGAAAATGAGCAGTTGTTTCCTTTCATGAAAGGAAACACTTAATGGCACTGCATCCTACATATTTGTGTGTAGTGTAATACTATTGTGTCTATATATATACATCTCACACATATGCATGTAATATATTTTAAGAAATGTGTTATTTATATATAATATAAATTAGGTATAAAAATATATTATATACATGCACATATTTCTTAGATATACACATGCATATGTGTGTATTTATATAGCCTACACAAAATAAGTATACACTACGCACTAGCGCATTGCAAAAAATCTACTCTGTTTTGAATTAACAAGTTAATTATCTCAGAATTACAAGATAATTTTTCATGGAAAAAAGTTTTTGTTCTGTTTTTCTGAATTAACAAGTTAATTTTTCATGAGAAAAAAACGTTTTTGCTCTGTTTTTCTGAATTAACAAGTTCAAAAATCAAAAATTTAAATCGTTTTTAATCAAAACGATTCATCTCGAATGAATTGCATCCAAAATGTGTTTACATAATATAGTGTGTATTACGGAGGTGTATTGCATTCACTTGAAGAAAAAAAATCTACTCTGTTTTTCAGATTTACAAGTTAATTATCTCAGAATTAACAAGTAAATTTTTCATGAGAAAAAAAAGTTTTTGTTCTGTTTTTCTGAATTAATGAGTTAATTTTTCATGGGAAAAATATTGCTCTGTTTTTCTGAATTAACAAGTTAATTTTTCATGAGAAAAAAAGTTTTTGCTCTGTTTTTCTGAATTAACAAGTTAATTTTTCATGGAATCTTTTTTTTTTTTTGCTCTGTTTTTCTGAATTAAAAAAATTTCCATGAAAAATTAACTCATTGATTCAGAAAAACAGAGCAAAAACTTTTTCTCATGAAAAATTAACTTGTTAATTCAGAAAAACAGCAATTTTTTTCTTCAAGTGAATGCAATACGCCTTTGTAATACACACTATATTATGTAAACACAAAATATTGGATGCAATTCATCGAGATATGAATCGTTTTCCAGCACTAGTTTTGTTTTTAAGGCAGCAGTTGCAGTCATTGACACCATGTGTGAAGGTCAGGACCCATTTGTCCAGGCCAGCCCACCAGAGACATGGTCGTCCACCTCTCAACACTGTCTCTGCATCAGGGGTCCATAAAGACATCAGGCTAATGACAGCAGACTGCAGGATGCAGGAACAGCCCCTCACTGGAGCCAGAGAGAGGCTGTTAGCCATGGATAATGAATGATATTACTCTTTCAGGGTTGGGGCTTTTGTCTCATTACTTCTGAAGACATAAGGGACTCCGGTAGTATTGACACTACCATAAAGACTTTAGGCCTGATGGGCTGTACTGTCCATCTGCTATTATCCCAATCCTCAGCTGGGTATAAAGGCATCAAGTTTGGGATTAATGGGGAGTTCTTCCCGTTAGATTGATGTGTCTGTACTGCACTGATTAATGCATCAATCGCATCTCTCCGCTCCCTTTTTATTCCATTTCGGGCCATTTATCATTTTGAATTGCAATGTGTTTACTTGGCGATTGTCTTGTGTTTCTTAATGGAGACATGCTGGCAATCTTTTATGAAGATAACACAGAGTTTCTTACACACCTTCAGGCACGTTCTGACACTAATTAGCTATCCGCAGTGACAGATGTTTTCCACCAGTATGCGTTTTTGGACTGTTTGATATAAACCTCAGTGACATTTAAGTGTGAGTAACTTTGTTTAGCACACATTATTGTACTCAAAGGAGAAGTTAACCTTTCTTAGTAGTGTGTTAGATCTTCATGGGCAATTTGTTTTAAAAAGTGCATACGTGTGCTGGTTGTGATGTCACGAAATAGAGAAGACCTAGCATGAATGTTAATTAGGTTATGCTTAAAGGGATATTCCACTTTTTTTGGAAATTGGCTCATTTTACCACTCCCAGAGTTAAACAGTTGAGTTTTATCGTTTTCTAATGTATTCAGCTGATTTTTTGGTATTTAGAAGAATATCAGTAACCAGACAGTTTCTGGTCTCATTGACTTCCATAGTATATTTTTTTTCCTACTATGGAAGTCAATGAGACCAGAAACTGTCTGGTTACTGATATTCTTCTAAATATCAGAAAAAATCGGCTGAATGGATTTGAAAACGGTAAAACTCAACTGTTTAACTCTGGGGAGAGGTAAAATGAGACTATTTCCAAAAAAGTGGAGTATCCCTTTAAATAATGACTTAAACAAATAATCTATGTAATGTATTTTTCAGAAGAACAGATATCAAGGAAATTATTTTTCACATTTTCAAGTTAAAAACTAAAATGTGAATAATAACTATTCGATTTTTTACTTTGTGTTTTATATTGTATGGATGGATGGATGGATGGATGGATGGATGGATGGATGGATGGATGGATGGATGGATGGATGGATGGATTGATGGATGGATGGATTGATGGATGGATCGATGGATCGATGGATGGATCGAATGGATGGATGGATGGATTGAATCGATCAATCATATTGAATCAGGCACACTTTTTTAGAAGGAGGGGCTTTGTAGAAATCATCCCAAAACATTAAATGATGTTAACCTATTCTATTATATAAAATAATCTTTTAAATGAGCTGTATGCAAGATTGTGGCCAAAACTGGTACTGCAATCACTTTCAAATTAGGCTGTATCCCCGCCTTCCCGCATGACTCGAGGTTGCCAGGTATGCTGCAGGATCCAGCAGGAATGTAGGCTTCTACAAGAAGCTTCCAATTGCAAGTGACGAGTCCTACACAGTGAGTTGTTTCTGTTAATTATTTATTTCGGACTTTGTAACAAAGTATTTCGGATTCATATTGAGTTTTTTGGGTTTCGCAACATTAGCATTTTTTTATCCGATTCCGACACGTTTGTATCTGCAGCTGTGGTAACTAGAGAAGAGCTGGCAACCCGAATGCCGCAACACTACTGACTCCGTGATTGGTAGATCAATGGAGGGTGACGCATCAGAACAAAACACAACTTGACAACATCATCATCAGTCAAGGGCTGCGACTTCACTTTTTAAATGTCAATGTCCTGGCCGGACTACTGTTGTCAGTGATATAAATATTCGAAATGAACATGATTTCTTAATGTCTAGGGACATCAGAAAAATGTATGATTAATTGAAATAAATTTCTTGCATACAGCTCCTTTAGAATAGCATCATATGACCCCTTTAAAACAGGCCAATGAGTCTAAAGGGAGATTTTAACAAACAAGGCTTTCTAAAGCTCACTGTCACAGTGTGACATTCCAAAACAATTGAAATTTCAATGCAATTTCAACTGCCAAAAACTGCCATAAATACCAAATGAGGATGAGTCGCATATGATGGGGTAGGTTAAAGCATTTATTTACGTTAAACGCTGCCACCTGTCCAACTGGCCTCTTCCCAGAACAGCAGCAGTCTGAGCGTTGTCTGCTTTGCGATGCTGCAGAAGATGGGGCCTGTGGATGGACTCATACCAATGCAGTCACACACATGCAGCTAATGCACCTGCTTCACCACAGCTGCGACTGCATAAAGCCACTGGCCTTGCCAATCAACAAGATAATTGCAGCAGCATTGAGAGACTTCATGTGTGGACCACAGCCTTCTGCTGGGTTTTTGTCTTGGTTGTTATTGTGTGTTTGCTGTTTGTTTGTGCCAGGTATTTATTCATGTGGCGTTCGACAAGAGTGATATGGGACATGGGGATTTTTAGGGGTTGTGAGAGTTTATTAGCATAACAATATTAGCAGGATTTGAACAATATCTTCAGGAAATGAAGCATTATAAATGTACATTCACAATGATGATAAAAAAAATTACACACAATGTTCCAAAAGTACATTTATTTTTTACAGCATTACAAATAAATAAATAAAAATTAATTCCCTGTAAAATCTTTCAGTGATTAGTTCTTAAAAAACAAATCTTTTAGTTCTCTAATCACTTTAGAACTCATCATTTTCCCCCATATGTTTTAATAATTTAAAGAGCCCTTTTCCACCATAAATAACCTTTTGTAGAATGGAAAGGTTTCATTGATGTTAAAGGTTCCTCATCCCAATAAAGAGCCATTATTTTTAAGAGTGTACAACAATACGATGCCCTGATGGGAAGCTCAGTTATGTTTTGAACATGGTGAGCCAGATCCCAAACAGTTTAACCAAATTGGTCTATTAGGTTGGCTTCAACTCATAAGCTATTTGGCTAGCTGATCAACCACTAAACCAGCTAGCATTGTAAACTGTTTTTTGCGAGCTTTTTTAGTAGCATGGCAATGGGGTTCAAAATATCTTCAAAACAGTCACAGCACTCAGATGTCTTTATCACTATTTCATTTGTCAGTACCATGCAAACGGTAAACTGAAGCTAATGTTGGAAAATAACTGGCCTTGTATATAGACCCCTTTACAGTTGGTAAACACGGTGACGTTTTTATGTGGGCGGAGCTTAGGTGGAGGCAGAACGAGCGCTCTGGCCGCTTAATTAATGCAAGTAAGCAAGCTTTGTTAGCTTGTTTTTTACCAATGACTGAAGAAAATCGAGATTTTCTTCAGCCGAGACGACGACAATGTAAACAGTGACATTACGGTGCGATTTTAATCATGTGAATATTTTCTAGAAATAAAAAGTCCAGATACAGCATATTCATTTTTCATTGATACTAGCCCCAAACAACACAATATCGATGATATTTAATAATAATCAAAGTAATTTAAGCTCTTTATTATGTAGCTGAATCTGTGCTGATTTGCATTGGCCGCCTCCAGTTTTCACTTTGCCTCCAGCTAGCGCCGTGACATAACTGTGACGGTCGGCGCAAAAGGGGTCTATTGATTCCATTTTTGTGTAAAAGCTTAAACACAGCTTTGCCTGTCTGAAGGAAAACAATCTGCTCAATTCACTGATGTGCTGCACAAACCCTGCTATATGTCGTGTGCTCACAGTTGACAAGATGGCAGCCATCTTGAAAGCTGTTTTCTATGTAACAGGTTTTCAAAAGGAGTGCTTTACACATACATAGCTCATAAGTGTTTGTATTCAATGAAGAATACAGTAAAACGGTAATATTGTGGACTATTTTAATGCTTAAAGGAGTAGTTTACTTTTAAACTTTTAAAACTTTTGCTGATAATTTACTCACCCCCATGTCATCCAAGATATCCATGTCATTCTTTCTTCAGTTGAAAAGTAATTAAGGTTTTTGATGAAAACATTCAAGGATTTTCTCCATATAATGGACTTCAATGGGAACCAAATGGTTCAAGGTCCAAAAGACAGTTTCAGTGCAAACTGCAAACTGTTCAAAAGGGCTTTAAACGATTTCAGATCGATGAATAAGGGTATTATCAAGTGATACAATTGCTCATTTAAAAAAAAAAACAAAGTTTAAGTTTTATAAGCTCAAATAGCCACCTTACTCTGTTCTGTGATGCGCGTTGTGACTCCTGGTTCGAACTCGTTAATCAAAAAGAACAAATCTTTTTCGTGTCACTTGGTTCATTCAACGAACGAAATGAACGAGTTGACTCAGGAAAAGATTTGTTCATTTTGACGAACAAGTTCGAATAGGAGAGTCACAAACGACGTATCACATCCTAACCCTAACAGAGCAAGGCGACCATTTGAGCTTATAAAACTTAAACTTAATTTTTTTCTAAACGAGCGATCTTCGCTGATAAGACCCTTATTCATAGTCTGAAATCGTTTAAAGCCCTTCTGAACAGTTTGCAGTTTGTACTGAAACTGTCTTTTGGACCTTGAACTGTTTGGTTCCCATTGAAGTCCATTACATGGAGAAAAATCCTGGAAAGTTTTGATCAAAAACCTTAATTTCTTTTCGACTGAAGAACGAATGACATGGATATCTTGGATGACATGGGGGTAAATTATCAGCAAAAGTTTATTTTTAAAGTGAACTACACCTTTAATATGATACTTTCTGCACAGCATATATTTGAAAAGGATATGTTGTAACATACAAATGTCTTTACTGTCAATTGATCAACTTTAGCAAAAGTATTAGAATAATTTTGTCCACATTGGCATAAACAGCCTTAACTGACCTCTGTCCTTGCTTAATCAGCCTCTGCATACTGCAATCAGAACTTCCTCTCCACTTCTTTCCACTAGTCTGATTTTTTTAGCAGTTTGCCTTTAAATCTTCATTGAAGGCAGAGCCTCCAGTGAATCTCATTTGTGCCGCGTACTTTTAAAGAAGGCTCTCAAAGACATGAATTAAGCAAAGTAAAATGCAAATACAATCAAAGAGATTGAAAAGAAGTTCTCAGCTCCCTTGGTAACGTGAGGTCTTGATGTCAAGCCCAAAGATGGGCGCAAAGGCTTGGGTGAATAAGGCTTCTGATTGGCCAGCTGAGGTCGGTTGCTGTCCTTTAAGATGCTGGCAAATTGTGAGAGGCTGCTAACCTTCTGATCTATCATGGGAGAGAGCAACCGTGACAAAGAAAACCAGTTCCCTCCATTAATATCCCGGAATAAGCTAATGTCTGTCCTTGCAGCTGCAGACTTTGCCTCATTTTCATTCTCTCTCCATTCAATTTACATGTTATATACGTACATTCTCCTTGTCTCCTCTAAAAATATGTTAATCCACTACAAAATATGCATCTCTCTGGCATCTTTTTTGTTGCAATGTTTTTCTTGTGACTGCATTACTTTGCTATTTTTCTAGCTCTGTGGCAAGGAGATTTTTTTTCTGTTTAAATGAAGAGACACAGATGGGGGATAAAACCAGCTTTAGTGTGGCCTAAACGCACAATATTCATATGGGAATATGGAAGTGTAAATGAGCTGGTTGGCACAAAACGTTCGCTTGCTCTTCTGTTGTTTTTACTAGATGGATTACTGATATGTCTGTGCTACAAGAGACAAGGGCAAATCTGCTAAACCAATGGCTCTCCCAGAGGTTGTCTTGACACTAAAAGCTTCAATCAAACTTGGTCTAAAATAGTTTAAAGAGTAAAAGGAGGATACATAGGACACCATCCCTCCTGCAGATAAAGGCATATCATATAGAGACTAGATGCCCTTTTTGGCTGCTGGGTGAATCTGTTGTCACTGGTGATTGTCGTTTGAACCTTTCTGGATCCGCCATCAAATTGATAAGTTTAATTATATCAAGTGCTGTGAGAAAAGACTATAAATCTCCACCTCCAGCATCCTCACGCAATATAGCTTATACTAGCCGAGACTCCTTCTTTATGTATACAGATGTGACGTAATGAACGTAAAGACAAGCTTGAATCTCCCAGGGAAATTCCACCAGTATCACTGGAATTAAAAACATTATTACAAGCATATTGATTTGAAATCAAGCTTAGGCAAGCAGATGGTTTTGAACACTGGCTGGTTATGTATTTTCTCAAAATGTATTTTGGAACATTTTTGGAACCAAAAAGCTACAGTACGGACTGCAGCTTTAATTCAAATTAATATTCATATTATTATTACATAATATACAAATATTTTGTAAAATAAAATGTATAGTTTAGTTAAACTAATTTAAAATATTATTAGTAATAAATTATAAGTAGTAGTAGTAGTATAGTAATTGTAGGAGTAGGAGTAGATGAAGTAGTATAAGTAGTATTAGTGGTAGTAGTAGTGGTGGTGATAGTAGTAGTGGGATAGTAGTAGTAGTTGTAGTAGGATATCAGTAGTAGTGGTGGTAGTATGTAGTAGAAGGGATAGTAGTAGTTGTATTAGCAGAGTAGTATCAGTAGTAGCATCAGTAGTATTGGTGGTGCTGGTATTAGTAGTAGTATCAGTAGTAGTGGTGGTGGAGGTAGTAGTAGTAAAAGGAGAAAAATAGTAAGATAAAAAGTAGTAGTGGTGGTGGTGGTGGTGGTAGAAGTAGTAGAAGTAGATGAAGTCAGTAGTAGTAGTAGCTAGTAGTGGTAGTAGTAGTAGTAGTACACTCTTAGATAAAAGGATGTTCTATATATGTAGCACAGGGTTCTTTACTCAACTGCAAAGGACATTTTATGCAAAAAAAGGATGATAATGACAAGAAAGAACCCCTTTGGCACAAAGGTTATTTATAGGCTATTATTCATTCATATATTACATTATTCTGCAACATTTTGTATTAGTTGTAATTAAATTATTGTTTATTAAAATGTTGTAGTAACTTATATATTCGCATTTTAATCATGCTGATTTTTGGAGGAAGAAAACTGAACTGGCATCTTTGTGTGATATTGATTAATCTTAAATTTTTTAACCCCCATATCGCTGAATTTTGTGATCATTCCCATGCCTTGCATTTTAGGGGTTCCAAATATGGAGCACTTTAGAACCTTTTAAGGGGTTCTATAGCCTTAGAACCTTTAAGTACCTCTAAGAACAGGAACCGGTACGTAGTTAGTAGTATGAAGGTTCACCACTGGTGGTGGTGGTGGTAGTAGTAGTAGTAGTAGAAGTAGATGAAGTAGTAGTAGTAGTGGTGGTGGTGGTGGTGGTAGTAGTAGTAGAAGTAGTAGTATGAAGTAGTAGTGGTGGTGTGTGGTGGTAGTAGTAATAGTAGTAGTAGTAGTAGTATTAGTAGTAGTAGTGGTGGTGGTGATAGTAGTAGTAGAAGTAGATGAAGTAGTGGTGGTGGTGGTGGTGGTAGTAGTAGTAGAGAGTAGATGAAGTAGTAGTATTGGTGGTAGTAGTAGTAGTAGTAGTAGATAGTAGTAGTGGTGGTGGTGGTGGTGGTAGAAGTAGTAGAGAGTAGAGTGAAGTAGATGAAGTAGTAGTAGTAGTAGTAGTGGTGGTGGTGGTAGTTGTAGTAGTAGTAGTGGATAGAGTGGTGGTGGTGGTGGTGAGTAGTAGTAGAAGTAGATGAAGTAGTGGTGGTGGTGGTGGTAGTAGAAGTAGATGAAGTAGTAGTAGTAGTAGTGGTAGTGGTGGTGGTGGTGGTGGTGGTGGTAGTAGTAGTAGTAGTAGAAGTAGATGAAGTAGTAGTGGTGGTGGTGGTAGAAGTAGTAATAGTAGTAGAAGAAGTAGTAGTAGTAGAATAAAATGTACACATCTTAATTAAAAAATGCTGCTGCTGCTACTACTGCTATAATAATGATTAATTAATTAAATAATTCTATATTACAGCATTTATGAATTAATACAATGATTTTTAAAATAGATTTGTACATTTTTTTAAGTAAATATCAGTTGCTTTTTTTTTTTCATTCTGCCCCAATGTGTGGTTGCCAGGGTGTTCTGAGGGATTTTTCTGCATTGCTATGTGGTTGCTTGGTGGTTTCTTGCTGGCCAATGTCAAAAGAGCCCATCCACAGGTTTCTAGGATTTTTGTGCTCAGCAGATATGGATTGCAATTAAGGTTAGTCACATATAGCACAGGGAGGATTTCACTCCCATAGCAAATGTATGCAGTGGATGTCTCACACTGTTCCACAAACTACTGTCTCACTCCAATCTCAAGCTGAAGTGGGCTCCCGTTTTAATGAAAAAGCTGATTACATGTCTGTATATCATTTCAACCTACTCCATAACCAGGAAAGAAACATTGTAGGCTACATGTATGCTTTCATTTGAATGCTCTTTTGTTATGAGAACAATGCAGTTTAGGATGAAAAGATAAGAGGTGCATGATTTTTCTGTGGATTTCCATTTTTTGCTGCAAGCTAACATTGTGTTTCTGTATTATCTTTTATTAAAAGGTAACAGGTGAGAGCGTGCAAAGATACCGAGATATAGAGATAAAGAGAATGGGATACAAGATGTGAGATATGCAGATCAAGGCACACAGACAGATCAATTTGAAATACCCTGAAAACCAGTCAAAGTCTAGTTGTAATATGAATTTCAGGTGTCTATAAACAGAGGTGGAAAGTAACGAATTACATTGACGCTACTGTAACTGAGTCATGTTTTTTAAAAAAAAATTTGCTTGTACTTTTATAAGTCGTTTTTAAAATCTGTACTTTTACTTTTACTTAAAGGGATACTCCACTTTTTTGGAAATAGTCTCATTTTACAACTCCCCAGAGTTAAACAGTTGAGTTTTACCGTTTTTGAATCCGATTCAGCCGAAAAATATCAGTAACCAGTCAGTTTATGGTATCATTGACTTCCATAGTAGGAAAAAATATATATACAATGGAAGTCAATGGCACCAGAAACTGACTGGTTACTGATATTCTTCTACATATCAGAAAATCGGCTGAATGGATTCAAAAACGTAAAACTCAACAGTTTAACTCTGGGGAAGTGGTAAAATGAGCCTATTTCCAAAAAAAGTGGAGTATCCCTTTATGTGTGTTTTGTTTGAAGTATTGTACTTCGCTACATTTGAAATCATATTCGTTACTGAGTAAAATAATAAATAAATAAATAATAACACCCTGGAAACTACTGTATTGATTGAAGGGTGGGAGAACAAAAGTGCAAGAATGGTGACACCCTCAAATTTGTATGAAGCGAATTATGGCCAGTATGGAAATCCTTTGAAGAAAAGAAAAAGCATGGTTGCCCTCGAGGAAAGATTTCCAATTTGCCAAAAATGTGGACGCAAAGTGGTTTCAAAAGGAGAATACATAGGACACCATCCCTACTGCAGATTAAGGCCATCATATAGAGACTACAGTAGATGCCCTATTTTTTGGGCTCTTATTGTTCTTATTTTTATATTTTTAGGTCAAACCGTTCTTGTCTGTCAGTCATATAATGCAGGTCTATGGATGTTGTTGATATATTGATGATATGCATTATATGACTGACAGACACAACCTAAAAATATCAAAATTGAAAATACTGTGGAAACAAAGACACCTACATCTTGCATGCCCTTGAGGTAAGCTAAAACATATCAAAAATAATTTCAAAGTGAACTATCCCTTTAAGTAAAATTTCATTGAAGTAGTAGTACTTTTACTTGACTCGAATATCATATTACTCTTTCAACCTCTGTCTAAAAATATGGAGGGATTCAAGAGGTCTGTTTCGCATTTGATTTAATACAATGTGTGTTTTTGGAGTCAAAGCATGGCTGTAAAATTAATTGTATGGTTAGTTGTATTTTGAATCAGGAATATCTTTTGATGTGGCCTTCACACTGCTGTAGAGAGCTTCATTCAGACCTTGACATCATGCACACTGATTCACGGCAGGGTTGTGCATTCAGAATTTAATTGAGAATATCTTTTAAATTTGCAAATGCACCAAACAGTATACAGAAATGAATACAAATAAATATATAAAAAAGCATAAAAGAAGTTTGAAACAGAACACAAGTGTGTGTGTCGCAACTGTGTGTAAAGGGCATAGAGGTTTCCAGGGGTTTAGTTTTGAGTGACAATATTTGCCAAACTCTGTATGTGTCAGGAGATTTAATCTACGGTTTATTTGGACAGGAAGCAGTTTAACATTTTATGACCTGCCCTAATGTCAAAATGGTGACAAATGAGACGCGCAAGCATACAGTGGCTTGTGAAGACAATCAATGAGTGGAGGTTTGCAGCAGTGCTGTACCTTTGTTGATGTAAATTTATTAGTGTTTTCTTTCTTTTCAAGTGTATCAAAGCCTTGTAAAATCCTGTGATAACATATAGATACTCAAAGGAAATTGTATTGCTCAAAGATTGTTCTCTCATACCTGCAGAAAACACATCTTACAGATAACTTAGTCTTAGATGTTTCTCTAAAAAATTCCCTTTGACACAATTGTTGACATGTAGTAGCCTAACATTAAAGGGATAGTTCACCCAAAAATGAAAATTCTGTCAGTATTTACTCACCCTCACAACCCCATAAGACCTTTGTTGATCTTTGGACCATGAATAAAGATATTTTTGATGAAATCTGAGAGCTGGATCACTCCTCCATACAAGTCCATAGGCTTCTTGATGAGGAATTTAAACTTTCCTCGTAAAGTTATTAAAGACATCGTTAAAATAGTCCAAGTGACTACAGTGGTTCAATCTTAACTTCATCAAGCGACGAGAACACTTTTTGTGTGCAAAAACAAACATAAATAACAACTTTATTTAAACTATTAATTTCCTTCTCTTTGGGCCTCTATTCAGTTAAACGTCACACGTAGGCTCACTATTGGCCGACGTTGGTCATGTGTGTAATGCGTGTGACGTACAACAACAGATTGCCCAGAGAGAAGGAAATGATTAGTTTAAATATAGTCGTTATTTTTGTTTGTTTGTTTTTCGCACAAAAAGTGTTCTTGTCATTTAATAAACTTCAGATTGAGCCACTGTAGTCACTTGGACTATTTTCACAATGTCTTTAATAACTTTTCGAGCCCAGCAAGTTTCAATCCCTCAAGAAGCCTATGGACTTGTACTCTCAGATTTCATCAAAAATATCTTAATTTGTGTTCGTAAGATGAACAAAGGTCTTATGGGGTTGGAACAACATGAGGGTGAGTAAATACTGACAGAATTTTCATTTTTGGGTAAACTATCCCTTTAAATCTCTATAAAATGGAATATGGATATATACATATACATATCCAGCCCGTTCTCATCCCAAGGCGTCATATACTGACGCTTTTGCCAATGCGTCAACAACCAACGCACATGGCACACTTTAGCGTCAATATGGGACGCAGATATATATGGGCCAGAAGGTGCCTCCTAGTGGTCTAACTCTAAAGGCCCGTTCACACCAAGCATGATAACTATAAAGATAACTATAAAGATATAATTCTAAAAATCGTTCTCCATATTAAAGAATAACAGAGTTCACACCACAGCTATAACGATAAAGATATGAGGAACGATATCGTTGGGATCACTTTCAGAACGATTTTTTTCCAGCTGTCCAACGATAAAACACTGACAACCAATCAGAATTGTGCATTTAATTTAAAATGGCAGATGACATTGCAGAGAAGTTAATCGACGAGGTAAAAAAAAAATCCTCCACTGTTTGACAAGTCAAATCCACTTTTTTAATGATACTTTAAAAAAGATGGATATATGGAAAGCATCCTGGGAATAAACGGTGAGAAGTCTATTCACAATGAGATTATGCAGTTTAGCATAGTTTACAAAATTACCTCAGGTAGGCTATCCAGCGCTAGTTGACAACATTGCTGAAGTACATTGAATCATTGAATTCGTCAGATAAATCCAGATATTACATTAGACATGCTAGATTCACTGTTTAGATCTTTAGACTGTCTCGTCTTTTAAGGATATCGAATCGTGTACCCAAAACAAAAAGCGCCTGTTTTTCCTTTTGATATTTGTTTGTAACGTAAAGCAGCAACAGCAGGTCATTTGCACGCGCACGCGCGCTACTCTGAAACCGCAGACGCGCGCGTGCGTGCTTAGAATAAAAAGAACGTTATCGGTCGTTGGTGTGGACGCATATATAGTTATCTTTATCGTTATCTTTATAGTTATCGTGCTTAGTGTGAACGGGTCTTAACCGTACCACAGACCTAAACCTACCCACAACCGAAGCGTGTTATATTGACGCTAAAGGGTGCCATGTGCGTTGGATGTATACGCATTGGCAAAAGCGTCAGTATATGAGATTGCATCTTAGGATGAGATTGCATTGACATTTCCCCAATAATTTTGTTTTGGAACAATTTGATTCAAAACAAGTATTTCATATTCAAATAGATGGGGGGGGGGGAGATTTTCTTGAACACAATTTGAGATATTGTTGAAATCTCTTCTCTTCGTTTTTTTTATTATTGTTCTAAGAATCTTTAACATCCATAGAATCTTTCCATTTCAGAAAATTCTATAGTTCTGCAGTAGAAAAAGTTTATTAAAGTGCTCTTCACACTTAAAAAAAAGAAGGTTATTTTAAGAACTGTTCATTGTTCGTTAAACTGTTCATTTATTTTATTGTGATTCCAGATTAGGTTTCAAGAACCACTATTCCAAACTGAGATTACTTGAATGAAAACTCTCCATTCGCATCTTAATGCGTTCTCGAATAAACAATTGAGAGTTTAAATTTATCTCGCTTTATTTTTCTTTCATAAAGCTATTTTCCTCCGTGTATAAGGTTGAACATGGATACGGCCATATTAGCTTTCAACAGGAGATAAACAGGCTCATTCTGCCCCCAGGAGGACTGCGTGCCCGGCATCCCACTGTAGAGTTATTGATAGAATATCTTGGAGGGAGTGCTGATCTTTGAATTGGCTTCAATCATACAATGAAGATCCTTCAGGCAAGAGAAGGCCTTATAACACAGAGGAATTGCCTCTTATTTGGTGCTTTTTCTCAGGGCCTCAATCACTCACTCACTCATTCAATCTGAGAAGCGAGCAAAATGTGAAACAATGCCCAGTGATGACTGAGATTCTTTCTATGGCCTCGATCCAAGATGATGATCAGGTTTGTCTCAACATAAAGAAAGTGACTATTATCCAATTCATATCTCCAGTTTCTATAATATGTCTCATCTCCTATAAAGCACAGATAGAAGAAAAGACCCAAGAGAAGAAGCGGGGCGAACAAGAGGGAGCCTAAAAAGCCCCTGGAAGATTATGGCCAGTTGATAGAGTTTCTGGCTATTATAAGCTCCATGCTGAGAGTTTTATAATTAAACAAATCCATAAAGGCGACTTCCATCAGAGGCAAAGATTTTACCAAAATGCACTGACCTCTATGCTGAAACTGTTTCCATAATCTGCATTAAGGTCGGCACAGCAGGAACATAAAACCAGCATTATGGATCACAAGAAATGAACAGATTCTGGAGGTCACTTTGAGAACATGGTTAAAAAAGGAAAAGAGAGCATGACTTGGCCATTTATGTACTGAATGAGTGAGTTTATCCTTTCATTTACATTGATTTATGCACTGTACCATACAGTATATCTTTGCATGGCTGCTTCAATTCGCACATGCTCTCTCTGGAATTTACGGTGTCTCACCGATGATTATCCAGTTCCTCAGCCAGCCACATGTCATGTGTTAGTAGTGCAGTGTGACAGATGCCAGCCAAAGCCTGCAGGGAGGACAGCATCCCTGTCTCAGTACTCACTGGTCATAGCACTATGGGACTGAAAGCATCTCTCGGGCATGTCTGTCAGCAGAGCGTTAGAACGATTGGGACGACTGTCAACACTATTGCACTGTCTATTCTTTCAGGGCATCATGCACCTTTTTTTGAAGGGGCAAACCAGTGCTAATTTTGGGTTACTTAGAGCTGTAGGTCAGATAAGATATAACCAAAGAAAAAACCTACAACTTACCTGTAGTGTATGTATATATATATATATATATATATTTAGAGGGTATCGTTACACCTCTATATATATATATATATATATATATATATATATATATATTAGAGGTGTAACGATACCCTCATGTCACGATAAGCAGACTGATCTCATGAAATGGCGTATGTAAGACACACCAATTCATATTTCCATTTTTAGCATGCTATTAACATGCATAATCGCTTTTCAGCGTGTATATGAACGCCGTTGACTTAACGGGCACCTATTATGGAAAATTCACTTTTACATGGTGTTTGAACATAAATGTGTGTTGGCAGTGTATGAGCAAAACCACCCTAGAATGATAAAAATCCACCCAGTGTTTTTTTTTTACAATCTCAATAAATCATATGCACTGTCTCAGAACGAGCTGTTCTAAGATTCAGCTCTTTGTGACGTAGAATTGAGCAAGGGGTTTGATTGACAGTGTGGTTGTGGCATAGACCCCGCCCTCGGTGATCTGTACACCATCCTCCATTGTTTCAACGACAGCCGGTAATGTCTCTTGGAAACATAAGTGTTCTGTCGTGGGTTAATCCTGTTGTTGTGGCTTAAAAGTTAATCCTCAAGTGTGGATCGTCGTCTACTGTTTGCAATCCACCGACACCTCCAGTAACAGTAGTGTATTTTATGATTTTTGAGCAAATAGTCATTTCAGTCGATGTCAGCCAACTCAACAACAAATGCGTCTAAAGTTGTTGTAGTCATAGGATGTCTGTGTATATAATTTTAACCTTGTTTGTATAGTGTTTAACCACACGTTTATAAATATATATATTTTTAAAGATATTGTATTAAAACTGCATATATGTTGTTGCTCTTTAAGTTAGCCATCTTCTCACAGTTGCCACAGAAGCACCTGTAAGACAAGTAAACATGACACAACAGGTCCCTCGCATAAATGTAATTTCGCTTGTACGTAGCAAATTTTATCACAGAATGTGTATGTAGTTTCAAAAAATTGTGCCAGCGTTAGTGTTTGTGTGTGTCTGTGTGGGTATGTTGCACATCTATAATTGCAATGGGGACGCGATTACAACTCTACAAGTACATAAATGTATCAAATAACCATACCGAGATGAACTGGTCCATTCTCATTTGTGTTTATTCTGCCGGAGTCTCTTTGTCATCTGGGTCTGATCAGAGACTATTTATATATTCCGATTCAACATACGCTGAATGACATTCAAAACAGCGCGTCTCTCTCAGCCCTTCTGCTGAGACCGACTGCCATAGGTATCAAAGTTACGCCCTCATCCAAAGGCAGGGCCGGGATATGCAGCTCATTTGCATTTAAGGTCGTATACACCAAAACAGCTAATTTTTAAACAGGCCCCAAAATGACATTTTCAGATGGTTATAATAAATTAACTGTGGGGTATTTTGAGCTGAAACTCCACAAATACATTCTGTGAAGAGAAATACATTCTCAAAAGTCATGATGTCATGTTGCAATATCGATACATATCTCGATACTGATCTCACGATACGATGTTATTGCGATACTCCCAAGACGTGATAAAAGGTTATCAAAAAATTACTATTAATTAAAATGCTAAATTTGATATTACACTGTGGGTGTAAATGATTAGGCTTGGACTTGGTGCTGGTAGCCCAGGACAATAGTGACAAGAATAAAAATATTCATGATTCTGAAGCTGAAAACTTTTATTTTTTTCCTCACAAAGTAATTTTTATTTTGAGTGAACTACACACAATAAAATTGTCACAATCCACAATACATTGTTAAATGTTTGTATTGCGATATATTGTTACTCCCTAAACTATATTAAACTATATTGTTATTGTTATATAAATGGCATTAAATTTGATATAATATCATGCTGAAAAAAAAACTTCGAATCCAAAGTTGAAATGTCTTTTTTCCACCTCCCTTCCTTTCTACACTATACTCATCTCCTAACATCAACGGACCTTACATTGAGATTGACCTTCCCACCGCAATTAGTCACTTAATCAGAAATTAATTATTAATATTAACAAAACCAACAGGGCTTAGGGTTGTTTGTCTCTCTTAGCTCATTATCATCCACTAATGACCAAGCCAGCATCTCATTTCCACTCCAAAGGCAGAGGAGAGATATTTGTGCTGAGATTTCAGGTGTTGGTAAAGGGCACTTAGAGATGCCACATGCTACGCTGGAGACTTCCTCCCTTCTGGACACCACAGCAGCCAGGAAATGTGTATTTAATTATAGTTTGTGTATGAATTATGAGTTAATGAGAACATTGTTGCAAGACAAAATGTCAGGTACAGACATCCAGATTGCAAACTCATTCTTATTAATAACAATTTACAGTCATCAGTCTAATGCCAGTGGAAATCAGCCTTATGGAGAGTAAAAACAAAACACTAGGTTCATTTGTCTTCAAAAATCTTATCTTCAAAAAAGGGGAAGATAAGATATGCATAAAACATCCATCCTAACCAAGTGTGTCCTGTGCCGGGTTTGAACTGGTCAAAAGGTGCATGAAAATGAGGACATAAGAAGAAAATGACACTCATTAAAATACCACTTCCTGGGCTACTAATTACTTATAATTACTGATAGCTGTAATGATAAGAATTTATGTCCCATGGGACGGGGTAAGATGACAGGCGCTTGCGGCCGTCCTTTTGTCATTCAGAGAGTGTCCTTCAGGAAATGAGCTGTTTGGCATGCAGAGAGGTCTCAGGCATGTTTCATAGCTGTGTGGTAATTGAAGTCCACTGATGTGATCAGAGCATATGTATTACTACTGAATTACACTGAGCTGAAAGAAATGACATATTATATATTACACTTTTCAGATAAGTTTGATCACACAAAATCTTCAGCCAATTAAAAGGAAAGTGTTTCTTAGTAAAGAATAATGTGCATATTTGACATTAAGCAGGGATTTATTGTTTAAGGGAGTCAATATTAAGACAGGAGAGGAGGACGAGGGTTGTGGGAGAAGGGCGCTAGGCCGGTTGCATGATTGCTGATGAGTGACACCTGCACAATGTACCCGTCTCGTGTCTCTCATGGAGAAGTGGAAGCATAAAGGAGGAGCGACGACAGAGAAGGACAAGAGAAGCCAGGCCTGGACTTATGTTGTATTGTTTATGTTTTATTATGTGACAGACTGATCTCATGAAATGGCTTATGTATGACACGCCAATTCGTATTTCCATTTTTGGCGTGCTATCAACACGCATTATCGCTTTTCAGTGATGTATACATAACCTACCCCAACCCCGTCCCTAAACCTACCTGTCACTGGGGTTAATACCATTTATGAGTCTTCCACTACAATCCTAGGAAAAAATATATCGCTCCCCAGATGTAGATCTACATTTTGCTTTGTTTCGCTCGGACATTTAACTGCGTGTACATACACGCGGATTCACTCTGCCATTTAATGGCGTAGACATACACACAGATAGCTCTAATTGCGTATGGATAACACGCTCACTCAACTTGAAAGTGGCGTGTACTGTATGTTTACGCAAAAGTCATGATGTCATGCTGTATGTGACAGCAGTGGTCCATCTTTTACTTTTGTATTTGTTTTGTTTTGTTATTAAATTCTATAATTGTTCGCCATCTGAACTGCCTTACAACAGTGCTTAAGGGAGAAAATATTGACCTGTGGATGATGGATAGAGGAAATATAAGATTATAAATTCTACAACTGACCAATCAGAACTGAGGATTCCAGAGCACCACGTAGGCCTAATAGAGTGCAAGAATGGCCGTCTTGGTTCCAGAATTGGTTTTTCCCATTGTTATTTTTAAAGATATTTTATAAGATAAAGTTTTAAGCCACAAAACAAACAAACCAGCTACAACAAGAATCACATACTTTTTTGAAAATTGGACAAAAAATATGGTGTTGGCTCTGAGGGAAAGAACTACAATCCCATGAGGCTTTGTGAATCACAATAGAAACATGAAACTATTGATGTAAAGATGTTGAATACATATATAAAAACTATATCGCATTTTTTGCATAGAAATATTTAATAGTTTGAGAGCTTAAGGAAACCAACTTTACGTCATTCACCGTGCTTTATGGGAGTGGGTGGATGCTAGAGTGTTCTTGATTCTCATGATTGGTGGAGATTTCCCAGCAAAAACGTATGAATTCCACAGTTAGACACAATTATTAAATAAATAAGTTGAAAAAATGCAGACTAATGGCTTTGGTAATATTTAAATAAATGGGATTTTAACCCAACTGTTGCACTCTATATCATCAATTATGGCAAATAAACTACTGCTATCTCCCTCTTAATATTGAATGACACTGTTGTGAAATTACTATATGAGAAAATTATGCTGAAAATTGATTGTGGCACATTTAAGTGTTAAATGGGAAGTGAGTCATTTTTAATGCGAATCTATAGTAAAGTTATTATAAGTGACACTTCGGCTCTGTGGCTCTTTGAGTAGTCCTCAACCAATGGATTGTGTTTTTGGACAGGACTACCTATATGGCCAAGCAAATATGAGTCTTTCAGAAACCTATTTGAAAACAGTCATTATACTTGAGGTATGGTTGGGAGTTGGAAAATTACAAATAATAAGAGCCATGTAGCATCATATAAACATGTTTTAATTTAAAGAACTGTCAGACATTGTGAAGTGCAAGCAGAATATAGCGAGAAACGGAGAGAGAGAAAACAGGATACATGCTAAGAGATGGGGAGGATAAGTGTGGTTGCACTTTTATATTAACCAAGACCAAAACATGCCTGTGTGTGTTTAAGTTAGTTTGGGAGGAAATTGATGGAAAAATTTCAGGAAATTGGACCTCTTACTGGCAGAAACAGCACAAGCTGAGCCCAGGCACACAGGGCACTGCCACACAACCAGTTAGGCCTTACGTTTCTGGAAAATGTCACACCAGTGCAAAGCAATAAATTTACTATTTTCAAGCTGTTTTCTATTTATGCGTAATAGGCACAACAGAAAACTGCAACATATTTTTTACGTAATGCACTATGAAGTGAAAGACCAATTAATACCTAACAGAGCAAAGAAACCTCATTACCTCAAGTGTGTCATTTTTAATGGCCCTCCTACGCACTTCCGCTCAATTTCATTTTACTTCAGTACTACGTCCTGGGACCGCTCCATAGCCTTAGGTTTCCAGAAATCAATTTTTTGTAGGACCAATCAGCGAATAGAGGGAGTGGCTGAGAACGATGACGTTGATGTAGCGCGTCAGTTTGAGTTAGACGTGAGAAAAGCTATTTGTTCCGTTGTTGGAAAAGAAACTGCCGAAAATACAGAATTTAAAGCCGGATTGTTATCGTCTCACCTCTTGTTGCACAACGGAGGACCACGCGAAGGAGGCAGAAAGATTGGAAGTTTGTGCTGGGCAGTTTGCGGTGTTCGGAAGCCCCGAGTCCTGGCTGCTAAACTGTTGTTGAAGATCCGCTCAGGAGTCATGTCAGTTGCTCATATTCCCAACTATAAATTTACGGATTCTTGTGATGAATAGAATATTTTGAGCCCCTTTGTGTACTCGTGTCAGTTTTACATGTTGTAACGTTAAATCATACAAATTGGTTGTGATTTTTTTTAAAATAATTGTCATAAATAAAAATGTGAAAACCCATACTTTGAAGATATTTGATTTTCAGTTTTAGATGGCAATGGTTAATTTGTTTTAATAAAAAAAACAACTAAATGCCACATAAAAATGTACAAACACATACTTTGAAGACCATAATTAAGGTAATTAAGAAACAATAAGACATAATGTGAAAAATTGTTGTTTATTACACATCTGCAGATAGAGACAGACTGATCATTCACTGTAACAGCTAGCTGCTAACGTTACAGCATTTGCGGCAGATCAGAAAACGACCACAGCGGCGTATTTGTAATGATTAGACACAGCTTCCACCGTTGAATGAATATATCACTGTCCTTCGTGTCAAATATACATTTCGAATTATAATAATTGTTCCTACAGTAACAAAACCTGCAGCTCTCGTTGACTGAAATCCTATTGTAAACATAATCCTCTGATCATTCGGACTTGTTTCCAACCATTTCGGCGCATGACATACTTCACTCACGACCACACGTTAGCGATTGGCTATGGCAGATCCTGAGTGACTCTGGGCAGATCCAAAAGATTTGAACTTTAACAGTGAACCCGCCTACAAGGAAGGAAACGTTTCTCTATTGAGAGGGGCCAGACTCTATGTGCAAATGAAATGTACTAGAGTCTGGTTGAACCAGGCTATAGACGCTTTCATCAGACGCGTTGCCATGGTGATGAGCTGGCCCAAAGTTAACTTCCGTTCTGTTAGTTTATACTGTTTATTGGATAATACGGCATTGACTGTATTAGATACTATATTAAAATAGCTAGGTTTATCCGAGTATCCGGTACAGTGTTTCCCATGCATTTATTAGTGGCAGCCCAACTCATTATCAGCGCTGACCGCCACATATTGATTTCCGGGTTTTTACAATTTAAGGAAAAGTTGTATTTGACTGCAGAGTTGCGTGTAGCGCATATTCGCAAGCTCTCTCTCTCTCTCTCTCTCTCTCTCTCTCTCTCTCTCTCACACACAAACACATTAACAGCGGAGCAGAATGTATCATAACGCTGCACAGATCCATCCAACATCCTGTCATGTGGAGACCCGCCTTAAAAAAAGGTTGGCAAGCATGTAAGAAGCTAATAAGGAGAGATATGTTCACCTAATAAAGCCTCGCTCGCCGCGCTCCGCTCGCCACAGTTTTTTAACACTGCGGTAAATCAGACACGTCGGTAGAAAAACATCTTGTCTCCTATTTTTGTTCAACGGGTCTGGTAGTGTCACATTTCAGTTTGGCCAGGTAACATTTATTTTCTTTGACTGTCAAGAAATACCAGCTACTATGGTTATTTACTTGTTATGGATTGTCTGCGCAAGTTTGCCGGAAGTTAAGTTTGGGCCAGTTTTATGCACATGCGCAGTACCGTGTGTTTATGTTGTCACTGCTGAAAAGCGTCTTATAGTAAAGATACAATAAGTAAACACTTCGGCTCTGTGGCTCTTTGTGTGGTCCGAACACATCAACTTCTTGCTCAACCAATGGAGTGTGTTTTTGCGCAGGACTACCTTTATAGCCAAGCAAACGTGAGTCTTTCAGAAACCTTTTTGAACACGGTCATTATACTTGAGGTTTGGTTGGAGCTGGAAAATCACAAATAATAAGAGGTAGCCCAAATAACAGCTGAGCAGGTGCAGGCTGTAAAAGTTGTCTCTTGTTACTTTGCATTTCAGTCTGAGGGTGTTTATGGTGATGACTGAAGGTCTCAGAAGTGGGGAATAGGAGCAGGCCACAGGTGTTCCCTCTTTTGCTTACCAACCTCCCTCTCCCATCCATCTGCCCATAACAACATTGTCTAGGATCTCGTCTGAATACTGACTTTCTCCACTCACAGCTGCATAATCATAGCTAATCCAGAAAATAGTTATTTCTTTCATTTCATTGCGGAGGATTTGCAGGGAAAATCTCCTTGGTTTGTTTGCAGGTGTGGGTATGCCTGCTTTTTTTCTCGATTAGAAACTAACCAGATCAACTCAAGCATAGAATATATTTGTCACCGGATGTACACTGTAGATCAGCCTGGATTTCAGAGCCTGACAATGTTTCAAGGCTGAATTTTAAAACGAGGCCATTCTCTATACTGACAACTCAGCACAACAAACCAATTATAGTCTGAAGAACTGCCTTCAGATAAGCATCGGAAATCTGAGTATACCATGTAGCATCATATATACATGTTTCAATTTAAATAACTGTCAGACATTGTGAAGTGCAAGCAGAATATAGCGAGAAACGTAGAGAGAGGATACGTGCAGCTCCACTTTTATATTAAACCAACCAAGACCAAAACATGCCTGTGTGTGTTTAAGTTAGTTTTCTAGGAAATTGAAGGGAAAATGTCAGGAAATTGGACCTCTTACTAGCAGAAACAGCACAAGCTGAGCCCTGGCACACAGGGCACTGCCACACAACCAGTTAGGCCTTACGTTTCTGGAACATGTCACACCAGTGCAAAGCAATAAATTCACTATTTTCAAGCTGTTTTCTATTTTTGCGTCATAGGCACCACAGAAAACTGCAACAGATTTTTTATGTAATTTTGAATGCACTCTGAAGTGAAAGACCAATTAATACCCAACAGAGCAAAGAAACCTCATTACCCTAAAGCAACTCTTTTGACTTTTAAAAACACATTTTATTCACAATTATAAGAAAACATAAACCAAAAACAACAACAAAAACACAGTTCCTCCATTGGATGGCCCTTATCATTTGTGCTGCTGTTGACAATTATTGTTGCCAGTGGTTTCCATTTTGTTGAAACCAATTTACAAGTCTTATTTATTGGGGAGCCTGAGGACTGTTATAACACGTGAGATGTAAAACCCTATAGACAAAGATAGTCATACCAGTCATTTTTTAACTTGTGGTTCACATTAGGAAAACATCGAATAAATCATGCAGAATTCAGGTTTTCGGTGATGGCTGTGTTTAGGGGTTAGTGGACAGAATATACAGTTACAGTATACAAACCATTATGACTATGGAAAGTCCCCATTAAAGGGGACATATTAGTGCTGGGCGGTTTGACCAAAAATTGATATCACGTTTTTTTTCAAAATCATAACGGTTTTTCGTTTTTTTCGGTTCGGTTTTTTTTTATTTTTTTTTTTTATGCATAGTCAGGTGTTCAATGCATTTTCTACTGGTTAAGAGAGGAATTACTGCAGTAAATTGACTTAGGATGGTCTATTTTACTGTCATTAGTGAATATTGTAGAATAATTCCACACTAGTAATACAGGTTTGCATGGCCCCAGAAAATTATGCTGTTTACAAATAAGAGCCATTCATGATTCTAATGAAGTGAGGAATCAAACTGCAAAGACAACGGCAGTCAAAATACAGAACTTTTATTTTAAACAACACAATTAGAAAAACTTGGAATACTTTTGCTAGTTCAAGTACAAATCCAGGAACATTACGTGCATTCAAGTAAATATAAAAGGAAATCTTGTCTTGCATTGCTTTTAAGGTCTATTAAAGAAATTAAAACAAAATTATGCAACTTGCATTAGTTATTCCTTCAAAAGTATTGCTTCGAAACCAGAACAAACATAAAATAAATATAAAGTGCTAACTTACTTGGCACACAGGATTATCCTGTATAATGGAGACAATATTTGGCTCGACTTTTCTTTAGCTTTCCCCGTGTTACATGCTGATGTGGAGGGCGCTAAATCCGCGGCTGAATCCGCGGCTGATTTAATACATTCTTGATATTCCAAGACATGTTTGCGGCTAAGGCGCTGGAGCAATTTGCTTGTGTTGCCGGGTCATTCTCCCCAGCGGAGAATTTTAGCCCAACTGGTCGACGTCGGATTTTTGGAAAACAAAAAACCTCCAAACAACAGACCCGGCTCCTCTTTTTGGCACAAGTTCTTCTTCGGTGTCATCACTGTCATGTTGTACTAATTCTTCAGCATCCATCGTCCATGTAACGTAACAGAGCGCTGCTGTTTGTTTACCCTCGTCGGTGCTCAGTAGTGCAACGGGTAAAGGGTCCGTCTGAAACAGTGTCGCGCACTCTATGGTCGCGCAGCGTGACGGTCGTTCTGAACGTTGTGTAATTAAACCGGTATGGCGGTTTATTCAAAATCAAAATCGTGACGAAAATATAAACCGGTTTTCGGTTTGAACCCGTTTACCGCCCAGCACTAGGACATATCATGCAAAATCCACTTTTTTAGCCCTTAAATGCATTTTGTTGTAGATTTGGAGTGTTTATAAGTACAGAAAAGATGAAATTATTCTCTTCAGGTGCTTCGTTTATATCTTTATATTCTGTTTTGGTCATATTTTTCAACCTGTTCAGATTTTTCTGATTAAGTACGTCACCGTATTTGCAGCGGAACTGCCAAATAAGGACATTGACTACCGGTCCAACACTACGAACAATCCGCCATTATTATTTCTCGCTTCGATTTTGTAGTCCAAGTTCAATGATGCAGAAGTTACGAGAGGGCTAGTCAAAATGTTCGGTTGTTGGATGTAGTGACCTGAAGCACTTCAATGATCCCCACTTCAACAACCTCCGCCAGTATACAGAACGGAACGCCTTTTTATTTAAAGGGGCCGCAGTGAAACGACTTGCTCACAGAAGCACATCAGAAAAGGGGTAGAAAAGGGGCCTGTGGAGCTATAATAATGAGGAATTCAGACCCAAGCATTGCAGTTATGCTTTATATAGACCACAAATGTATGATTTATAAGTAAAAATGAATGATTTAAAAGCATGATATGTACCCTTTAAACATGGAAACCCAACATAAGTGTGCATTTGAAAGTTTCAGGTCGATAATATTCACAACTTTTCATTAATACACAGACATCTAAACAAAAACTCTGCTGACTTCTCACCTGAGATCGTAAAAAGAATACTGTGTCCCAAAATATGTGGGACCAATGTCCCTAAAAAGTTCTGCAAACCTGGTAGCGGGTTACGTTGAGGTAAATGAAAATCCAAATCAGCTCAAAACCAACCCACTGTTCTCATATCTGCAACACAGGCTCCTCACAGGCATTCATAAAGGGGTCTTTAGTGTGCCGATGAGAGGCTTGATCGGTGTGTTTTGTTCCTACGCCAAGTCTATTGAAATAACAATTGTCTCTGTGTTAAGCTTTGGGCCTCCTCCAAGGAAATTCGTTTTTTCAGACTGACTCGCTACACATTTATAGCAGTCAGCAACTTCAGAGCTTGAGCATATGTGATAGTGCCATGCAAAAGATCTAAGATCTATAGGGACAAGTTAATTGGGCCAAGTGGAATGTCCTAGTGAACTTTAAGATTTAGGATTTGTTAAATCACATATATTTGATGTAGGGGTTGTCAATTCTTACAACTGATCCTGGCACTGCACATTGATGTCCCCTTTATCTGACACACCCTGTTCAGAGCCTCTAAAGAGCCGATCGATATATATCAGGTGTGCTGAATGAGGATCAATGCTGGGATACACCAGGACTGACAATCAACGATCTAGTGAAAACAAGTCTTTGCAATGATCTGCAGGTCATTTTAACTGTCTCCCACTGACAGTTTCAACACTAACCAGTTAATCTATTGACTTACAATTGACTCCTTATACACTTTGTCATTTGATCATAAACAAAGACCATAAATAATCGTGACAGACTATCTGAGCCAAACCTGTTTAACCCAACAAGAGAATATATTGGAGCCAGGCAGACAGCACAATGCATTCTGATGAAAAACTGGCCATAAACTGCAGTGCGGCACCCACCATAGCATCTTAAGAAAATATTTCATGATATGATGATGAATATTTTAAACACATCTGCTTTACGCTGAGCTTACCCGGGGGCAGACACACATGATTCTGGAAAGATGAACATAGATGAGAGCTGTAGAACTTAACAGCCTTTTTACATAAACTTTCAAAACCTTCTATACTGCAAAAAGCATCCTTATTTTTATGTAGGCTATAAAAAAATCTATCATTACATGTATATAAAAAATAAGACTTAGGCTAATAGTTTTTGCATACTGCAACAAGCATCTTTATAATAAAAACATTTTGTGCCACGAAGAAAACGCTCAAATAGAAACATAAAAAATGTGTATTTAAAAATACATTTATTATTTATAAAGAAAAATGTATAAATTAAAAACATGCCCCTAGGATGGAGTTATTCCACACAACTTCTACATCATTTATATTAAAAAAACAAAAAAACAAAAACAATATTAAAGTAGCCTATGCATATTCTTAAAATCGAAATTTAACTTCTGTCTATTAAAAACAGCATGGATAAAAGTTGTAAATTGCACTTACCACGTTTAAACATGTTGGCTATTGTTAATAGTCTGTCTGTCCACTCAGGTTCATTTATTCTTGTATTCCAGACTTCCCACTGTCAGTAAGATGCCAAGCGATCTATCAAACGCTGTCTGGTTTAATCAGAATACATAAATGTATGTACTCCTATAGCTCAGAGGAGACTTCTCGCTGAATTTCAATTAGGCTAATTTATTGCAATGCTGATGTCCGTTTCATCCTGTGTGGTCCCGAGCAAATATTTCACAAGATGCAACTGAGAGCAGTCCAAAAGGAGAGGAACACATTCTGCAGTATAAATTGTTGTTATCCAGTGAATAGATTAAGCATGGGCACCTGGTGGTGTTCAGCTCTCGGCGACCCTCACGAAACAAGCAATATGTGATCCAAAATACTCTAAAAGCTCTTATTGCAAGATACTGACGCCGTTTGAATTTCGTGTATCCCTCTAAAACACAGATTGTTGAGTAAATTCAGGAGATGGTCCTCAATCCAAACCGCGGCAACTCTCGTGCACTGTTCGGAGACACTCTACGCCGAACTATGGGGAGGTGTCCCGCTGCCTCCATACAAAATCTCCAACAATCCACCTTTTTGATAGCATTTCGTCCAGATATTTTGGGTCTCGGGGCATGGACAAATCACATAGCCTATTTGAGCGTTCCACCTTCACATGTCCAGCGCGCGGTGAGAGTGTGGCGGAATGGACAGATGATGCGCTCCTGCTGAGAGATGCGCGTGCCTGATACCTCAGACTCAGAGCTGATGGGGCTCTCAAAACACTTATGGACTGTTCTTCCTCTCCCTCTCCACAAAAAAATCTGAAATTACCATGTGTTGGTTTAGTGGTTGATATATTCTTGTTCTGAGCTCGATTCTCTCTCTCTCTCTCTCTCTCTCTCTCTCTCTCTCTCTCTCTCTCTCTCTCTCTCTCTCTCTCTCTCTCTCTCTCTCTCTGGCACACCTTGAACATAGGTGAACCTTGAATATATAGATCACATTAAGATTACATTACTAAAGTTTTTGAAAGAAGTCTCTTATGTGAGGCTGCAATTGTTTGATAAAAAATACAGTATTAGAATATTGTGAAACATTATTATAAAAAAAAATATAGATTCAAATGTCATTTATTACTCTCAGTGTTACACAGTCCTTAGAAATCATTTATCAATGTTGGAAACAGTTGTGCTGCTTCATTTTTATTTATTTTTTTATTTTATTTATTTTGTTTGGAACCTGTGATACTTTTTTTATTCTTTGATGAATAAAAATTTAAAAATGAACAGAATTTATTTACTCTTTTTAACAATATTAATTATCACTTCATTATCACTTTCTATATTTAACACATCCTTGTTGAATAAAAGTATTAATTTCTTTAAAAAAAATAGCTGACCCCAAACTTAACACATCATTGTTGAATAAAAGTATTAATTTATTTAAAAAAAAGAAAGAAAAAAAATGGCTGACCCCAAACTTTAAAAAAAATATTATAAAAAATTTCTGAAAGACTGGAGTAATGGCGGATGAAAATTCAGCTTTGCATCACAGAAGTAAATTGTATTTTAAAATAGTTTAAGTAGAAAACCATTATTTTAAATTGTAATAATATTTCACAATCTTTCTGTATTTTTGATCAAATAAACACAGGCTTGATGGGCATAGAGATTTCTTTCAAAAACATTTTTTTTAAATGTCATGTTTCCAAACTTTAGAGGCTACTGTATAGGCCTAAACAAAATGTATTTTATTATAATATCTTAATGAATTTAATTCTGTTAAAATAACCTACAAAAAGGCTACATAACATGCTAAATTGCAGCCATTTGTGGCAGATGTCTTTTGAAAAAGTGTTTTTTAAAAACCTATTAAAATAAATTGTATGTAAACGTGCAAAATAACTGTCACCTTTATTCAAGATGAAAAATGCAAGTGTTATTTTTATGTATTTCGTGCTTGCACCTCAGTGTGTAGTTTGTGCATCGTGAGAACACAGGGACACTTGAAACCACTGATTCATTCACTGTGAAGGAGACTGGTGACTCAAGCTATAGCACTTCTGTCTCCAATTCACAGGGCAGACACACCAGGCGAGAGAGCACAGATGGAGATGAAAAGTCATGAAAGACTCTTTATAAAAGACAAGCTGTGAGAATATCAACACCTAAGAACCGACCCAGTTTGTATTTAGAAAGCTTGGTTTTGTTAAATGCTGACAATTTTTTTTTTTGAGGATAATGCAGGGATTCCCAACCAGCTACTGTAGAATAAAATACAATATTATAAAAACATATTCATTTTGCTTTCCTAATCCCATAAACTTACGTAGTTAACAGTCTTACAAAGTAATTGAATTGAAAATGTGTTTCTTCAAGTTTTGACATCAACCATGATGACTCAATGTAATACTTTTGCAGAGAGCCTATTTTCCTTCAGATAGCCTAGCCTACTTCTTCAATTATTTCTTTAAACTTTTGTAAAATGACAATATATAAGCAATTAACTTTCATTTAATTTGTATAAATGTGAATATTTAATCGCATTTGTATTTGAGGAAGGGTTCGCTTCTAAAAAACTTTTTTTATTGTCTCTTCATGCGTCATAGGCTATCTATGTTATCGACACTTGATTTGTTCACATCAGCTCTGTGTTTGATGAGTAATGCCTGTTTCACTCCACACGTGCAGTTGTTTGGGGAAAGATGGCGGCTCCCACTAGCGAGATTCAAGTGCTCACTGAGAAAAAACCTAATGGTGTGTATTACTAGTTTAATTTATTAACAGTTTCGCATTGCGGTTGCGATGTCTGTCAGCTGTCAAAAATCAAGTAATGTACGCTTGTAGTCGCTTATTTTGTCTAATGATATGTGAAATGTGTGTGTGTGTTATGGGATAAATGACTGTCATTATGTGTCATATTCAATCATAAATGTTATTGTGTATATTATGTGTTACTCGGGCTAGTTGTCACAAAGGCTAACTTATGTCTTTTAGTCAAATAGCAGAAATGTGTTCTTATAGCAGTTATTATTTTGGTATCACCTCAAGCAACTTATGTAAATTGGAGTGTATGTTGGTCAAAAATAATGATTTTTTTCATGCTTCCTTATCCATTTTATTGTTTGGTTTTATTGTTATGACAGTTGTTCTGTTTACATGAAATAAGGCATCAGGACATCTACAGCATAGGACGTTTTGAAAGGCGTTTCCTTCTGGACATCAGTACTGTTTTTGTCTCCAAGTTAATGCAAAATTCAGTGTTTCTTTAGCTAGCTACCGTTTTAGGATACCGTATCACTGCAATGTGCTTGTGACAAATGATCATATTTTCACGTATTTTACCATCAGCAACGATGCTCTCAGAGAATGAGTCTATATCTATATCTATATATATCTATATCTATAATATCATATACATCTATACATCATTACTCCAGTCTTCAGTGTCACATGATCCTTCACAAATCACTCTAATGTGATGATTTTATGCTCCAAAAACATGTATGATTATTATCCATGTTGAAAACAGTTTTTTACATTTTTATTTCAGGATTCTTTGATGAATAGAAAGTTCAAAAGAACAGCTTTTATCTGAAATGGAAAGCTTTTGTTACATTAAACACTACCCTTTAAAAAGTTTGGGGTCAGTAAGAATTTGTATTTTATTTTTGGGGGAAATAAATAAGAAAATCAATACTTCTATTCATCAAGGATGAGTTACATTGATCAAAAGTTACAGTAAAGACATTTATAATGTTAGAAAAGATTCTAATTAAATAAATGCTGTTCTTTGAACTTTCTATTCATCAAAGAATCCTGAAATAAAAATGTAAAAAACTGTTTTCAACATGAATAATAATCATACATGTTTTTGGAGCATAAAATCATCATATTAGAGTGATTTGTGAAGGATCATGTGACACTGAAGACTGGAGTAATGATGCTGAAAATTCAGCTTTTTTTCAGAGGAATAAAATTACATTTTAATATATATTAACATAAAAAAGTCATTTTAAATGGTCATAATATTTCACAATATTACTGTGTTTTTTGTGTATTTTTTTATCAAAAAATTGCAGCCTTGGTGAGCAGAAGAAATTCTTTTAAAAACATAAAAAATTTTACCGATCTTAAACCTTTGACCGGTAGTGTGTGTGTGTGTGTGTGTGTGTGTGTGTGTGTGTATATATATATATATATATATATATATATATACATTACAGCTATGGAAAAAATTAAGAGACCACTGCTAAATCAGCAGTGGTCTCTTAATTTTTTCCATAGCTGTATGTATATATATTATATATATATATATATATAAACATTTGGGATATTTCACCAAAAAATTCAAATTCTGCCATGACTTTCATTCTTGGAAAAAATTAAGAGACCACTGCTGATTTGGCAGTGGTCTCTAATTTTTTCCATAGCTGTATACATACACACACACACACACACAGCACGCACGCATTTTTTATTTTTTTTTAGTTCTAAATACAAAACACAAAAAATGTACAGAACAAATTCACAATAAACCCTAAGCCACCTAACCCAACTGTGACAGTGAGCGCTCAGGATAAACTGAATGCTGTATTTACAAAAGTATGTGAATTTCGCTGCACCATTGTTGCAGTAAATTTCCAGGTTCTTGAATGAATGACTCACCAGATGTGCCCCGGTATGTTATAGTAGGGACATTTCCACACTAAACGGCTGATATTTTTATTCTTAGATAAAAGTGAATGTGTTTTGTCATTTGAGAAACTTTTCAGTATCATGGTTCATGTTAGTTGCATGATCTACCCACGAGCGCAGAACGGTGCTGTCCACTTAAACTAGCCAGAACTTACATTACATATGGTCTGTCAAATGGTCTTCAAAAATAAATGAATGTCATTGACAGAATTATTCTGCTAATGGCTGACCTCTCAGTTCAGCTGCTGTCCTGACAGTGTGCTGATTCTTGATTTGTGAAGATTAATTTCGGATCTGAGAATGATTGCAACGGTGCTTTCCCTATTGCTTTATTATAGGCTAGAGCCCAATCAATTTCTCATAAAAATGAAATGAGATTTTTAGTGGTAACTTTGCAATTGCACATATTGTAAATCACACAACAGTGTTTTAAGGCACACTCGAGTTTAGCTGACGCCTGACAACAAAATTCACTCTCAGTTTCTCTAGAAAGCAAATCAGGTGAAGTAACTCTCATATTGTCTTTTACAGTAAGAGGGGAGGAGGAGGCGGAGGAGGAGGAGGGGTGGGGGGGAGGGGGAGGGAGGAGAGGAGGAGGAGGAGGAGGAGGGGAGGGGGGGGGGGGAGGAGGAGGGGAGGGGAGGGAGGGACAGGGGAGGGAG